>CM055093.1:42588906-43125797 GCA_029204225.1 Diphasiastrum complanatum | reverse complement strand
ATACACCTTGATGTCGTCTTTGCTCAGCCCCTGGAAAGTCCACCCGAAAATGGTAGGCGTCGTCTGTCTCATTCACATCCCACAAGGAGCGTGCTGCAATCTCGTAGCGCGTCCTTGCCTCAGCTGGAAAATAGCTGCCGCTATGCGTTTGGCTTGTAGCCCTTGCAACCGGCTGCGCCTGGCCTTCCCTTTTAGTCTTTCTTAAACGAGAATTAGATAATATTTTTTTGGAAAAAGGCGCTTCGACTGTAGGAGGTGTTGACAAGGAGGCATAGCTAGGGATTGCAAAAACCATAGGCGATACTGTCGCCGTTGAAATTTTAGTGACCGATGCCATGATACCAGCTTGGGACTATACCTAAAGCACTTTAAGCAAAATCCAACAATCAAAACTGATGATCTTTCTTGATGATAGTGCTGCTGCTTACACCAAAAAGTTTCCACTACCTCAAGCAGATTCGCTATCTTTGCAGCTTCTAGGTTGTAACTTGTCTAATAGACGAAATTATCAAGAGTCAGATTATCTATATCACTACATAGCATCTCTTGATAATTTTCAATCCATAAATCTTTCCTTCACATAAAGCTTCACAACCCAAATTCAAAGATGGTGAAAGGCCACTGCCAAATTGTTGTAAACCCAATGATTCATATATAAATTTATTCATAACCGAACACACAGTATGAAGGCAATCGAATTTCACTTACAGATCCGAGGCTTTCAGCTGCTGCAATTTGTTCGCACAATATCAACAACTTTGCAATCAACAGATCATCGATCCTGGCAACTGCAAGAGCAGGTAGATCACATATGTCAGCAATCAGATGCTAAGAATGTTGCATAATTTTCAGAAGCTTCGAGAGATTACCACAACACTCCTTCATGCTGATCTGCTAATGGAGCCAAAGGAGAAGAACAATAAACTAATTCCAGCCATTTTTAAGTTTGGATGACGAGCTGGCACGCTCTCATTTTTTTTGAAAGAGGAGATAACACAATCAAGAATGCCACCTGCGCTGTGACGTGGCACTTTCAAGCATATTCTGAAAATGGAATATGCAGATATCTTCCTCAAAACGGAGAATGAAGAAAGTGGGGATGGCATGGCTCCCACACTAAAACCTGCCACCTAAGAAAATTTATGGCAAAGTTTCTTTACAGGCATGCGCATTTTTGGTTCTTGGTTGCCCAAAGGTGCATGTAACAAAAAAATGTACCTTTTATTGCACACAACTTTTGCCCAAAAGAAAGAAAATGAAAAAAAAAATTAAAGATAGGCCTCGGGCAATTTTTCCTGGGTCTTATGTGTGTGAAATTTTATCCTAAACACAAGATAGATAGAGAATTTTAAACCTGAGGTGTTTTTTTTTGCAAAGATTAAGTATACTATTAGATTTTCACAAATGTACAAGTATAATAAGACTGAACACGACATCAAAAGCCATCACAGCAAACCGCCTCCAGAAGAAGCAAGTAGCTCTAAAAAAAGGACTTTAGCACACCACGCAGGGGGGCTGTCCATAACTTATTAAACAGTAGTAGAAAAATAAATAGCAAGCTACAGACAAGTAGTAGCCAGCAGTGGAGAAGCAGAGCCGTCGAAAACCTGCTTGTTGCATCAGCCAGATCATCCACAAAACAGAAAGTCTGCAAAGATGCTAAAAAGGAAGTGAAGAACAATGTATCACAGGCGGATCTCCCAGCAGTATAATGTCAACTGTAAGAGGAGGCAGAGTACACCAGCGGTTAAGAAGACAGCGGACTTCAGACCACAAGTCTTGACGACAATGATAGAACAGGTGCTGAACAATTTCTTACTCCAGCTGGCAAAGAGGACAAAGACGGTAAAAAAAGAAGGGCCACTTAGCACGAAGAGGCAAGGAGTTAGTGAGTATGCGATAAGCGAAGTAACGCAACTTAGCGATGGAGAAGGAAGAGGCAGTCTTCAGTCGGGAACGCCAGGAGGCAGGAGAATCAGAACAAGATCAGACAATATTGAAAAAATCAAGGAAGAGTGAAGGGAAACGTCGAAAAAAAGTGGATCGGTAGTCCAAGGAGGAAGAAGAAAGGACAGGGAGCCATCCATCAATGCCTGCAGAAGGAGGGGCAAGGGTGGAAACAGAAGCCAATTGGAGAAGCGAGTGCTCCGAGAGGAAAGATGTTGAGAAGGAAGAAGGTCATGGAACGCACCTGGCAAATTTGGTCAATAGAGAGGAGGCCTTTGCCAGCAAGGGAAAGAGAAAGATGCGGATGGCAAGTAAAGAGGGAAGGAGAAGCATGAGGAAAGAGGGAGGAGGTCCAAATGGGCTCATTGGATGGCAACAACAACGGGTCAGTCCAGGAGAGAATATGCCTGAAGTCCAGGAAAGCAGGGGCCAGATTTTGGAGAATAAAAGGGCCTTTGAATTTAAAAGAGCCCCCAAAAGAAAGGAGAGAGCGAAAGGAGGGAGAAGGCTTGAGGAGAAGAGGGGCGACAGCGGAAGCAGATATGTATTGGAGGAGGAGGAAATGCCAATGTTGAGAAGGAAGCACCAAGGAAGACAAACGACGAAGGATCAAAGAGGTATACTTAATACACGGATCATGATACCTAGGCCACCCTCGCGGGTGGGGGCCGAACAAACAAACCAGGAGAGAAGAGGTCGTTTCCCTGCCCAAAGGAAGCGTCTAATGAGTCTAGCTAGAGAAAAATGAAGAGAGGCAGAAGCCGAGAAGATGGAAGAGAAGAAGACAAGATAAGCAGCCAGAATGTGTCTAGCAACGAGAACCCTGACATGGAAAGAAAGAAACCGAGGATCCCAACTGGAAAGCTTATGGACAAATGAGTGAAGGAACCAGTTAGTGCGTTGACGAGGAGTGAGACTAACACCAAAAGGCGAACCCAGAAGATGAGTAACCACACCATGTGGCACAATAGAAATGCCTAATTTAAAGATCCAGAAAGGGGTGTCAGTAGCAAGAACATGTAATTCAGATTTTTCCTTATTAAGACGGGAGGAAGAGCAATAACAAAACTCAGCAAAAATCTAGAGGAGCTGCTAAATATGTGGCTTAGAAAGGAGGGATAACAAGGTGACATCGTCAGCAAACATTTGATAGAGAGAGGGCCCAAAGGGGACTGAACAGGGGCAATAGAATGGATGGAAGTTGCATGTCAAAAAACACGGGAAAGAGGTTCAGTCGCAATGACAAAGAGCAGGGGAGAGCAAAAAGCCCTAACGAATGCCGCACTTAGGAAAGAAGACAGAAGAACGCGAACCATTAAAGACAATGGTAGAAGAAGCAGAGGAATAAAGAGCATGTGGTTTTCTAGTTTGTAGGATTGATTGGTTCCAATCAAATAATTCATGATATCATGCAAATCATGGAGGTGACGTTATGCCAATTAAAAACTCTATAAGGTAAGGCTTGTAGGTGCTAAGTCTAAACTTATTTGGGAGTTCAAATAAGGCAAAATTGTTGTGCCCAACAACTTCGATTATGCAATGGGGTATATATGGCTTATTATTTATTATCTAGATTTATTAGATTTAGATCGTAAGATGAATATGTTCCCACAATTTTGAAAAAAATTTAGTCCACCAATTTGCGCTTGACACGAAGACGGTGTACACACCACTGGCCAGTATGTGCACGACATCTGTCTTGACACATCAGCATGTTTCAACACATGTTGCGTGACACGTGTCTATATTTTTTGTTAGCACACCACCGGCCAGTATGTGCGCGACATCTGTCACATCAACATGTTTCAACACATGCTGCACGACACGTGTCTAAATTTTTTGTCAGCCATACTAACACTCTCCAGCGGAAAGTATGGCCCACATTTGGCCATGCATTGTCACATTGCAACATGTGTCAATACACGTGTCAAGCCCAATTGACACGTGTATTGACACATTGCTCTCTCTCTCTCTCTCTCATGGTCTCCCTCGCTCTCTCTATGTCCCTCTCTGCTGCTGTGCGCTCTCCCTCGCTCTCTCTCTCTCTCTCTCTCTCTCTCTCTCTCTCTCTCACACACACACACACACACACACACACACACACACACACACACACACACACACACACACACACACACACACACACACACACACAGCTCGCTCCCCGCCCTCCCTGGCTCTTCTCTGCACCGGCCTCCCTCGCTGCTGTTGCTGCCTCTCCTCGTTGCTGCCTCACCCGTTGGCTGTCCTCGCTCACTGCTGCTGCCTTTCCTCTCCGCTCTCTCCTCTCTCTCCGCTGGAGCTGCTCTCCTCTCGCTGCCTGTCCTCGCTCGCTTCTGGCTTTCCTCCCCTCTCTCTCCCTTGGGGGCCTGCTCTCCTCTCGTTGCCTCGCCCTCGCTCGCTGCTGCCTCTCCTCCCTTCTAGCTCCTGGGGCATGCTCTCCTCTCTCTCTCTCTCCCTCTCCCTCTGTCTGTGTTTGTTCTCTCTCTCTCCCTCATTCATTTTGTGTTTGTTCTATTTGTTCTCTCTCTCTCCCTCATTCATTCTGTGTTTGTTCTCTGTCTATTAACTGTGCATGAATTTTCCTTGCAAAATTAGCTTCCCTATGATCTGCTACATGCTTCGATTCAGCATATTTGTGTGAGCGTATGATTTTTAGAAATATTTTAAGCCTATATGTTTTTGCATCTATATTTTTTGTAGAGTGAAATTATGCCATGTATTATGGCACTTTACTTGTTTGCGCCACGCCCCAAAGATGGAGGGACCTGGCGCCTCGACGTGCACCTCAAGCTGGAGTTAACCAGTTTTGGAGATAGATTTGTGCAAATGAATGGGGATGAGTGCCAAATCCATGCGGTTGGCACGGTACCTATGCAATTTCATGATGGTGGGCATGTGAAAATGTCTTGTGTGCTCATGGCCTATAGAAAAGTCTTTTGTTTGTTGGTACAATGATAGATCATAAGTTGAAAGTAGAATTTAGCAATAAAAAATGCATCAAGGATGTAAAACAGGGCTCCAAGGTAATTGATGATGGATTTCATGATAAGACTTGTGGTTTGTACAAGTTGAATGCTATAACTACAAAGTGCAATGCATTGGCATCAATTTCAATATCTCGGAGTAAGTTGTGGGATAGACGCCTAGGGCATCACAAGCTCAAAATGGTGATAGTTCTAGTAGTAATGCTGGGCTAACAGTTCCACCTTCACTTGTTGACATGTAGGGCAAGTTTTATGTAAGATTCAGTATCTGCCCACATATCTGACCAATAGAAGCCTTTTTTGAAAGGTTCGTTGTGATGCCACAAATTTGTTAAATATTGAATATCAACATAAATATGGCATGATATACTCGAAAATGAAGATATGAGCTAGATAAGTATAAATCATGAAGAGGCCTAAGTCATTTTTTGAGAATATATCTCCTAAGTACTTGCCTTGTAATTAAGAGCAAGACCTTTAAAAGGAAAGACATTGCCTTGGATAACCTTTATCAGGTCGTCCACATGAAACGACTAGATATGAAAAGACATGTTAAACTAGAGTAATCTTAACTCTTAGTTAAATATACCTCTTATGGTATAATTGAATGTATACTTAGTCTAATTGTTAATTAGACCCTTTCGCGGGAGTGACGCACCTGTTGTTTTAGAGGTGTGTTTGTTCACCCCGTAGAACATATATTGATCTCACACTTCAGTCTCGAGCATCGAGAGAGAAGAGTTTATGCATATGTAAGAGGTTGAAGAAGTGAATAACTCTCCCTTATCTCTGTTCTCTGCACTGTTGAGTGTGAGTGATCTTGAGTCTACTAGCAATCTCTAACGCATTACATGAATTACTCTTTGATTAGACAGACTCTCTAGCACATTACAGTCGTTTGTTGTGTATCCGTAAAACATGCTCTAAAGAACTGTCTTAAAACCATCTTACTCATCTGTCGCGAATACTTTCTTTTCGGCACTCGAATAACGACTATCTTTGGTACAGTCTAGCACGTTCATTGAATAAAGCTGTATGTATACATATGAGATGACAGCCCCTGTCTGAAGAATTGAGTCTTTGATCTGTGTTCCTGATTGAAATTGACATAAGTTTCTAACATGCTCTAAAACTATTCGTGTTCTTTAACCATTAAATTGGACTTAAGTTGTTGAGGACTTGCGAATACATCGAACACTTCTCGATTCTCTATTGACACCTTAATCATGAGCCAGAGTGTAGAACTGCTATACTACTCTGATAACATCTCATCTGTAGAACGCGTTTCATTCGATTTGATAGAGGCCAGATTGTTGTTTTGAAATTATTAATATTACATTCCCCAAACACATGTAATACTGGTTACTTTTTAATGCCTGTCGACAACCAGAATAATGCTCGAAACCACTTATCATAAATTGTACCACAAACATAACTTTTTAACACTGTCCTCTGTGGAAACGATACTATTTACTAAAAAATCTATATTAACCTTGTTGGTATAGTACGCCATATACCAATCTTTGGCGCCGTTGCCGGGGATAGTTTTGGAAAGTTATAAGAAATCTGACACATCCATCTCCATCTCTAGTGTATGTCAGATAGAGAATCTAGATTAGAACGATTCCGTAAGCTTAGAGAGGAATTTTTATGAAGATAGAGTGAAAGTACTAGTCGAAGAAATCTAGACGAAATCACTGCTCAGTTACTTGAGCTCCTAATTAGCTTCGGTATGGAGGGTCCTGCTGCATGTTTCACTTCTATCTCAAAAATTAAGTACGATTATTTTAAAGGGACTTCTTCCGATGATGCAGATAGCTATGTCTCACAATTTGAGTCAATCGCTAATGCAAATAACGAAGGAACTGACGTAGATAAACTACGAATCTTCCCTGGTCTGCTAAGAAAGCAGGCGCGCATATGCTACAGTCAGGTTGAACCAGGCCGTGTAGAACCTAGTACCTGCTGAAAGATGCATTTTTGAACCAGTTCAGAGAAATCGATTACAAATCTAGAATTCTCGGACGTCTGAACAATGTTAAGAAGAAGAGTAAAGAATCCCTTCGCAAATATACATGAAGGGTTAAAAATCTTATAGGAAAATTAACCTGTGTATATCCCGTTGATATGCAGATCGAATGGTTTTTGGCTAGTTTACCACCAAAAATTGATCGGTATTGCAAACAAGGGGACATGACCTCCTTAGCAGCAATAATAGCTAGTGCAGAAAATTTCAAATCCTCGAAACTAGCACGAAAGAGACGCTCAACTAAAAGATCTTGAAAGTCTAAAACTGATTCCAGTGATAGCGATGATGATTCAGATTCTGACTCAAGTACCAGTTCTTCAAGCTTGGAATCTGAAAGCAGCGATTCATCAGGATCAGAAGCTGATAAAGGATAAAGAAAGAATAAACGACGAACCAAACGAAAGGACGACACGAAAGTTGTCGAGGATAAATCGTCAACTTCTAAAGTTGAAAAGCTTTGGAAGAGTAATATGGCTGACCTTAATAAAAAGTTTAATGACTTGAAAGTGCAGATCTCTGAAGTTGCAAACAAAAGACCAAAAGCGTCTTCTTCCAATTCAGGAATGTGGTGTACGAAATGCGGAACTTCTGGACTGCACCACTGTGAATGTCAAATATATTGAAGATCCTGCCCAGGAGGTACTTTTTATATTTCAGAATGATGCGACTACTAACAATGTTCAAGGTACTGCAACATCAGCCCAACAGGAAAGACCCAAGTTCGCACCGGAAGACATAATTCTTCTGAATTTGTTGGACCAGCGAAGTCTCAAATGCGACTAAACCAGTGTCGGACAACTGCTACAACTGTGGAGAGGCGGGACATATTTCTCCTGACTGTCCTCAACCATGAAAGCCGATTGGTTATGTACCGTTATGCCCAAATTGCAGAGAGCCTGGCCACAAGTATCCTGACTGCCCTCAGCCGTAGAAGCCGCGACCCAAATATCAGTATGTAGCAACACCAGCTGCTGCATACATGAAAGCGAAAGCTTCGACTGATGCTGTTGTGCAGGGAATTGACGTTATTGAAGGAAAATTGGTGAAGACAGAAGACCAGTCCTGGCCAAGTGACGTGGAGAAGATTTTCAAACTCACTTTCAAACTCACAACGAGAAGCAAAGGCTCCTCGAATCCTGAATAGAAATCTTTAACGAAGCACAGAAAATCCTCGAAGAAGAAATCTTCTAGCAAGACGACGAACAAGTCTACGACTAAAGTAGATCTTAAAGATGACCCCGACTATGACCGCGATGCTGCAAAGTTATTTGCAAAAGATATCTCAGTTGAAGCAAAGGAAATTATCAACACTGAACTTTAGTCTGCTGCTGCAGAGAAGGTGGTCACTTTCGAGGAAGGGGACGAAGAAATCGCAAAGACTATATTGTCTAGTGCTATTATCGACAAGCCAATCACAAAATCAAAGACGAAGGACTACGACATCGTGACTGATATTGGATCTCTTCGTCTGAACATTACTTTGAACAGCTGTTGGCAGATAACACTTATTACAAAAAGCAACTGAAAGGTCTTTCTGTCCCTAAAAAGAAGAAAAAAGTTTCTCTGCTAGATGTTGGTGTTTTGTCTATTGATTTAGGTGATCTCGGTGCACCTAAAATTGATGTTACCATTGCGGGATGCCTGATCGAAAAAGTGCCAATTAATTCTGGTTCTAGCGTAAATATAATAACAGAAGACACAGCTCATGCTGTGGGGCTGACTGACATTCAACCGACACAACGAAACGTAAAGTTAGCTGATTCGACGCGACGAAAACCTGTTGGAGAACTGAAGGATGTCACTGTTTACATTCAAGCCAAGCCTTTCACAATGATTTTCATTGTTATCAGACCACTCGGTTTGTCATCTTATTTTGTGCTAATTGGGCGGCCCTAGCAAGTGTTCATTGGAAATCCAGAGAGCTGATATTTCAGACTAGTGAGACCAATAATCGAGGTAAGCCAGCAGAGCAAATAATCACCTGGAGTCGTGACAAATATGAAGGTGAAACTCCTTTGTCTGACACTAGTTTTACCTCAGAAGAATCTTCTTATGCATTAAATATTTTTTTCAATGCATCTGACATCGAAGTGCAGTACTTTGAATGTTATGAGAATGCTGACGAAGAAGAATTCTTTGATGCCTGCAACGCTGAAGCGGATGTTTCGTATGAAGAAATTGAAGTTGTAGACACGAACTCGAAAGAGTCTAATGATTCGAGTGACGAATCTGAACACGAATCTGGTAACAAGAACCAGGTTGACAACAAGAATACATCTATTGAGTCAACCATGCATGTGATTCATGGCCATACCAAGGCCAATATGACAAAAGGTATCATATTACCAGATTCTACTGAACTAATTGAACTTGCACCTGGCAGATTTGTGCATGTTTCAAAGTCACTTGGAGAATCGGAGTTGGCGGAATTCATTGAATTATTGAAGGAGTATCAAGATGTTTTCGCGATTTGAAAGGTATACTTGTAGAATTCGGAGAGAACCATATTGATCTTAAGGAAGATGCTGTACCTGTACAACAGAGACAATATCGTCTCAATCCCAAGTACTCTCTCATGATTAAGGACGAACTCAACAAGCACCTTAAGGCAGATATTATCTATCCTGTCTTAAGCAGTGAATGGGTTTCACCCATTGTTGTCGTCCCAAAGAAGAAGACTAGCAAAATACAAATATGCCAGGATTTCCGCAAACTCAATGCTGCCACAAGGAAGGACCATCATCCTGTGCCCTTCACTGATTCCATCTTAGATCAGGTTACTGGTCAGAAGCGTTACAGTTTCTATGACGGATTTTCTGGATGTAATCAGGTTGGAGTGCGAAAGGAGGATCGTTCAAAGACCACATTCACTACGGATTGGGGCACTTATGCCTACAACAAAATGCCCTTTGGTCTTTGTAATGCACCAGCTACTTTTCAGCGAATCATGATGTTAATTTTTGCTCCCTTCCTAAGAACCTTTTTGGAAATATTTATTGATGATTTCTGTGTATATAGTGATATCAAGACACACCTGCAGAAGCTGAAATTAACATTGCAATGGTGCAGAGATACTTGTTTATCCCTTCATCCAGAGAAATGTTTTTTCGGTATGAAAGAAGGAATATTACTTGGACATAGGATATCAAACAAAGGAATAGAAGTCGACAAAGATAAAGTCGAGCTTATAAAGAATCTCCAGATACCAACCAATTTATGTGAACTAAGAGCTTTCTTAGGACATGTCGGCTATTATCGAAGATTTATTCAAAATCATGCTTCTATTGCTGCCTCTCTTACACATCTACTGAAGAAACAAGTGGAATACTTGTGGACGAATGAACAACAGAAAGCATTCAAAGAACTTAAGCAAAGGTTGATCAATGCTCCTATTCTGAGACCACCCAACTGGGCTATTTTATTTCATAGTTATGTTGATGTTTCTGCATTTGCTATTGGCATCTGTCTGAGCCAGAAGGACGACCAGAAGAAGGATCATCCCATTTACTATGCGAGTCGACAGCTCAGTGCCTCAGAGAAGAATTATTTGGCTACAAAGAGGGAAACACTTGGCATGATTTTCACTGTTAAGAAATTTTGACATATGCATTTATTTTTCATGTTGATCACTATGCTCTTAAGTATCTTGTAAATAAACCAGATCTATTCGGACGAATTGCTCGATGGGTTCTACTTCTGCAGGAATTCACTTATCAAGTAGAACTTCGCCAAGGAAAGTATCATACAAATGCTGATTATCTAGCGCGACTTAGCACGATAAAAATTGAAGAACCAATTAATGATGATTTTTCAGACGAACATCTATTTGAAATTTCTTCCACCAATTCGTTATATTCTGATATCATTACTTATCTCAAGGATCAGATATATCCGGATGGTTATGATTTGGAGCAAAAGACAGTTTTTCAATATAAGGTAGCACCTTATACGATTATTAACAATGTTCTGTACAAGCTTGGTGCTGATCATCAGCTACGAAGATGTCTCGAAACAACAGATATTAAAAAGGTTGTTCAAGCCTTACATTCAGAAGATGCTGGAGGACACTTTGCATTGAAGAATACTGTTAATAAGATATTGACCACCAAATACTGGTGGCCAACCATGTTCAAGGATGTATCAAATTTTATTCGTTCGTGCGATCCATGCCATAGATCTGGTAAGCCTACCAAAGCAATGAATTGGCCGTTGACACCAATCCTGCCTCTTGCACCAATTGAGAAGTGGGGGATTGACTTTGTCTGTCCAATCAAACTTGTGACCCGACATACTAAATGTCATTATATTCTAGCTGCAACAAATTATGCTACAAAGAACGTTGAAGCAGAGGCAACGAAACGAAACGATGCAAAAACTGTCGCGACGTTCTTATTCAAAAGTATAATCACAAGACATCGTTGTTCACTTGAGCTAGTAAGTGACCGAGGTACACATTTTATAAATGGCACTATACGGTTGCTGACAACATATTTTCTGATCAAACACAGAAAAACTACACCGTATAATCCAAAAGCAAACGGGTTGATAGAAAGAGTTAATGGAATTTTATGTAAGATCCTGAACAAAATTACTAATGCACATGCAACGGAGTGGGATCAGAAACTACCATCAGTTCTATGGGCTTATCATAACACAGAAAAAATTACGACGAAACGAACACCATATTTTCTTACGTATGGTATGCATCCTATTTTGCTTATTGAATTTGAGGTGAAAACTTTTCGTATTCAAGCTCAACGAACAGATGAAGACTATATTAACGAAAGGTTGACCAATATTGAAGAACTAGTTGAAGCTCGTGCGAATTCACATAGATTAACGGAGGCAATCCAGGAACAAAGGAAGAAGAAGTATGACAGTTGTATAAGAAAATGTGATCATAAAGCTGATGACTTTGCGCTGATATATGACAGTTGACATCAAAAGTTCCCCGAAAAAACCCATATGAGATGGCTTGGACCTGATAAAGTCATAGAGGTGTTTGACAATGGTTTTGTACAACTTCAATCACCTGAAGGTGAACTGTTACCTACACGTATTAATGGGTCCATACTGAAGAAATACTACCTTTGACCAGAATTTTTTTTTATTCTTATTCTTTTCTAGTATTTTTCTGGAATTTATCTCGATTTTATTTTATTTTTGGTGTTTTTCGCGACTTTTCTTTTATCTTTTTTTCCTAGACTTCTCTCAATCTTTCAAGATGTTGTCAAAGTATTTTTGAGAACTTTTCGAGAACTTTTCGTGACACTCGAGAGATTGTTATAATTTTTCATTTTCGAGAAATTTTCTAGTATCTTACCAAAATTTTCAAGAAATTTTTGTGAGTTTCTGTATCATTTTCTAGGATCCCACGAGAAGGTTTCGCGAATCTTTCTAGCATATTCTTGAGAATCTTCTTGAGAATCTCTTGACCTACTTTTTGTATTCATCCATTAAAGATGATGGCCACGTGAACATTATTCACACGTGTGTACAATCACATATCAAAACGGATATTGTTTCTTATTTATTTATTTCTTTTCTTTTCACAAACGGTCTTCTGTCATTACGATCGATCTGTCAAATCATAGTTTGAAACCCTGAGCCATGCACGACCTCCATAAATGGAAATGACAGATGTCATGTCACCATGCCATGTCATCACCCTCTTCATGCCACTACTCCTTATCATCGTTATTTTCCATTTTTCTTCCTTACACTTTCTTCCTGCGATTACATGCTTTCCTGTGCTCACTCTCTCTGCGATCAAAGCGATCTTCTACGCCCTATTGTGATCTACGAGCTGTCATCAATCATTCGACGCAATGGCTTCTGGATCGAGCTCTAGCTCTACTATTATCTGGAAAGCACGCGCATGAATCCGTCTGACATCCATTCAGTCCTATTTGGATCGATGCAGATTGGGTGATCTGAAAGTGGATCCTTCCATCATCCTATCTGAAGTTATTTGTGAACTCCATCCACTCCATCTTTGAGGTAGACTTCAAAGTACATGTGCGAGGAAAATTTTTCACTATTACTGAAGACCTGTTCTGCATAGCCCTGACATTACCATTGGATGGGAAGATTGTTTCGACAAACAAAGATTCAGTGGATGAAGCGGCACATTTTTTGAGCAATTGTTTTGTACCCATGAAGGGGTGCAAAATTTTAACGATCAGTGATACGACATTCAAGCTGTTATGTAAATATGCCAATCAAGCAAAATTTTTGACAGATGCGGATGGAACAATTTCAGTCCAGAATTTTGGTTATATGTTGGACGCATTAGCAAGAAATTCAGTTTGCTTTGATGTTATTACATACAAGGCTTTTTTGCGATGGATTAAACACCAAAAGTTTTCTGGAGTCGGAGCACATGTTTCTCAATTGTGCGCTCATTTTGAAACTCTGACTGAGCAAGAACAAACCATGTTGACGGGCGGGTTGTTGGCTCCAAAGCCAATTGATCTTTCCAGCCTCCTGACCGTGCCTATTCCGGTTACATCAGATGCTGCACCGGCGGTTGAAGTAGCAGCTGCTATGGAGATAGATCATGCACCTTCACAACAAGCTACAATTGATACTAGTGCTATGGATATAGATGCTGCTACTGCTGCTGATTCTTCAAAGCCAACATCTGTCTCCACATCCCAGAAGCAGCAGAGTGCATCTACCTCAGATGATGATGCAACTCAATCTGATACGTCAAAAAAGGCTCGAGCAGCTGCTGAAGGCGACACTGGGGCACCTATGGAAGATGAAGATGAACCAGACAACCAGCCCCAGTGGTTTCACACCATGACCGAAAGAGCGAAGAACTTAGTGGCTGAAGTTTATGAGTTGGACAAGTACCATCATAAGATCACCATGGAGTTTGTCAACTCAAAGAAAAAATGCCAAGACTCTCTAAAGGAGTCCTATGAGAAGATCGATTCGCTCGAATCAGACAACTCAAAACTGATTGAACAACATCGTTCTCTCGAAACACAGCCTTAGACTCTAATAAATGAAGCTGATTCTTTGAAGAAGACAAATAAGGTGATTGAGGCCAAGTCTAACAATTTTCAGACTCAAAATAATTCTTTGAAGCAACAACTTTTGGCTACAAATCAACACAATGTCGCTCTCCAAAAATATTTACAAGAGGAGCAAATGACACGAATAAAGACAGAAGTTGCTCTTTCTCTGAGCACCAATTCAGGGTCAATCACAGTCGACCTTACAAAGCTGAACCAGCTCCAAGGCCAGATGCTCAAAAATTTTTGAGTCGAGTTCTTTCAACCGCTCGAGGATGCGAAGGCACTTGTCGAGGAAGAGTTGGCTGAGCTGAAGGAGCTCTCGAGTGAAGCCACCCCATCTTGCAGTGGGTCTGATTCACATGAAGAATACCTTCAAGCCCTGCTCTGCATTGATGACCTCACACAACAACTTTAAGCTGTGCCTGTCTGCTCTGGAGCCTCAGACCATCTTGAATATTTGGAGGCAGTCCTGAAGATTGACAAGCTCGCATAGGAGCTGTCAGATATCAAGCAACAATTGGAAGATCAAAAGCTGGCTGCTGAGTTGCAAACTCAAGATTTGGCAACTGTATCTACATAGCCACAACGAACATGTCGTAATCAGTCGAAGGTATGAGCTAACAAAAGACTCTACTAGCCGATAGAGTAATTGTCTTCTTGTTCTGTAACTCAGTGCCAGATTTTCATACTTAAGTCACTAATAGTTTTTTCCTATCACTTAGACTAATCTTCCACATGGATTCCCCCAAGGGAAAGCCAGTCCCATCATGGACAAGCTTGATGGAGCCAATTACCAGATTGCAACATCTATTCCAAGTCAGTGCAACAATCCTTCATTATCATTACCTTATACGTGGATGATACGTTGTTCTTAAGCAACAATACCAATTTGGTCAAGGATTCTAAGCAAATGCTGTTTTCTGAATTTGACATGACTGATGTTGGAAAAGCTCAAATCTGTCTGGGCATTCAGATCCACAGAGACAGAGCGAGATGACTGATTTACATCACTCAACAAAGGTATCTTCATAATGTTCTTAACATATACAATGTAATGAATTGTAAATTAGCTCACTCACCGATGGATCCAGACCTGCATTTGTCAAAGGACCAATGTGCCCAGACCAAGCAGGAAGAGGAGCAGATGAGAGAGTATTCTTATCGATCGATACTTGGATCTCTCATATATGCAATGGTCTGTATAAGACCAGATATCTCTTTTGCAATAAGCTCACTCAGCCAATATATGGCTAATCCTGGCATTACCCATTGGAAGGCTCTCATAAGAGTCATGAGGTATATTCGAGCTACCATGGACTAGTGCATCTGCTATGGAGATGTCAGCAACGACAATCTTCATCAGCTCAGTGGATATTCTGATGCAAGCTAGGGAGGAGATGTAGACAATCGTAAGTCCACATCTGGATATACATTCTTCTTCAACGGTGGTCCTATCTCATGGAACAGTCGTAAGCAAACCTCTATTGCACTTTCTTCTACAGAAGCAGAATACATTGCTGCTTCTCAATCTATTAAGAGTGCTATCGGCCAACCCTAGATTTCACTCTAGGAGTAAGCACATTGAAATCAGATATCACTACATCAGAGGCAAGGTTCTCAACAAGAAGGTGAGCTTAACATATTGTAGAAAGGAGGACATGGTTGCAGATACATTCTTGAAAGCAATAAGTGTCTGAAGATCAAGACATTCACGGATCCAGATTAAGGAGGGGTGTTGGAGTGATCTCCTCTACTCTCCTAAATTCTATTTTAACCTACCTCCACTCATGCTGAATTTTTACTCATGTTGTCGCACAGTCGACATATTTACATGTAAAATAAGACAGACGAATAAAACGCGACTATCTGCATAAATACAAGTAAATTCTCACAGACAAAAAAGAGGCGAAAAACGTGACATTGTGGTTTTACACGTGTTTTATGACAGGCAAAAAAGGTGACATTGCCTTACAAAATGCCAAAGGTGCACTAGGAAAAGTGAAGACACCCTGTAAATCAAATCCTAAGGCATTTCGTCAGAGTGACGCATTTTTCGCATCTTCACGAACATTTATTTCAGCAAAGCGCTCATCTCATGCTACTATGCTAACAGACTTGACAACGACTGTAGCCACCCACGATCTCCTACAGACAACACATCTACTTTGTACTTTCTTCATCTGCACACCTGTAATATTGTGTATATATATTGAATACCACTTGCGTATTCAGATAAAAATAAGTGTGCGTGTAAAATAATAGCATCAAAAGCTTATCAGAGAGCGACGAAGTAGTTGCCTTGTGCATTGATTCTTTTTGTATTGTCAGTAATAGGTTCATTCCTTTTACAGATTGAATTAGCTTTGTAGAGCATGCAGTTTCGTCCGCTATTGTCTTGTGCTCCACAACATTGACATGTATATTTTGCTATATTTAATCTTATAACAGCTCTTTTGTTCTGTGTTCAGATTTGTGTCAATATTGCTATGCTTTTTCTTCATTATGTCTGACTTTCTTATTGCTCAATCTAGTAATATGTTCTTAGCGAGTTATTATTAGTCTAGCTGTTGACGACTAATATTTAGTCTTGTCTTTCATGAATCATTCATGACTGATTATCAGTCGAGCTCAGTCTAGCTCTTCGCGAATCATTCGCGACAAATAATTTGTCTATCTGTTCATGACAAATTATTCTTCTGATGTTTTGTTAATGTTTGGCTACGTAATCAGAACGACCGTGATTTCTATCACTAACGTTTTGTTCGTTTCTGATAGGCGTAGTCATGCCTAGGGAAAGAGTAATATAGCTCATTTCGCTGGGCACGAACACTTTATGTTCGAGTTCATTTCTCGTTCGAGTTTCAATTTTGCGTCTTTTTCGTGTTTGTTTCTTTTTGAGCTATTTTCGTTTCTCACACTCACACAACCTCTTTCTCCAACAAGAGAGAGAATTTTTGGTGGAGTTAAAGATAGTCAACATTCGCAATTCTAGGAAGGAGTGTAGCTCTTGTTTTTCCCCTGTTGAAAGCATGATATCATAAACGGTTCTTTGTTGGACTTGAAACATCCACAAGGAAGGCCATGCTGATGGGAGGGAGCATTGTGGTGACATTCTGAAATAGGATACAACCATATGGTTTGGGAATTTTGACTAACACTCTTCATGCTTTCTTTCTATCTCTTTCATTCTTGGTGGGTTCTTGTACTTTTGGTTCTCTTGGAGTACCAAAGTTTTGTGGGTTGTTGGTAATTTTTTGTTTGTGGTACTCCAGGATTTTTTTGTTCTTGGTTCTAGAAGTTTTTGTGTTTGAGGTACTTATTTGTTCTACTGAAGTACCGAAATTGGTACTATTGGTTGTTGCCTTAGTCTAAATCTTGATAAAACAAACTTCCCCAAATTGAACTGAGATATGAAATCTGACACTACTGAACTGAAATCTGAAATCTGTCATTTTCCTTCTCTGACCTTGCATAATTAGGTACAAATAGCCCTATGCTGACTAAGAGCCCCCCTGTGGGCAGTTTCCTGCATGACGACCAACAACTGAACAAGGACCCAGACGTGGATTCAACGATAAATGAAGTACTGGAAGAACTTTCAAAGCTCAAGGATGACATAGACTACTCTGCAGAGTAGCCCCACCATCAACCAACAGAGGGCAAAACATACAAGGCAAAAATTACTATTGACATAAATGAGCTGGATGAAGATATGGAGGAAGAGCAGGACCAACAGGAGCATCAAGAGTAGGACCAGCATCAAGACCATGCACAACAAGACCAAGAGCAGCAAGACTAGCAAAAACAACAGCAAGACCAAGAGCAGAAAGGCCAGGCACAGCAGGGACCACCAGACAGCACAGGACCAATAAGAGGAAGAGCAGGAAGATGTGTATGTGGATGTGAAAATGAAGGGGCAGGTGATGAAGTTGAAGGGCCCCCAAAAGGGAAAACAACAGGGGAGGAGGCCAAGGCAGAGAAGGGTGAAACTCTGCACACTTCTAAACCTGAGACAGGTGAAGGGTAGAGAAGGGTGAAACTCCGCACACTTCTGAACCTGAGACAGGTGAAGGTCTGTACGACGATCTCTGTTATTAGAGTTATATCTCCTTAACAAGATAAAGTGCTCCAGACCATAAACATTAAAACTCGTGCAAGCAAGATGTAACATGTGCACATTCTATTGCACTAAAAATAGAATAATGCTACCTATCGTGTTATGAAGTGTGACCAAATTCATCGAGTGATCAATGTCACTGCTATTTGATATGTTAAGAAGACACTTGTTATTATTAAAAGAAAAACAAGACATTTTTTTTTTGTTGCGCAATGTGAATCTCATTATGGTGATGTCATTTTCTTGTTCATATGTGTTTGTAGCACCCACCCCTTGGTGGATAAAAGACGAGAATCCAACGATGACCAGGGCCCCCGACGCTGATGACATTCCAGCTAGGGCCACTAGGCTGGTCGTCCTCGATATAAACGGGGTGTTGTTAAATACTTATTGAACATTTTCGGATGGCCCTTCCGTAAATTGCTTCAAAAGAAACGTAATCCGAGTGCACGAACATTGCTACTGTTTTCTGAGGCCCGGGGCAAAGATGTTTTTGAAAAAACTAGCCGAAGCGGGAGTGCAAATCATTATATGGAGCAACATGAGATATTCAAAGGTCATGAAAATACTGTTTACCTGCTTTTATGAAGAAATGCAACAAAGATTCTTCAAAGGTAGCTCAACATTTTACACATCAACACTTGTGATCACATTGTCATCTCGGGATCATTAAAGCATATGAGCTCAATTAACTAAATCTACAAATGACGGTATGGGTGGAGTTTATTAAAGTTATTTTTTGTGCACCTTGGATGGTTTTTAGTTTTTGCTTATGAGTGAAGGGGGGTAATAAAGGTGTTAAAGTATACCATGCCTTCAATAGGAAAAAAAAACAAGGGCTACACCCCTTCCTAAAATTGGGAACGTTGACTATCTTTAACTCTATCAAACTCTCTCTCTCTCTCTCTCTCTCTCTCTCTCTCTCTCTATATATATATATATATATATATATATATATATATATATATATATATATATATATATATATATATATATATATATATATATATATATATATATATATATATATATCTCGCTCTCGCTCTCCCTAACAAAATCTGCTGAAACCATGTCATAAATAATAATCATATTTCAGGATACACTGAGAAACACATTGGTTCAGCTCAATACAATGTTGGTTCACTCAAAACTTCTTAAAGAGGTGCAGAAGGGAAACCCAAAGCAGACGACGCAACAATCGCTAGATGGAAGGTGAAGGATGGAAAGGCTTTCACGTTGATCATCCTAAACATTACGGATATCCAGATCGACCATGTATCCGAGGCCCAGACATCGAAAGAAGTCTGGGACATCTTGAGCACACTATACGAAGTGCGAGATATAGCTTCCAAGCTACATCTCAAGAAGAAATTTTACTCCCTCAAGATGGCGAATGGTGATTCCCTACATAATCACATCAATCTATTCAAGAACCTGCTAAGGCAAATGGCCGTTGTCATAGACGATTGAGACACAGTGATGCAACTGCTTACAAGCTTGCCAAGCTTATACGACAGCTGGGTGATGATCATCATGATACATCCAAAACTAACTCTTTCGAGAGTCATTACTATGTTGTTGCAGGAAGACACGCGGAGGAACGAAGCCTCTTTTCTGCCTCTAGTCAGGCGCTCAGTACTTCTATTCATGCAGATAAAAGTCTACTTTGGCATTATAGACTTGATCACTTGAATCATGTTGATGTACAACAAATGTCTAGACAATCTATTGTTCTTGATCTCGACTATCCTCATGATAAAGTCGAGTTACCTATCTGTCAAGACTGTCTAGTTGGTAAACAGACTAGGAAACCATTTGAATCAAGCCATCAGCATATTGCTAGAGGATTGTTAGACATTGTACATTCAGACATTTGTGGCCCAATGAAAAATCCTTTGCTGAAGGATGCAAAGTATTTTATAACTTTCATTTTTGAATTTTTCAAAAGGACTATGGTGTACTTTATAAAGAAGAATCAGAAGCCTTCAACTGCTTCAGAATCTTCAAGGAGCATGTAGAGAAGGAGACTAGAAGGACGATCAAGGCTCTAAGGTCAGACAATTGAAAGATTTGATTCCTAAGAGTGAGAAGCCTAGAGGTATTCTTAGCCTCATAGATAGTCTTGAGACAATCCCAAGCTTCTTTGGCTGTTGTACAAGTACCTATCTCCCTCAATATCTCATTAGAGACATTCATCTTAATGTAGTGGAGAGCCATCCTAGCTCTCTTTTTGTATTTTTGAACCTCTTGAAGAACTTGTGGTTCTTCTTCAAGGCCAAGAACTATGTCCATCACATCTTGAAGGATCAAGATGGACTCCATCCTCATTTTCCAAATTGAATAATTTGAAGTGGTCAATATTTCACTTGGTTCCAACAAGGATGAACCCATTGAAGACATTTGAAGTGAAGAAAACTCAAATGATGAACAATAAATGTTGTTACACACTTTCAATAGGATCCAATAATTGAGTACTATCTCCTCCTATAAAAGATCTTACAACAATTTGTGGATTGATTCTCACTAGCTACTCAAATCTCTCTAAAACAAGATCTATTTCACATCAAATGATGGAGTATAGGCAAAGTTAGGATCTAACACTCTTAGCACGTGTGAAATACACTAAGAAACCAAATTTGACTCAAATACAATGATATTGCATGAAACAAAATGGCTAAGATCTCAAAACAGTGCCTAGATCACATATAGATGAGATTGGCAAGCATACAACTGTGATTTTGGATCAACCAAGCAATCTCTTGACCAAACCAAATGTGTCCACCCAGGTCTAGGTGCCCTACCTAACCCTCTTCAAAAGCTTATAATTTTTGATTGGCTCAACCAAATGGAATGAAACTGATTGCAACAGAAACTAGACAAAAATAGCTTCAAAACAAGCTATCAAGCAAGATAAATGGATCAAACATGAGAGAGAACTTCCAAACTGAAATTGGATGTTCCTCACACGTGTCTGAGCACCTGATTCCGTACAGTACCAGGTCAGACCCAATCAATGTCCTTTTGATCTCTTTTGATCCAAGATTGAACAAGATAGCTAGGAAAATGGGCCTTGACAACTTCTAGCTCAAGATTGATGAAATTTTTTTCACTTAGATGGATCAAAATGCATGGTAACCTTAGGTAGGCTCTGATACCATGTTGAATTTCACACGTGTGGACTGTCCACTACATGTACTTGTGATCTCCTAAGGTGTGTAGATGCACCAAGATCAAGACTAGATTGAGATTCAAGATCAATCTTGAATCCTATGGCAAAAACACACTACTACATGCATTCAATCACTTCCAACTCTCACTCACACATGTGGGAAGTATTCAAAAAATAATCTAAGTAAAAACAAGCTGCTCTCCTCGGGTAGAGAGAGAAAATGCATCATGAGCTCTCGGGTAGAGAGAGAAAGCTAGAAATCCAATAACTCACAAAATCCATGAAATCACCAAATCAATTGACTTCAAAATGAGGAGTACAATGATACTAGTAGGTCCACGAGCTACCACTATGCTTAACTATGATTGGACCATATTTTGTCACCTCTTGATCCTATTGGATCATTGATCTATGCACCTCTTAATTCTATTGGACTATATTCAAGCACACCTTAATTTCTTATTGGACCTCACAAGGTTCCACCTCTAAATCCTATTGGACCTCTTGGAATTCATCAAACAAAAACTTTACACTTGTCTACACTCTAATTAGCAAGTGTTTAGCCTTTACTCTATTTTGGCTCAATAGTGGCATTACAAGTGGAAATGCATAATTTGCCATCTATGCCAAATTTATTCCTATCAACATCCTACACCTAGATGCTTGATGTAAAAAGCATAAGACCCCTATATCTAACATAGATAATCTTTTTCAATTCTTCATAGTAGTCACTTAGTATCTAGCAATTTCAAAGTTAGTTGCTAAAGATTGAACGTGATTTTCATCAATACTGCTTTGTTCAATTTTTGATAGGCGTAGTCATGCATTGGAAGTAAGAAGTTTCCACATTATATTATCTATCTTATTTCCGACAATATGTGTGTGTTTTTTGTGTGTATGTACAGTTATGTACATATGTATTCTTATGTCTACATATATGTGTGTTTGTAAGCATGTGTGTGTGTGTGTATGCATATTTGCATAAGCATGTGTGTGTGTATGCATGTATGTGTGTATGCATAAATCCAACTCAAAAATTGAACTTAAAAAATAATGCATCATAAATTTCATATTAGAAATTTTTAATTCATGGACAACAAATCAAATGATGAATCACATAAAAAAACATGCGCACACAAGGTTCTCTAGCATTGCCTCCAAGGCATTAAGTCTGACAACACTGACATTCCTATAAGCACAACTCACATTACTAATCAAGATCTCTACATCTAGAAATAACCGTTGTTTTTTTGGAAAAAAAATATCCATGCTTTTGTTGGAGGTATAAAAAATTTGTCCATTTCCTAATCAACCACACAACACTACAAATGTACACCTTAGTGCCAAAACAAAACATATCCATCAAATCGCGAACAAATGTTCTGTGATTTACCACAATATTCACCATCTGCAACAACACAAATAATGTCAGTCAAACTGATGTTCTCAACATACTACCAATCATAACAACAACATAACTTATATATATACCAATCCTCACAAATCATCAGCTCTGCCAAAGTACTATAACACTTTCGAGTACACAATATTTTGTGTAAAGCTCGCCATTTCTTCATCATCCGAAAATCGCCCATCAATATCTCTAATCGGTACTTGCACACTTGCTGCATTTTGCACTCTTGATAGTGCCACATACAGTTGACCATGACTAAATACATGATGTGGCAAATACAATCAAATAGTATCCATAGTCTATCCTTGTGCCTTGTTTATTGTCATGGCGAAAGCTGCTCTGATAGAAAATTGTTGCACCTCTGACGTGAGCCAAAAGAACTCACAAAAAAAATCGCTCTCCTTCGGATCGGATGGAAAAAATACATACGTCCAATGGTTGGAATGGACTGTGCATTGATTCTACAAGTCCATCGTACTCTCCTATTGTAAACGTAAAACCGTGGCAAGTCTTGGTACAACAACTCTCGGGCGTCCGAATTGCCACTCCTATTCACCTTAAAAAAAAACTGTCAAGTGGTACTACTCAAAAAGAAAAAGAGACCTTCTACGACCTCAGTCGGCTCCCTTGCTAAATTAAACTAGCTCCTATCCATGAAAATGAACTGTCAATCGAGTCACAACTGACTTATAAGCACCCATAGAAAGCCCAAATAGTCACCAACAAGCCTCACTCATAGCAAAATATAGAGCATTCAAAAATTGCTCTATCTCATTCACTAGTGTAGCTGTCTGACCACCACCCTCCACATCCTCTACCGTAATCATATCTGGTCCCTTATACACGTACTTGTACAAATACTTCACGCTACGTATATGTACACATATCTCTACAACACGATGACATTTGTTTTGGGACTTTGACCTAAAAAAGAGTAACCTTTTCCGGTTTTTTTTAAAGGTCCTAGTTTTAGGCCAAAATCATGATTTTTTTTTTTAACGATTCTCTAACTTGCAATATAAAAAAAATGTTAAAAAGTGTCTATTTTCAATGAAGCACTATAGGCTTTTTTGCAAATTTCATAAAACCATCATAATTACATACCACATAACATTTCAAGACAACACATGATTTCTGGAAGTCCAAACGCCATTAAAACACAAAAGAGCTTAAATTATACTATACATATTTTTTTTTCAAAGTACATTTTCTAAAGAATTTTCATTGATGCCTCTCAATTCAAAACTTGACATATTTTGAACACTCGTTTTCAACCGATGAGGTAGAAGACTCGTTTTCTTCATTAGAGTCGATTAGCTTATCGTCTTCAGAATCCGCGTCCAATGTTGATAAGAAAAACCTTGTAATTCAGCTTTTCTCTGTTGTTGACGAGTTCACGACAATGGTTGTCTCATTAATCCAAGTCGTTCATTCAATATGACAATAGTTGACTTTCATAGATGATTGGTCATTGTTAACTCAAAATTAAAAGCCAAAACATCTACATCTTGTAAATTCAAATCATCAATCCTCGGTTGGTTCTTTGGCTATCATTTTCTCTTGCCCTTTGAATGTACTTGCAACATTTCAAGTTTGTACCTTCCCAAAAAAGCATTCGTTGAAATGGTGCGCAACCAATGGACACGTAGTACTTTTGTCTGATTGCTATTTTGAATGAAACCAAGTACTTTGGCAATTCAAAATAGATGTCCTTCATTGTTTTTGAAGCAAGAATTGCAACAAGGCTTCCAATTTGAATTTCATTTAGATCACTGCGCCACTTCATTTTTGTAGCTTTTACACTTTGCCTATTCTTCCTTGAGCCCACATAAATTTCATGTTCCTCGCCTTGCACAAACTCCAAGAAATCATATCTTGAGGTAGATTTGAAGATTCAACAATTGTAGTTGAAGTTCCTAATTTATGAGGCCATTGAAATTCTTCAATTGTTGATGCGCGTTCAAGTTTGAGCGAACTGATTTTTGTTCCTCAAAAAAGTCCATCCACCAATGTATATCAAACTCATCAAAAATTTGATAAGCTGCTTGAATACTTGAATCCAAAAAATTTAACGAGGCGAATGGGTCACTCTCAAAATGCTCTCTTTGTGCTTTTTGTTGTTCTAGCATGGACTTCAAGGGAGACAACACAACAAGCTTGATTTGACCAGACGACATATTGAGCAAAAACCATGTTCCTTCAATAGGGAAACTGAACTTGAAAATTGTTTGCCCCATAGCAATGTGATGTTAGTTTTATAACATTTGATTTTGAACTGACGTTGAAACCTAATATCATTAATAGTAGAAACACAATGACTTGTTTCATTGGATGCCTTAATATATTCATTAACAACACATTTGACTTTGGCACGTATGATTCTTCAACAATGCTCTGAAGCACTGGTAAAGAAAATACCTTCTTGTGCCTTAGTCTTTTGGAAAAACAACTGATCAATTTGATCATGGGTGCGACCCACCAACAAAAATCCTATTTTTATTTTTTTGAAAACTTTTTTCTCTACCAACATGGACAAGTAAGCCAGTATATGGAGGTGGTGAATATATCTCCAATAAATTTCAAGATTTTTGTGAGCTTGAAGGCATCAAAAGAGAGTTCTCTTGTGCCTACTCTCCATCTCAGAATGGAGTGGCCGAGAGAAAGAATAGATCTCTATGTGAATGTGCAAAATCTATGAGAATTGAGGCATATTTGCCCAAATATTTTTGGGGAGAAGCCATTAATTGTGCAAATTATCTTTGCAATAGGCTCCCACATATAGCTCTTGGAGGAAAGTCACCATATGAAATTTTATATTTTAAGAAGCCTAAGGTTGATCACCTTAGAGTTTTTGGATGCATATGCTTTGTCCATATTCCCTTGGAAACAAGGAAGAAGGAAGATCCTAGTGCATGCAAAGAGATCATGGTTGGATACTCATCCACCAAGAAGGCCTATAGAGTCTTTATACTCTCTACTTCTCAAGTTATTGAAAGTAGAGATGTTGTCTTTCATGAAGATCAACACTCATCTTTTGAAGAGGCCGAGATCAAGAAGTCTATGGATGCATCACCAATTATTGATTTTGAAGACAATCATGATGTGATGGGGTCGAGATTTGAAGAAGGCTCTCCTCGGATTTTCTCACCAAGAAGATCCATGAGAGATAGATCCAAGCCTAAGAGGCTCTCATATGTTGACAAAGGCAAACAAGTGGATCTTGATTCCACTAATTATGTTTTTTATGTCTCTCATGAAGAGCCAAAGAATGTACAAGAGGCACTCAATACCAAGGAGTGGTATGATGCCATGAAGCAAGAGTATGATGCATTGATCACCAACAATACTTGGGAGCTTGTGGATCCTCCATCCAACAAGCATGTGATTGGTTGCAAGTGGGTATTTCGGATCAAGTTCATTCATGATGAAACCATCAACAAGCATAAAGCAAGATTATGTTCCAAAGGATTTGCTCAAATTCATGGCCTTGATTATGAGGAGACCTTTGCACCCGTTGCAAAGATGGTGACAATAAGAATTCTTATTTCTCTTGCTTGTTTCTTCAAGTGGAAGGTGTTCCAATTAGATGTATCCAATGCTCTTCTAAATGGTTATCTTGAGGAGGAGATCTATATGGAACAGCCTCAAGGATTCATCAAGGATGAGTCCAAAGTGTGCTTGCTCTTCAAAAGTCTTTATGGACTCAAGCAAGCACCAAGATCATGGTATTCAAAAATTAATTCTTTGCTTATCTCACTAGGATCTACTCTTAGTGACTATGATCCTTCCATGTATCTAAAGTTTGTTGATAGCAATATTGTCATTCTTCTAATTTATGTTGATGACATTATTCTTTGTGGAAGTTGTATCAGTCTAGTTGATGACACTAAGCTAGCACTTGGATGTGAGTTTAAAATGCAAGATCTAGGAGAGATACATTACATCCTAGGCCTAGAAATTGATTTTTATGAAAATCATGTCGTTATATGTCAATCTAGATATGCTCACTCTATGTTGAAAAAATTCCATATGGAAAATTCTAAGAGCATAGATACTCCAATGGAGCAAATTGTAAAAGATCCGAATAAAGGTGATGAAAGATCCTTTGAGGACGTCACACTTTTTAGGAGCCTTGTAGGCTCCTTGATTTGGCTTGCCATTACTAGGCCCGATCTAAGTTTTTGTGTGCACAAATTGAGTCAATTTATGCAAGATCCTAAGATCCATCATTGGAAGATGACCAAGAGGATTCTAAGATATGTATCTTCATCTTGTGATTATGGTCTACTCTATAAAAGTGAAGATCTATCCATTGTTGGCTACTCGGATTCGGACTTTGCAAGTGACAAGATGGATCGAAAGTCTATTAGTGCATACACTATCTTTCTTGGAGGCAATCTGATATCTTGGCTTTCCAAAAAGCAAGATACTATATCTCTCTCTTCATGTGAGGCCGAGTACAAAGCACTCACTACAACTACCAAAGAGGTGCTTTGGATCAAAAGGTTACTAGTGGAGCTAAAGTGCATCAAGGAAGAAGATCTACCAATGATCAAGTGTGATAATATCTCGGCCCAAGCTCTTGCCAATAATCCCATATTTCATGCAAGAAGCAAGCACATAGAAGTGGCACACCATTTTGTGAGAGAAAAGCTTATTGGAAGAGAAATCTATTTGGAGCATGTCAACTCGTCCTCTTGTATTGCCGATCTACTCACCAAGCCTTTGAGCAAAAGTGCTTTCATCAAGCATAGATCTAATCTTGGAGTTATATCAAGATCAATGATAGATAATTTTTTATGAGGATTGTGAAGAATTGAAAAAGATTATCTATGTTAGATATAGGGGTCTTATGTTTTTTACATCAAGCATCTAGGTGTAGGATGTTGATAGGAACAAATTTGGCATAGATGACAGATTATGCATTTCCACTTGTAATGCCACTATTGAGCTAAAATAGAGTAAGAGGCTAAACTCGTGCCAATTAGAGTGTAGACAAGTGTAATGCCTTTGTTTGATGAATTCTAAGAGGTCCAATAGGATTTAGAGGTGGAACCATGTGAGGTCCAATAGGAATTTGAGGTGTGCTTGAATATAGTCCAATAGAATTAAGAGGTGCATGGATCAATGGTCCAATAGGATTAAGAGGTGACAAAGTGTGGTCCAATCATAGTTAAGCATAGTGGTAGCTCGTGGATCTACTAGTATCATTGTACTCATTTTGGATCTAATTGATTTGGTGATTACGTGGATTTTGAGTGTTATTGGATTTCTAGCTTTCTCTCTGTACCCGAGAGCTCATGATGGTTTTTCTCTCTCTACCCGAGGAGAGCAGCTTGTTTTTACTTAGAATAATTTTTGAATACTTCCCACACGTGTGAGTGAGAGTTGGAAGTGATTAAATGCATGTAGTAGTTTGTTTTTGCCATAGGATCTAAGATTGATCTTGAATCTCAATCTAGTCTTGATCTTGGTGCATCTACACACCTTAGGAGATCACAAGTACATGTAGTGGACAACCCACACGTGTGAAATCAACAACCTTTGATACACATGAACTTGACAAAGCATTCAAGAGACAAACGAAACTAATAAAAAATACTGATGGCAGCCAAAAACAATAGCATACCAGCCCTACAGTAGCAGCCTACCACTTTTAGAAACCTCTTAAGATCATACACAAAAGCATAAAGACAATACACAAAGCAATGCTCTCAATGGAGGAAGAAACTGTGACAATGATCTACTGATCTCTCTCAACAATACAATAAGTCTTTCCAGCCTGTTCTCTACAAATTTCAGCCTAATACAGGTGAGAGAGATGACTCTCTCTCCTCTCTCTAAAACTTAGGACCCAATTTTAGGACACTAGTAGCCTAAAATAGCCAATTTTGTCCTATATGTCCAAATAACATGATTTTGGTGTCATTTCGAAGGTCCTAAAGTTTGAGACTTCTTCAATATGAAATATATACTAAAATAAAAGTATCTAGGCCTATTTCACACGTGTGAAAGGGTAAATCTAGTACTATGTACAAAAATTGCCAATTTAGGCCTCAAACTAGCTAGGAAATGTTGACAATTTGCACACTCCCTCTTCAACTCAACTTGCTAGTTTTACAACACTACTTTGCTCCAACCTAAGAATGATCTCCATCATGATAATAGATCTCTTCTCAAGTGTTCTAATATGTATGAATACAACATAATTGATATAGATAATAGTGTCCATATAGGATGCTTCACTATTTCTTACATCAATTTTACATAGAATGGTGAACAAGATACATATAAAAGAACATAGAATCATAATGAAAGGATTTCTCCATGTATCCACCTTTGAATTATCTATAAAATAGTAGCAAACAAGTTGTAAGTGAAACTAACCAACAAGTGTTTGCATGCCTCCTCCACATTCCACTATGCCCATAGTGAATGCACCATGTATCTCCATGAATGAACCTCCATCACCACCTTGCCTTTGTAGATCTCCAATCCATGAAACCCCTTGAATGAATGAATGCCAAAATAATGTGTTCTCTATTCCATTTGAATGAGAAAAACCTGAACTTGAAATACTTGAAGTATCTCCACAAGATTTGCATACAACCCTTGATCCTACATTGTCAACAATTTGCCAATTTGCCAACACTAGGATGCTAGATCTTAAACTTTGCTCAAAAGTAAACATATTGACCACTTCAATATCTTTCAAGTTCTGAATGAATGCATGTACTTGATCGTAAAATCCAGCAATGATAGCTATTCCATCTCCAAGATCCAAAGGATGCAAAACTATGGAACTAGTTTCATTGAATTTTGACAATTCCAACACATTGACATGACAATGTTCATACATGAGATTAAACAAGTAAGGTAGAGTAAAAGGACACTTCCTTGCTGCTCCAAGAACCTTATTTGAACCTTCAAGAACTTGTAAAAATAGATCCAAAATGCTTTGCCCATGTGGCTCCCCTTTGATGCTTTTGACTAGTTTCCAATTGCTACTTGCCTCTTGGCGTTGATGAAGCAATTCAAGATCAACATCTTGATCTTCCAATAAAACATCAAGGACTTTGCATTTATAAATATCTTTAGATCTGAACCTCTGAAGATACTCCCTCTCAACACATGATTAACATCCCACAAGATCTCATCATTGCTTGATTTCAACCTTTCACTATAGTTAGTGAAAACAATGTCACCATCATAAACCAAAAGATAGATTTCTACAATTCTATCCAACATGAAGTATAGTAGATGAAGTTGAGTATCAAACCTAATCAAACCAGCCCATTTGAGTTCAAACCAAGCCTCAATGATCTCACCAATGAGATCCTCCTTGCCTTGAAGAAATTTCCACTTGAGTTGCTCCATGTAGTCTTCTTCATCCAACCTTTTGCCATCTTGATCATGCATGAACACTCCACCACAATCATAGCATCCTTTGAGTTGATGAAGAGATGTAAGATCCATGCCTTGGATTTTCCCAAGAGTCACTCTTCCTTTGCCCTTTCCTTCACAAGACTCTCTCTTAATGATCACACCACAAAAGTTAGCAATCTCCCTCTTAATAGTTGCATCATAAGAAATGGAAGAATCTCGAACACTAGAAGCCATGAAAAGAATACATAGTACCTTCAACATAAGAATGATTGAAGTACTTTTCCTTGTCAAACCTGGACTTCTAATCAATGATATAGTTAATGATAATGAACCCTCACTATCATTTACAAAAGCATCATTCAAAGTACATCCTACTTTGAACACTTCACATGTCTAGCTCCTCAACAGGTTTCATCACCAAAAGTGTTGATTACCCAATCTGAAACAGACGAAGGTGAGATTATAGAAGGAGCTGTTGCCTTATCAGTTCCTAATACTGATATAGAAAATATAGAAAAATTGATTGAATAGAGATCTATTTGTAAATAGAGAGACATAAAAAAAAAAAATACAATTATTTTACTTGTAAACAACCCGTTTATGGGTTTTTTTTTCTTGATATCACAATAGATTTTTACAATCAGCTTATGTCCATAGTCTAATACTAGAATGTGATTTTTCTATAATGATAAAAAGACATGATGATTGGCATGTATTTGCTGATAGTGAATCTCAATGTTCTTCCATAAGTTGGATTCTTTCGTCAATATCTTTGTATTTGATCTCGAGCTCATGTCTTTTATGTACCTGCATAAAATTAATACAAAGTTAGTTAGAATTGGTACAAAGTTTGTATTAGAAGGTTTTGATTGAAACTATTCATAAAAGATCAAGTGTTTACAGTTACTAACAAGTTTTCCATTGAAAATGAATTTGAAGTATGAAAGTACATCATGTTGTAGGAGCAATAGTTCCCGCCGGATGTAGTTTAGACTCCAATCTTCTTCCACCTCAACACATGTCAAAACGACATCATTGTATATAATTTCAATATTTTTTCGTTTTGAATGTCCACTTGCTTCCAAGTCTTTATCGAGTGACACCCATTTACTTTTATTTTTTTTCCATCTTTGATAATGGAAGCATAAGTTCAATTTGATAGCGGAAGCACATGGAAGACATTTTAATTCTGCATTCTATTTCTCCATCTGGTCTTTTGTCCCAGCCTTCATCCATAAGTTCAGATAATAAACTATTTGATAAATTTTTGCATACAAACATCGTTGGGGTTTTGTGTACATTGACACTTGAAAAGAAATCCACAAATATATTCAAGGAAATAAATCAACTCAATCTGACTGTTTTTGATCCCATGCTCATTTTTAATGAATTTTTTACATCATTATATATCTTGCAACGAAATGATTCTGAAACTCTAGCATCTGGTGCAATCTATTCACCACTTTCAAAACTAGGTAATGGAATTGGTACTATTTGTCCAAAATTTTTCTTTGTATCAAGAATGTACATTGATTCATAAAAAAAGGTCCCACTATCAGCTAGATCTTTTGCAGTTCTACCTCGATATTGCAGCTGTCCAATATCAGTGTGAATAACATCTAACACACCTGCTAAAGATCCACTCGGCTCTCTCTCTCTCTCTCTCTCTCTCTCTCTCTCAAATTTCGCAAAAATTCTCTCTCTCTCAAAAATTTTACGAAACAATCTCTCTCGAAATTTTTTCTCTTTCGTGAAATCTTGCAAAAAATTATCTCTTTCTCGAAAAATTCTCTCTTTCTGCGATAAATCTCGAGAAGGTTTCAGGGCAAAATGCGAAGCCTTCGCATTTTTCGAGGGCCATTTCGAGAAGCCTTCGTAAAATACCTCGTAAAGATTTTATGGAGGGAGAGGCCTCGAAAATTTCGTGAAAATGGCCCTCGAAAAATGCGAAGGCCGAATTCACGAAGGCTTTGAGGTCCAATTTTGAGAAGGGGGTGGTCGAAGGTGATAGGGAATGTGTATGTGTATGTGTGTGTTTACTTTTATTTAATAACGTGTGTGCATGTGTGTCTGTGTGTATTCAATGTGTGGGCGACAGTTTATTGTTCACGACAGTTTCTCTCTCTCTCTCTCTCTCTCTCTCTCTCTCTCTCTCTCTCTCTCTCTCTCTCTCTCTCTCTCTCTCTCTCTCTCTCTCTCTCTCTCTCTCTCTCTCTCTCTCTCTCTCTCTCTCTCTCTCTCTCTCTCTCTCTCTCTCTCTCTCCCTCTCTTTTTATGGAGTTGGGTGATAAAAGGCATACAAAGATTATATTTTGTTCACAACACTTCCGTGTACACACTATTTTGTGTGTACGTGGAGACTCCTATTTCATCTTGCCAACGTCCACCGTCATCTATTATCAACACTCGTACGCCCGCTGAAACATTGGTCTAGGCAAATACAATCCAACAAACTCCATTGTCTGGCCCTGAGCTTTGTTTATAATCATGAAAAATGCTGGTCTGATGGGAAATTGCACTCGCTGAAATTCAAAAGGCAAATCTGAATTACTGGGAACCAAAGGAATGCGCAGAATGAAAACTCTTGCGTCTATTTGTGCACCACTAACAATTTCAGCCTCAATAACTTTTGTACCCATTCTGCATATGATGAGCCTCGTTTCATTACAAAGCCCCTGGCGAAATGATATGGATCGCAATAGCATGACTATCATCCTGACTTTTAATACCAACTTGTGTGGGGGACATAGTTACAAGCTAAGATTCACTAGCTATGCTAGAAAGCAGGACTTAAGCTAGAAAGCAGAAAGAGAATGCTTAAGGAGGCTAAAGAGGAGCAATCATCATAAACTAAATAAAGGAATACAATGATGCCCTACTTATACGCTCTCCCTGAATCAAATGGAGGATTCAAAAAAGGGAGGGAAAAGGATTTGGAGGGAAAATAGTGCGCCCTCCCAATAGGAGGACCCCCACTCCAAATCAATTTGACCAAGTCCTAAAAATATAACCAAATAGGGCCCAAGGCCAGTATATGAATAAAATGGGCCCTTAGGCATGCTTGTGCATAATAACAATAAAAGAATGGACGTGGCGAATGTAATGATCCAAGTCCATAACTCTCCCCTGCAAAAAAACCAAGCCCTCCACCGGCTAGCAAGCATAATGACTACCTAAAACAATAATGTAAGCATGCTAAATACTGAAAAATCACGAACTAATGGAAATACTGATGGAGAGAACATAAGTCGTCACAACAGATACCCCAAAAGCATCATAACTATGTAAAGCAAGTACTAAGCAAATACGACAATAAAGAATAGTCATAGCTAGCCGAATCATGAAGCAGAGGGAACATCTACAATGACATCTCTAGTAGAGGAGAGAACTAAATCCATGAGGGCTCAAGCCTGATCTGCCAATAATGGTGTATGATAAAACACATCAATAGGCTCCCAAGTGGCCTCCTCAAGAGGATGACCATCCCACTGTACTAAAAACTGAACCTGCATGTGACGTCGACTATACTGAAGGCGAACTTGATGGATGGCGGCTGGCAAAAAAGGGAACAACTCTAGCTCTGTAGGAAATGTGAGATCGCGAGGAGCATCATCCTCAATGGCAGCTCGTAACAGACTTACATGAAAGATATCACAAGCTCGTGTAGAATCAGACAACTATAACTGGTATGTTATAGGGCTGAGGCGATCCAAGATACAGTAAGGCCCATAATAGCGTGTTGCAAGCTTCTCAGTAGAAACGTGATCCTGAATAAAGTGATGATGTGCAAATCAGCATAAGCGGAGGTAAACCATATCACCAACCTGAAACTCAACATGACCGTGATGATGATCAATAGTAGTCTGATAGCACTGCTGAACATGCTGTAAGTGAGTAGTAGCCCTAGCAATAAGCTCACGAGCATCGGATAAAAAAGAAGCAATGGTAACTGGGTATCATCAGGAGGAAGAGGCACCCCTGACAAAAGTGGAACATACCCATGAGCCAATAAAAAAGGTGAAACTCCATTGTTGGTACTAATAGAGCTATTATATCTATACTCTGCCAAACATAAGTGTTGGTCCCAATCCTTCCTGGAAGGGAAAACAAAATGTCGAAGGTAATCCTCAAGGATCCGATTAAGGACCTTAGTCTTGTTGAAAATTGTCACTTCTCACTTGACATTGGTTCATGTAAATATTGATCAAACATTAGAATATGTTGATGATATGATTTCACACGTGTGGAGCATGTTCCCATGTGTGAAAGGATGTACTTTTCATGTTTGTATATATCCAAATTGATTTTGTATCATTCTAGTTAGTGTGAACATGAAATGACTAGTTTTTAGTCAAGTTGACTAGTCACCTACAAATTAGCTTTTCCTTGCATGTGCATGAGTAAATGCTCCCACATGGCAAGTGGATGTTCACATGTGTGTATAGAGTACTAGAAGATAAGAGTTGACCATTTTCCTTAGATCCTATTTTGTAGGGAATATTCCTATATTCTAGGAGACTAGCTTTTTGGATTTTAGTCATATTCTAGAAGGTCAACTATTGGATAAGGATCAAGGATGGATCAAATGGATAGATATGAGTGATGTGGCACTCTTCACACGTGTGAAGGCCTGCTGGACTGTACCAGACTCATGGATGTACTTGATCCATAAAAGGATCATCATTTTGCTAAGAAGATTGATGAGACTTTTGCACTCTACACTTTTGTGAGATTTCTAGTCATTTGTCTTGTGATTTTTATGCATGATTGCTATCTAGTATCATTGTACTTGTTGTTTCAGGTGCAGGCCGTACAGTGGACAGTACTCCACACGTGTGAAGCCGCTCTCACTAAAAAATGATGTGTTGATCCATTGCTCTTGCTTAAATCCAAGTGTAGTGAATCTAGATCAAGATCTAATGTGTAGAACTTGATAGATTCATTGATTAAGCAACCAATAACTCTCTATGATTGTAAAGTACAATCATTATTGTCCTAAAAACTGTAAAATTTAACATGGTATCAGAGCTAAGTAAGAGAGTGATCATTGAATCATAAATCTTGTAAAGATCATTGGCAAAATTTGTTTTTTGGCCAATACTAGTGAGGGCGAGTTCTTCTAGAGTGATAGCTTGTAATCATTTGGATCAAAACGACTTGGAGGCTGTGTATGTACTTTTCACACGTGTGAAACCGTACAGCAACTTTCAATTCAAGTTACTTTGTGTTTTTTGGTCCCAAAATCACAATACTAGTTCATTTTTGGTGCTTTTTGAAGCATAGTATTGATCTAGATTCATTCTAACTAATGCCTATGACCAAATAGTGTTTTGGATCATTGAAGCATTTCTTTTTAGAGTCTAAGATCAGATCTAAGAGGCTGATTTGTTCAGATCCTTAGTTGAAGTGAAATCTCTAAGAAAAGTGTAAAGCAATTTTTTTTGTGAGAGTGAAAGCTAGAAATTTTTGGTAAGATCTTTGAGTATCATTCAAGCTTGTGTGTTAGTTTGATAGAGACAAGCCTATAGGCATTCTAGTAAGCTTTAGGCCACTTCATAGATCTTTTAAAATTCAAAAATCTTTGTGATTTTTAAAAGAGCATTCATTCTAAAATGTCATCCATGGGTGGATATTTGATGGAACCAAGTGAGAGACTCACTTCCACAAATTATTCCATTTGGAAAGTGAGAATGGAATCACTCCTAGTGATCCATGATCTATATGACATAGTTCAAGGAGTAGAGGAAGAGCCTCAAACTCCCCAAGAACAAGCCAAATACAAGAAGAGAGCAAGATTAGCTCTACATTGCATAAAGTTAAATGTATGCAATGACCTCTTGAAAGAGGTGTCTTCTTGTACCTCATCCAAAGAGGCTTGGGATTCATTAAAGAGCATTTATGAATCCAACAATACTTCAAGAATCCTCATGCTAAGAAATCAAGTTTTCCAAAGCATGAAAGGAAGTGGAGAGAGTGGACAAGAGTATGTTCTTAGGATCAAATCTCTTAACAAGGAGTTAAGTGCAATAGGAGAGAAGATCCAAGATCAAGAACTAGTACAAATCATTTTGAATGGTCTAAGTGATGAGTTTACCAACTTAGTCCAATCATTTGCCATTCAAGACTCTTTTCCATCCATTGAAAAGTTGCACAATGTTCTTGTGGCCGAGGAGAGTAGGCTTCTACACCTCAAGACAAGAATGGATAGCATGTCACTTAATGGAGGAGAGGAGAAAGCTAACTTTACATCTAAAGGCAAGAAAAAGCAAAATCCATTCAAGAAAAATCAAGGCAAGGAGGCCGAGATGAAGAATGGAGGATCTACCTCCAAAGGCAAAGTGAAGAACAAGGCAAAACTAAAGTGTTTCTTTTGTGGAAAGAAAGGACACTTTGCCTCAGAATGCTACTTGAAGAAGAATCAACAAGCCAAAGGAGATCAAGGGAACATTGCTCAAGAGGAAGAATATGAGGATGGATTCAACACATCCTTAATGGTTGCATCTACACCAACTTCAAGTCAAGACACATGGTGGATAGATAGTGGGGCTAGTTCCCACATGTCCTTTAACAAGCATTATTTTTCTACTCTTCTATCTTGTAATGACTCTAAGAAGTCAATATACACTGCTAGTGATCAAGCATGCAAGATAGATGGCATAGGATCTATACCTCTTTGTTTAGGCACATCTAAAAGGATAGATCTAGATAATGTTTTGTATGTTCCTACCATTTCAAGAAACTTGCTTAGTGTAGGACAATTAATGGACAATGGACTAGATGTACATTTCAAGAATGGAGTTTGTTCCATCTTGAAAAATGATAAGTGCATAGCTAGTGGCATTAAGCAAGGTAGACTTTTCAAGTTGGATGCTAATGTTGCAAGTGAAAGTGTGAACTTGGCTAGGGAGGAGCTAACTCAAGTGGAGCTTTGGCATAAGAGATTAGGCCATCCTAATCTTCAATCTATGGAGTCAATGGCAAGCAAGGAACTAGCTCTCGGCCTACCAAGAGCTTTCAAGAAGTGTGGAAAAATGTGTGAGGCATGTGGCCTTGCAAAGTCACACAAATCTTCTTACAAGAAATCTTCATCAAGATCTCTCTCTCCCTTGGATCTCATACATTCTGATGTACATAGTTTTTCACATGCAAGTAATGGAGGTGCCTTGATGTATGTAACTTTTATAGATGATTGTACTAGATTCACATGGATTGAGTTACTATCAAAGAAAAATCTTGTTTATGAAGCTTTCATTAAGTTCAAGTCTCTAGTAGAGAAACAACTTAGTACTTCTATCAAAGCACTAAGATGTGATAATGGAGGAGAGTACACCTCCAATAAAATGAAAGACTTTTGTGAGATCAATGGTATTAAGTTACAATACACTTGTTCCTACACCCCTCAACAAAATGGGGTGGCCGAGAGGAAAAATAGGAGTCTATGTGAGTGTGCAAAGTCCTTGAGGCTTGATGCATCACTTCCCATCTCATTTTGGGGAGAAGCCATAACATGTGCTAATTATTTGTGTAATAGACTTCCTAGTAGTGCTATAGATGGGATCTCACCTTATCAAGCCTTGTTTGATAAGAAACCCAATGTAAAATATTTTAAGATCTTTGGATGTACTTGTTATGTACACATTCCTTTGGAGACTAGAAGGAAAGAAGATGCTACCTCCTTCAAAGGAATCTTTGTTGGCTATGGAGAAAATAGCAAGGGATATAGGATATATGATCCTACATCCAAGAAAGTAAAGGTAAGCAAGGATGTACTTTTTGATGAGTCACAATTTGCTAAGAGCTTGTCAAATGGATCTAACCCATTGTGCATTGAAGATCTTGACAAATCCGAGGAGGATCTTGACAAACCCGAGGAGGATCATGACAAACCCGAGGATGGAGATTTGGATCCAAGTCAAAAGGGGCCAAGAAGATCATCAAGGAGCAAGGCCGAGCCCTCAAGGCTTACCTATGTGGACAAGGGAAAGCAAAAGGAAGGCTCTACATCTTCTACCTCTTACTCTTTTTTAGCTACATTGATTGAAGAACCATCATCTTTTGAAGAAGCATGTAAATCTAAAGTTTGGAGAGATGCAATGCAAGTAGAGTATGATGCATTAGAAGAAAATCATACTTGGAATCTTGTAAATCTTCCAAGAGGAAAGAAACCACTTGCATGTAAGTGGATTTATAGAATTAAGTACAATCAAGATGGATCTATTAGTAAATACAAAGCTAGGCTTGTTGCTAAGGGATTTCTTCAAATAAAAGGATTGGATTATGAAGAAACATTTGCACCTGTAGCTAAGCTTGTAACTATTAGATTAATCATTTGCATTGCTACTTTGTTCAAATGGGATCTCTACCAAATGGATGTGACAAATGCCTTCTTGAATGGCTTCTTAGAAGAGGAAATCTACATGATGCAACCCGAGGGCTTCATCAAGATTGGTGAGGAGCAAAAGGTGTGCTACTTAAGGAAGAGCCTATATGGCTTGAAGCAAGCACCTAGAGCTTGGTACTCTAGGTTGCATGATTTTCTCTATTCCCTTGGCTTTGTACTAAGTGCTTATGAACCTTCTTTATATTTCAAATGTAATGAAGGAAAGATCATCATTTTGGTTCTTTATGTTGATGACATCATTATGACAGGAAATGATGATGATGGCATAGGCAAAGTAAAAGTTGACTTATCTAGTGAGTTCAAGATGGTAGATCTAGGCTTCCTAAAGTTTATACTTGGGATAGAAGTGTCTAGAAGTAGCAATTGTACTTTCATAAGTCAATCTAAGTATGCTACTTCCATTCTTGAAAGATTTGGTATGAAAGATTGTAAGGGGATTGACACCCCTATGGAGCATGTTGTGAAAGCAACTAATGAAGGTGATGAAGCATCCTTTGAGGACATCACTCTCTTTAGGAAGCTTATAGGCTCTCTAATCTATTTAACCATCACTAGACCTGACTTAAGTTTTTGTGTAAGCAAGTTGAGTCAAAGTATGCAAGCTCCTTTAATTCATCATTGGAAAAGTGCCAAGAGAGTACTTAGATATGTTTCTAGTACTAGATTTTTTGGTATACTTTATGAAGGATCTAACTTGCACTTGAGAGCCTACTCGGATTCAGATTTTGCAGGTGACAAGATGGATAGGAAGTCCATTAGTGCATTTGCAACATTTCTTTGTGGAGGAGTGATATCTTGGCTTTCCAAAAAGCAAGATACAATCTCACTATCTTCTTGTGAAGCCGAGTACAAGGCATTGACTTCAACAACCAAAGAGCTCTTATGGCTAAGAAGACTCTTGATGGAACTACATGTGCTAGAGGCCGAGGAGATCCCTTACATATTTTGTGACAATCAAGCTTCTCAACAAATTGCTTCAAATCCTATCTTCCATGCTAGAACAAAGCATATTGAGATAGCTCACCACTTTGTGAGGGAGAAGGTACAATCCAAGGAAGTGCAACTACATCATGTACCATCATCCGAATGCATAGCTGATATCTTAACCAAACCATTGTCCAAAGATCCATTTTTTAAGTTAAGATATGCTCTTGGAATTGTAGATAGATGTACACTAGATTTGCCAAGTTAGAAGTGAGGAGGAGTGTTGAAAATTGTCACTTCTCACTTGACATTGGTTCATGTAAATATTGATCAAACATTAGAATATGTTGATGATATGATTTCACACGTGTGGAGCATGTTCCCATGTGTGAAAGGATGTACTTTTCATGTTTGTATATATCCAAATTGATTTTGTATCATTCTAGTTAGTGTGAACATGAAATGACTAGTTTTTAGTCAAGTTGACTAGTCACCTACAAATTAGCTTTTCCTTGCATGTGCATGAGTAAATGCTCCCACATGGCAAGTGGATGTTCACATGTGTGTATAGAGTACTAGAAGATAAGAGTTGACCATTTTCCTTAGATCCTATTTTGTAGGGAATATTCCTATATTCTAGGAGACTAGCTTTTTGGATTTTAGTCATATTCTAGAAGGTCAACTATTGGATAAGGATCAAGGATGGATCAAATGGATAGATATGAGTGATGTGGCACTCTTCACACGTGTGAAGGCCTGCTGGACTGTACCAGACTCATGGATGTACTTGATCCATAAAAGGATCATCATTTTGCTAAGAAGATTGATGAGACTTTTGCACTCTACACTTTTGTGAGATTTCTAGTCATTTGTCTTGTGATTTTTATGCATGATTGCTATCTAGTATCATTGTACTTGTTGTTTCAGGTGCAGGCCGTACAGTGGACAGTACTCCACACGTGTGAAGCCGCTCTCACTAAAAAATGATGTGTTGATCCATTGCTCTTGCTTAAATCCAAGTGTAGTGAATCTAGATCAAGATCTAATGTGTAGAACTTGATAGATTCATTGATTAAGCAACCAATAACTCTCTATGATTGTAAAGTACAATCATTATTGTCCTAAAAACTGTAAAATTTATCAAGTCTGCCCATCAATAGTAGAATGATAAGTAGTATCCATCAGAAGTTGTACACCCAAAATACGCATAAGCTCTGTCCAAAACGTAGATGTAAACTTACTATCTCGATGAGATAGGATAGTATGTGGCATACCATGTAGGCAAAAAATATCTGATAGAAAAAGACATGCGCACTGTTCAGCTATAATAGTACTGCAAACCGACATAAAGTGTGCCTGTTTTGAGAACCAGTCTACCACCACCATACAAGAGTCATGACCACGGCGGGTATGAGGAAGACCAAGGATAAATTTCATAGAAAGATCTGTCCACTGGCGATGAGGAATGGACCAACTCTGGAGCATACCAGTGGACTTAGCACGGGAGTATTTATTACGGGCACAAAAAGGACAATCACGAATAAGATGGGCTAGCTCAGACTTCATGAATGGCCAATAGAAATTGTCCTTAAGATGTGCATAAGACTTTTGAAAACCAAAATGGCCACCAATAGGAGAAGATGAGCATCAGACAACAACTGAGGACGAATGGAAAGAGAACTGGGAATACATGAAGCACCATAGTGGTATAAACGATCATCAACAATAGTATAAACCTGGAATTTTTGAGAGGACAAAAGGGGACGAGTATGATAAACATCAGAAAAGTTAGAACAAGACAAATATGCGGCCGGTAAATCATCAAACCAAGAAGAAACTGAAACAACAATACTAAGTAACAATGCAAGAAGACGAGATAAAGCATCAGCTATCGTTTCTGCCTTTCCTGGATGATACAAAATATCAAAATAAAAAGACTGTAAAAATTGTAACCAACGATATTGACAATCACTAAGATCACACTGAGAAAAAAGACAACGAAGAGATTGATGATCAGTAATAATATCAAAGGGAACACGACACAAATAATGATGCCATTTCTTAAGAGCATGGATAATAGCAAGTAGCTCTTTTTCATGTACAGAGTAACATTGCTCATAAGAGCACAAACGACGAGCCTCATAAGCAATAACACACTCGGACAAAAGGAGAAGAGCGCCTAAACCAATAGCACTAGCATCAATCTCAACAATAAAATGTTGATCAAACTAGGAAAGACACATAACAGTTTCAGAAACAATGGCATGACGTAAAACATCAAAAGCAGTTTGACACTCAAAAGTCCAAACAAAGGTATGAGACTTCTTTAGTAACGAATGAAGCGGAGCAACCACAATGGCAAAATACTTAACAAGATGACGAAGATGGGTTGCCATACCTAAAAACATACGAACAGAATGAACATCAGTTGGGACAAGCCAATTCTCAATAGCTTGAACTTTCCGAGGATCAAGACGAGTACGTCCATCACAAATAAGAGAACCCAAAAACTCGATTTCAACCACGACAAAAGAACATTTGGACAATTTGGCATATAGTTGATGCTTAATAAGTAATTCAAACATAGATGATAGATGTTTTACTGATCAGACAAAGAAGTACTAAAAACCATTTTGAACGCCAAATGGAAAAACACAAAATTATACAAACCCAAATGAGTACGAAATGCAGTCTTATGCTCATCAAAAGGACACATTCTAATTTGGTAGTATCCAGAACGTAGGTCAATTTTGGAAAAGATGGAAGAAGTGCCAAGCTGATCAAAAAGGTCATACATGTGAGGTATAGGATACTGATTACGGATAGTCAGCTTGTTTAAAGCATAATAGTCAATGCAAAGGCGTTTGGTTCCATCTTTTTTGGCAACAAGGAGGACAGGAGCACCAAAAGGACTATGGCTAGGAACAATGAGGTCCTGACGTAAAAGGGAAGCAATTTGGAGCTGAACCTCATCACGTTCATCTTTACACATATGATATGGAGCACGAGAGGGTGGGGTAGCACCAGGAATAAGATCAATATGGTGGGTGACATCTCGTAATGGTGGCAGAGATGTAGGTTCTGAAAAGACCACATAATACTGATGCAATAAGTCAGAAATCACTTGAGGAAGAGGACCCATGGATGGAGCAGGAGGAGGAGCAACTGATGTACTCTGAATGATAAAAAGAGCTGCACCTTGAGCCTTTGGCAGACTACGCATAAACTGCTTCCTGGTAACCAGCTGATAGTCACCATGGGAATCAATACCAGAAAGTAAATGATGTCGACCAACATGTGTAGAAGACAATGTCTACTGAGAAAGATCCACAACAACAGTACCAAGGGATGAAAATCAATATGCACCAAGAATAATGTCATAGCGCTCTAGAGGAATAATATAGAAATTTGCATGTCCAGAGAAGTCACCAATGCTATAGTCCAAGCCTTGAAACATTTGAGAGCTGATAAAAGTATGTGAGCTAGCAACCTCGACACTGAGAGACTGTGTAGCAGAAATAGGTGTAGCACAAATCTTGTGGAAATGTAACTGCTAATAAATGAGTGTGTACTGCCTGTATACACCAAAGCAATATACTCTCGTCCCAAAATGCGAACATGTAACCGAATAGAATGAGGACCGGGATGCCCAACCCAAGTAGCATAAGCAAGCTATGCATGGCAAGCGACAGAAGCAGGATCAAAACGGGTCAGCCTGCTCATCAACAGAATGTGGGTCAAGAGTATCAAGAATCTGGATATAAACATCAGAATCATCAGGAGTAAGAGCCTCATGTAAAAAATAGTGATAGGAGGACCAGGAGACTGTCGGCAATCACAAGTGAGATGATCTGGACTCTTACAACGAAACAAAGACACTTCTGCTAAATCTCAACGAACTCTGTGGCTGAATAACGATGAACAAAGGTAGGGCGAGGTGTAGAAGGGTGAGGAGGAACGATAGTAGAAGAAGCCAAAGTAGGAAAAGCAGTGGAAAGAGGACGAGAAAAACGAGAAGAAGTGGACAACTCAGGATACTTATGCTGCAGGGTAGTAGCCAAGGAGATAGCATCTGAGAGAGTAGGAGGCCCTAAGACCAGCAATAAAATGTGAAATAAGCTCTGTAGGATGAAGATTAGTAAAAAGTTAAGAAAGTTTAGTAAACTGATCAATATACGTAGTCAAATGACTAGTATGGCGAAGGCTACGAACAAGATCACATTGGCAAACCAACCACTGTGGGTCAATCATAGCCATACAAAAATCATGCTGAAAAGTAGGCCATATATGTAATCCCTCACGAGTAGACTCAGAGCGATAGACGCGCCACCAAGTCTGAGCTCGAACATCTAAATGTAACGCAACCAACTGCACTTTCTGGATTTCAATCTTGGAATACATAAGAAAATAGATCTCTAACTTAGAGGACCAATTTTTCAAGATATTCCTATCATATGAACCAGAATAAGTAGCAAGCTAGATGTGATCACAAAAATCATGAGCAAATTGAGGCTCAGAATTACCTGAAAAAGTAGAAGAAGGAAACTCTGGTGGTGTAGAGGGAAATCCAGGTGGTGGTACAGAAGACCCGGAAGGAGACCCATAAGAACTAGCACTATATGAAGGGAGACCAAATGTACTACCAAAAGCACCTCCTGAAAATGCATTAGAGGAGTTTTTGGCTCCAAAAAGACCCTTTAAGAATTCGTGCAAGATGTAGTTTATATTATTAAAATATTATAACACTAATACTTTTGACTTGCCATAACTTTTTAATTATAGCTTAGAAGTATGTCATCTAACAAATCATTGGAAAGCCCTTGTCAAGCGCTTTCCAATGCACCCAACTCTTTTAAATTCGGACTTACCACTAAAAAGTTATGCCATTTTTAGTGTGAGATCAAAATGTGGACTCAAAAAGTTACGTTACGTAGATTTCAAATTTGAGTGTTTTGATTGGTCCATGTGTAAGAAAAAATTGAGAAAAAATATATAAAGAATCTTTACAAAGGGTCTTTTTTGGATTTAGAACTCCTCTAATGGAGATGGAGCAGGAGCAGACATACTAAAAATAGAAAATAAAGGTGCTTTACCAGGACGATGAAGAATGTCTGGGGGTGTGGTATCCCCTTGTGGTAGGATAGTCTCAAAGCTAGAAAGAATACGATCAATACGACTCTCAAGATGATCCATGCGGGAATCAATATGTGTAAACCGATCATCTAAAGAGCTCTACGGAGGGTCTTTTGATGAAGAAGTCGCCATAGGGACTAAGGAAGAGACAAAAACCTGAGGGAGAGGACATTTGTCGTCACCCCAACTTAGTCTAACTTCCGAAATCACCAAAAATGGCACATTAACAGTCAATCAAGATGGATAATAATAAAAAAATAAGGTTCTAAGAAAGTACAAAGATTCTAACAAAATGGAAAAATGGAAAGAGGAGAGTTGAGGCAACAAATATAAACAGGAATAGGGGGCTGGAAAGGAGCAGTATGTGAGCAGAAAAGACAACAAGTAGGTGCAAAATGGAAGTGCAAAAAGGGCACAAGCAATACCTGGGTGGGTGTTGATCCGTCGTTCACTCGGTAGTGCCAACAAAGAGAGGTAAAAGTTGAAGATAACAGGACATTGGGCAGCAACTACCAAGATCCACAATATGCTGAAGAATAGGCTGAAAAAAAAGGTGCTGAAGTAAGGCGCCGAAAGCCTCCAATTAATAGCCGAAACGGACAACAAGTCGGTGAAAAGAACCGCTAAAAATGAGATGGTAGTAGGGTGCTGGACAACCTCCAATCAATATAAAAAATGGACAGCAAATGGACGAAAAGTGTCAAAAATGATGAGGTAGTAGGGTGTTGGGCAATAGCTACCAAATCTGCAAAAACAATGAAAATCTACCCAAAAAATCGATGAAAGTGATGGGTTACCACTGAAAATGAGACGGTAGTAGGGCGCTGGACAACCTCCAATCAATATAAAAAATGGACAGCAAATCGGTGACGAAAAGTGTCGAAAATGATGAGGTAGTAGGGCGCTGGGCAATAGCTACCAAACCTGCAAAAACAATGAAAATCTGTCAAAAAAATCGATGAAAGTGATGGGTTAGCAGGGCGCTAGATAGCCTCCACCAAAACTGCAAAAAATGATGAAAAAATCGTCGAAAGTGATGGGAAGTAGGGCGCTGGACAGCCACCACCAGTCTGTAAAAATGACAAAGAAAAATTGATGAAAGTGATGGGTGGTAGGGCGCTGGATAGCCTCCACCAATTTGCAAGAAGGTTGACGGAGAAAAATCGATGAAAGTGATGGGTGGTAGGGCGCTAGACAGCCTCTACCAATCTGTAGGAAAGTGCTCTGATACCAAGTTACAAGCTAAGATTCACTAGCTATGCTAGAAAGCAGGACTTAGGCTAGAAAGTAGGAAGAGAATGCTTAAGGAGGCTAAAGAGGAGCAATCATCATAAACTGAATAAATGAATACAATGTTGCCCTACTTATACCCTCTCCCTGAATCAAATGGAGGATTCAAAAAAGGGAGGGAAAAGGATTTGGAGGGAAAATAGTGCGCCTTACCAATAGGAGGACCCCTACTCCAAATCAATGTGACCAAGTCCTAAAAATATAACCAAATAGGGCCCAAGGCCAGTATATGAATAAAAAGGGCCCTTAGGCCTGCTTATGCATAATAAGAATAAAAGAATGGATGCGGCAAATGTAATGAGCCAAGTCCATAACTGACATCCACCAGATTGCAACGTGTTTAGAAACTCAACATGATAAATATCAACATTATTACCATCAACCACACTATCAGCGCTATAATAAGTGAGTGATGTGCCAAGAAACATGTCAATCACATGCATGTTAACCTCGTTGACATGGTCATTTAATGATGTCAATATTGCTCTACTCCTCCAAAAGTAGTGTTTTTGTAGTTACCGCATATATTTGGGAAAGTGCATGCAATCAAACCATCCAAACTTTTTGATCGTATACACATTGTTTTCGGAAGAGATATTGCCTCAATCCCATGATGTAAGAATGTTGGAACTTTACCATCTCCAATTCGTAATAGGTAGTCAGCAAAATCGCTTTGTTCATCTCATGCGCCATTGGAGAAAGACATTACTCTCATATTTATCTTAGTTGATGCACTTCAATTTCCTTCCAAAAAGAAGAGCACTTCAATGATGCACTTATTATTTGCGCTCAATTCCCGCAAATAGTAAACCGTACCACATGTAGTATTTGGCAAAAACCTCCTCCTAGTACAGTTGGTATCCCGCCAAACAACATGTCATTTGCTTTGATATCTCATAGAGTCCTGTCCACGCACTCCAATGCATGTTTATGCATCATTGGAGCTTCGTCTCACACAATTAGTCGACATGACATTATGAGTCTTCCCAGTTCAGATTGTTTCGATATATTGCATGTTGATGTTTCATGCATGTCATTTGGAGGTATTTTAAACCTGGAATGTGCAGTCCTACCACCCTTCATCAACAATGCTGCAATGTCAGATGATGCTACTGCTAAAGCTATCCATCCTTTTGCCCGAATATATGATAACATTGTATTGTACAGAAACATTTTTCCAGTTCCTCCAGGACCATCAACGAAGAAAACACCACTTCGTTGCCTCTCAACATGTCCATAAACAACGCGATCAAAAATGGCTCGCTGATCGCCATTCAAATGGCTTTTGTCTATTTCAACCTGCTCCATAGTTTCACTCAAAAATATTTCTTCACAAAATAGGGGCGAATACTCCATGCCAATAATAGGTAGAACAAACTCATAATTTGACAGAGATTTTCCAACTGCTTGCATATGTTGTTCCACATCACGGAGAGCTCTATCAATAAGAACTTGGCTAATGTCACCACCAACAACATTCTCAAATTCACAAACATAGTCGTCGACCAAGTGCTCTTCGATGCTTCTCCAAAGCTCCAAAGGATCAGCAAGAGCACACGTCAACAATGTAGTTGCAAACATAAGCCGAAGTTGTGATGCAGTTCCCCATGCAGCAGCTTCTTTCAAGCAATCGTGCCACTCAGTGGTATCATTAATAAGCAATCTTCTTCTGCACACATCTCTAAATGTTGGCAGTATCTCACCATCCACAGATTGCAAATCCTCAAAACTCAATGCGCCTCTGACATTTACCAAAAGAAGCCTCAAGAAAAAACGTTCACCTTCTGAAGGATGAACAAAATACATTCGTCCGATGGTCGGTGTCCTTTGGGTGTTCTTTCTACAAACCCACTGATGTGAATCCTTTCTAAACACAAAAGTGCTTGGCAGGTCTTGGTAAAGCAATGCCTTTGCTTCCTCGTTTCCGCTCGCATTCAATCGAAAAAACCTGGTCAATGTAAATTCTCCCTTTGTTTCGCATTCATTCTACGCTTCATCCTTTTAGCTCTCGTAGATCTAGACTATGCCTCAGGGGTCCTATACAAAGGGTGGCTACGCACTTCCTCGGGTGTACCAAACTCCACTGAACTCGTCCAACTCTCTCAATTTCCTCTCTATCTCTCACTGTCGCACGTAATCTATCCCAATATCTTCTCTTAGCAACATATCTACATCTCATTCTTCTAACCTTGGCCGATCTTGACTCCTCTTCAGGGGTCCTATACGATGGATGGTTACGCACCTCTACGGGCATAACATACATAACAGATATCGAATCTACTCCCTCAAATGATTCTCTACCTCTAACCGGCGTACAAACCATCTCTATATTGTCAATACTGGACATCGGATCCAATGGGATAGATGAAGTTGCAGCCGCATCTATAGATGTCAAACAAATCCCCGCACCTACTTCTAGACCTCTTATCAAAAAATTGACATGTCTGATGGACCCTATTCCGAATGTACTCAACATGACATCCTCATATAAACCCAATCCCCCTACTGACATACCAATATCTACCACAATATGTGTGTCATCGGCAACTCTTTCAAATGTGGTGGAATCAATTCCATCCCTTCTAACAACATCATGCACCTGCTCCAACTCATGAGGAAGAAGCCTCCTCTTTGTTCTTCTCATTCCCTCTAGTCTATTCTCCCTCTCTGATCTAGATTCTAACTCCGGCGTCCTACACGTGGGATCCTCTACGAACATGATCAGGGATGACAATCTCTCCTGAATTACCTACAAAGCCAACATCACCAATGGGCATATGTTCGATGCTATGCAAGTTTGAAATCAAACTTGCAGCTAAACATGTCGCATCCTCAACAACACGGACGATAGATGCAGATGATAATGCCCTTTGCACATCGTTGCGTTTTCTATTCACCTCCTCCTCCTTGCGGACCGGCTCTCACCCTCTGGAATAATGTACGAAGGATTGTTCCTCACATACTCAGGGGTGTCCATGCTCTATTCTACATAAAATTTTCTCTTCTTCAGAAACAAATACCTGTGGAATTGAAACACAAATTATTAAGTTTGTTGTAAATTTTTTGAAAATAACAAAACAATGGTTGATTGCAGTCCAAAAACAGAAAAAAACATATAATTAAAAAAAGTTTGAACATACACACTACTTGATTAAGGGTGATACTCTAATTTGAACTTGATATTAATTATAATTACAATGTTTAGGCCACCCATTTAGCTCTAGAGCATTGTTGTAGGACTGTAGAGAACGGGTCGGCATAGGCCTTTTTGGTACTTGTGACTCTGCAAGAGGGCATTTGATTGGCCAAAAATCCTCTGCTAACATCTTGTGGCTTTTGTGGGGGGCATTCACCCTCCTGGGCTGGTTAAAAATCTTCTACAAACAAACTCCTAATTGTGCCTCTTGTGGGAGGATTCACCCTCCTAGGCTGGTTAAAAATCCCCTCTAGCAACACCTTCGGCAAGAGTGGGTTGGGGCACATTTATTTAATTTTTTGTTTTGTACAAAGCAAAGAAGGTAATAGTGTCTCTCTTTAGTGGATATTGTTTTATTATTATTGCGTCTTTAAAAAATGGCTTGGGCCCAAGCTCTTGCTTAGGTTTGAGATGATCGTGTTCACGCTCGGGCCTCTGGCGTGAGCTTATCTGTTCGAAGAACTTCGCGTCGGTGCCGACTCTTCTGATACGCTCTTCCGTAGAGGCCGAAAAGGAGAGAGAGAGAGAGAGAGAGAGAGAGAGAGAGAGAGAGAGAGAGAGAGAGAGAGAGAGAGAGAGAGAGAGAGAGAGAGAGAGAGAGAGAGAGAGAGAGAGAGAGAGAGAGAGAGAGAGAGAGAGAGAGAGAGGTGCAAAGAAGAGTGTGGCCCCCTGCACCTAGATGGCCTTTAAGAAGAGGCATGGATAAAACGTAATTAGGATTATCCGTTAGCCAGGAATTAATAAACTGAACAATGAAGTTTGTGGAATTGTGAGTTACATCGAAGAAAATTTTGTAGATCAACTGATGTACGTCAAGTTCATAAATTGGTCAACAGGTATGCCACATGCTCAGAATTGTAGGACCGTCCTAGTTTCAGTGTCTGTTCTACTTTCCACATTTTAGCTAGCAGTGGCTTAACACCAAATTTGCACGGTAATGGGGAAAGAATCCCTTCATTTCATAGCTCATCGAAACCTCGAAATGTACCTCGAAAATATCTCTAAAAATTTGTGTCTTTGTCTCCAAAAAGTTCCTTCCTCCACTAATTGAGGCTCGACAATTTGTAGTCTCCAAAAATTGAGTCTCGAAAATTTGGAGACTTCAAAATTTGAGTTTCGAGTCTTGAAAAATTCTTTGAATTTGAGTCGCGTGTGTTTGTGTGTGTGTGTGTGTGTGTGTGTGTGTGTGTGTGTGTGTGTGTGTGTGAGAGAGAGAGAGAGAGAGAGAGAGAGAGAGAGAGAGAGAGAGAGAGAGAGAGAGAGAGAGAGAGAGAGAGAGAGAGAGAGAGAGAGAGAGAGAGTAGATTCTGAGATTTTTTGTGTCTTAGAGAGAGAGTTCGTCCAATTCGAGTTGAGTCTGCATTTAGTCCAATTCGTGTCTAGAAAATTTCTCTAAATTTGAGTCGAGTCAAGTGTAAAAAAAATTCTTTGAATTCGAGTCGAGTGTGTGTGAGTGTGTGTGTGTGTGTGTGTGTGTGTGTGTGTGTGTGTGTGTGTGTGTGTGAGAGAGAGAGAGAGAGAGAGAGAGAGAGAGAGAGAGAGAGAGAGAGAGAGAGAGAGAGAGAGAGAGAGAGAGAGAGAGAGAATTCTTTGATTTTTTGTGTTTTAGAGAGAGAGTTTGTCCAATTCGAGTTTCGAGTCTTGAAAAATTCTCTGAATTCGAGTCGCGTGTGTTTGAGAGAGAGAGAGAGAGAGAGAGAGAGAGAGTAGATTTTGAGATTTTGTCTTAGAGAGAGAGTTCGTCCCATTCGAGTCGCGTCTACATTTAGTTCAATTCGTGTCTACAAAATTTCTCTGAATTCGAGTCGAGTCAAGCGTGAGAAAAATTCTTTGAATTTGAGTTGAGTGTGTGAGTGAGAGAGTGAGATTGTCAAAGAGAGAGTGAGTGAGAGAGTGGATTTTTTGAGATTTTTTGTGTTTTAGAGAGAGAGTTCATCCAATTCGAATCGACTCTGAATTTAGTCCAATTCGTGTCTAAAAAAGTTCTCTAAATTCGAATCGAGTCAAGTGTGAAAAAAATTCTCTGAATTCGAGTCTAGTGTGTGTGTATGTGTGTGTGTGTGTGTGTGTGTGTGTGTGTGTGTGTGTGTGTGTGTGTGTGTGTGAGAGAGAGAGAGAGAGAGAGAGAGAGAGAGAGAGAGAGAGAGAGAGAGAGAGAATATCTTTTGAGATTTTTTTAGGTGTGTTTGTGTGTGTGCGCGCACGCGTGCGCGCACGCAAAATTGACAAACTTTCAAGTCTTCGAGAGTTCAGATCCGTCCAGTGTGAAAAAAAGTCTTTGAATTTGAGTCGAGTGTGTGAGAGAGTGATAGAGAGAGAGTGAGTGAGTGGATTCTTTGAGATTTTTTGTGTTTTAGAGAGAGAGTTCGTCCAATTCGAGTCGAGTCTGCATTTAGTCCAATTCGTGTCTAGAAAAATTCTTTGAATTCGAGTCGAGTCGAGTGTGAAAAAAATTCTCTGAATTCGATCGAGTCTTGTGTGTGTTCGCATGTGCATGTGTGTGTGTGTGTGTGTGTTTTGAAATTTTTTTGGAGTTTTGTGTGTGCGCGCGCGCGGATTTGACGAACTTTCAAGTCTTCAGGAGTTCAGATCCGTCAAAGCATTAGTAATAAGTAATCATTGGATGCTTTGATGCATTTTATGTTTAGATTTGTGAAAGCAACAGTTATTATTTGTGCTTCGTGATCGCCTTCATGCGAGAGTTTCTCATTCTGATGCTGCCTTTTGAAAACAACTTCAGCCAAGTTTGGGTTTTTTTGCCCTTTACAAATTTGGGTTTTTGATTTGAATCATTTTTTGCCAATTCTGGCTCACAAAACAGGCATCAGACACCAAGCATTCATTGTTTTGAACGATTCATGATATGTCAAGGCCAAATGAGTATACACTTTATGGTCAAGCGAAGATCATTCATCGAAGATGCCATATATTCATATAATATGTAAAATCTTCTAGGATAGCACCAAATTATCCTATCCTATGCCTGAGAGCTAAACATGTACTACCCTTTTTTTCTTAAACCTTTATAAAACATTGTGATGAGGAACGCATCAAACCTGAATTGTAAGCTTGCCTACTTAAGCTGAGAGAAATTCCCAAAGTATAACCAAATCTCGTCTGATTCAGCAAAGCACTTACAGTATTCAATGGAATATGCCAAAATAAAATAAAAAAAGTCATATTAAAGCAACCATTACAAAATACCTGCTTTAAGAAAAAGAAAAGTATCAATTACACGACAAATTGAGCAATTGAATATTTGAAATATCTAACCCCTCCAACATATTCCCTGACAGGGAAAAGTTCTGACAGGTAGTTGAACAAGGCTGTCCTGCTTGTTTGGAAGGTGGTCAGTTTGGAAAGAACTTTTGGGAATAATTCACACAAGATTCAAGAGAAGCATCCAGAGCAAAATGTTACATAAATGACCCAAAGATTGCCAGAGATTCACAAACAAGAACAATGTTGGGGGCACTGGACCTAAAACAATGACAAGCTTGGCAGGCAAAGATCGTGTTCCTAAATTACGGAGCATTTTTATCTTGATAAAATTAAGGTTGAATGAGAGAATATTCAATAAAGAACATCCAGATTTGTTGCCCCAAATGACAGAGACAAGATACTGTGACTTTCCTTTTTATTTCATAGTGGTTCATGTTTTACAATCTGGAAATACAAAGAATTGACTGGACATCTAGCAGCACTTCGCTGCATATCCTCATCTATATAGATATTGCAATATCGGAGCTCAAACACCAACCTTTCAACAAGAAGAGATGGTGCCAACATGCATACTTTTCAATTTAGTACATCTAGCCAAGGAAAAAGCCTTACTAAATGCTCAAGCAGGTTCCTTGTTCATGCAGATTTGCAGGTTCAGGAGGCTCAGCAACCTCCTGAAAGTGCCTTCTAGCATGAGGTTTTAGGTTATCAAAAATGTTCGACACAGCTCTGACAGTAGTCTGTTCCATGCTTAGATTACCAAGACTTCATTTCGAAGAAATATGACAGCCGTAATGAAGTATGAACCATGATTTACTCAAAATAATCTGTCATCCTTCACTTATACTGATATTGACCACCGTCAGGTCATTAGTGAGCTTTATCGCATTGCTGCTCGAGAGAATGAAACAAGTCTGAGTTCAGACATCGACCCTTGAGAAGAAGTGTCATTTTCTGTTATGAATGTGTCAAGCGACTGTCTCAACACGATCATAGATAAAGATATCGCATTCGGATCACGAAACAGAAATGAGTTCAAAACCTTCTTATTGGAAATCGCAATAGAGCTCTTCTACATTCCTTTTTCTTAGCAGAAGCTTTCAAAAGGATTTTCCGCAGCATAGGTGTTAAAATTGCACCAGGATGCATTGAGCCATTTGTTACATATGAACAAAGCAATACCCAAGGAAATGACTAACACTGGGGAAGCCGGAGCAAATAAACCATATCAATTAGCACATTTATGTTGGTTCTGAACCTATGTCAGAAATACAAAAGAAAAGAAAATTGCCTTTCAATGCTCATGTCATATCTATGCTACTTGCCCCGTGTGTTTCTCTCTCTGACACAAACAACTCATCTAGAAGACGTCTATTGAGAGTGATATCTTGCTTAGATGGCAAATTAGTGATTGAATTTGGCTTCGTCAGCACATAAAGCATATGCCTCATTGCAGCCTGCAAAAAAGAAAATTTGTGAATCTACTACACTTCAAGAATCTTTGGATAACATGGGCTTTTCTTGTCTAACAAGTTGAGCATTGGCAGAGTGCACTCTGCTAAAGGAAGACATAAAGAAAATCTACAGACCCGATGCCATTCTTGAAGCAAAAGTCAGAAGAAACCATGTATGTCAGTTTCATAAAGACAATAAATCGTGTGCAAACAATCCAATTACACCTGTAGAGGCTAGACATGAACGGTTTTTTTTATTATTCCAGATTGAATCTTTCTGGACTATACTTTAGAAAGGATCAAAGTCAGGGACATGGAATTGTAAAACATTCAATCACTGAAGTACCTGGACATGCCACATGTTAAAAGATCCAGCTCCCACAATAGCACCTGGATTTAGTGGATCCTCGATACATAAAGCAGCAGGCCTTGTTGTATGTTCATGTGGAATTATACCACAACTGCTATCTTCAGTTCCCTGCAAGATTTTATCATATGTTAGTCATTCCCCCATGTTCTCTCTTGTGCCTATAAAGTGATAGAATTGTCGATGATTTCACTATCCATGCCCAGCCAGAAACAAGCAATTCTAAGTGATTGATTGAAGTATGTCTTTCACCTGAGTTTGCAAGGGCTGATAATTAGAACATCCAGGAATACTGTCATTACCTTGAGAACAAGGCGGACACGTGATAAATTGATGCTGTGCCCGAAAGTATGCAAAAACCCCAGAAGTAGAGTACCAAGGTTCGGTGTAACAGAAAATTCCATGGAGTCAAGCACCTCAGTCACAACTTGGTCAGCTCTTTCCAGGATTTCTCTCACTTTTAAAATGCTCAATCCTTCATTAGAAGCAGATACAGACACTGATGAAGATGTACTGTGAGTGCATGAAAATTCATTCTCATCATCAAGAGCCTCAATGGAATCAAAAGTAGATGATGCCTCAGCAAAGGCAGGAACTTTCGAAGGACAGAAAGGTGGAACTTTGTCTGCCAATCCATATGAAGAAGACACTCGCTGCATCAATGTACAAAAACACAATATAGAATGGAAACCAAAATAAAAGTTCACATTGCACAGACTTAGCATTGAATTCCTACATTCAAAACAGAACTGAAAGATCATACAATGTCAAGGCAACTAATTCAAATCAAATGTCCATTTTTCCACTCATTGAATATGTCACTGCCACTAACGTAACCACCATGACTTGTCCCTAAGCTGTTGGATAAGGAATGACCCAGAGTGAGAGGTAAACATTCAGCTCTTAGACTTCAAACATTTCATTTTTTGAAATTTGACTATTGATTTTTAAATTGTCATCTTACGTTTCAATGCTCAAAGAAATAAGAATGACTTGTCGCTTGAAAACCATGAACGTGCTTTTTAATTCGCATCACAGACTAGTTACTGGTCACGACTCACTATAGTCCAGTGGTTCACAAAACACCTAATTTCTAAATTGAATTGTTTTTTTTGGCAGACCGAGATGCAGCCACAATGACACATTACTGGTATAAGTTCTCTAATAAAGCAATGTCCAGAAAACGTAGTTTTTAATAGACCAATGTGCTTATTAAAATTATACCAATGTATTCACCAAATGGGGATCAAGCAATAACAATGCCGAAAAACCATAATTATGCAACCGAAATCTAATGTACTCAATCTTAAGCCATTACGATTTAACCTTAACTTCATTTCCGTTTTCGTAGTCTATAATGACTAAAAACAATGCCCATGGATAAAAACAAAAAACATTCTCCTAAAAACCCCATCTCCTCTTCTACCTACCATACCTACTTTTACTTAACTTAAGAAAAGTTAAGCTACCCCCTCCACCCCTCTTCCCTCCAAAAACCTACCCTCGGGCCTCACCTGCTGGCCGCGTGCAGAATGAGAGAGAGAGAGAGAGAGGCCCGACCAGTTTGGATGGAAGACCAGAGAGAGAGAGAGAGAGAGAGAGAGAGAGAGAGATGGTGGCCATTCTAAGCGTGCGATTTCTCCCACCTTCTCACTCAAATTTTTGCAGGTATGCAGGTGGTTGTAGGGCGCACTAGAGGGCGCTATCAAGCGCGCTTTTAGAGGCTGTAACTGCTGTTTTTTTTTCAGTTTTACCAACTCATTCACTTGCATGAAGCTCTTAAGCATTTATGTACTGCTGTTATTGCAGTTTACAGATGCTATTGAGGTGTTTTACAGTTGCTTTACATCCTTACATGCATAAGCAATAATTTTTCTTCGCTTTCATAGGCATTACAATATGCTGAAAAACAGGGTATATGCTGCCAGTTTTTTTTGCAAAAACCAGAATTGCAGGTTGCCTCTTCCTGTAACCTCAGGATAGGCTCTCTGTAAACCATACCATCCTTACGATGGCTTTACTGACTCACTTAAGCCTGCAACCGATGTTAGTTTGCAAAAATCACAGCATAACCTGTAATTCTCAAAAAACTTCAATGCCAAACCTGCAAAAATCACCAACGCTCACAGCGAGAAATTAGTAAACAGTGTTGAGCATCTTTTCCTGCCTTTAAAAAGACTTATGCCAAACCTGGCTCCATCAAACAAAGCAAAAGACGACCCAAAACAACCACATAAAATACCAAATATGTGATCTCAAAGAAGCCGTAAAAACCAGCGTTACCTCTTATTGAACCCGTTGCTATTAGAAAAGTGCTCCTAACGAAGTAATTTGCAACACAAGTGAATCAAGAAATCCGAAATGTACTTCTAAAATACTCATTTGAAGTGCTTAATAATCGAATCAATTGTATTCCTGGTAGTGCACATACCACACAACTGATTACACCTCAAAAAAGTGATTCTCAAGAAGAGGAATTCGAATTTTCACCACTTGTTGCTTACTCCACCGATTCTTCAAAAAATGTCGAGATTCCATATCACACAACGGAAAAATCCCCACACCATTCGAGATTCATTCTTGAGCACTAATAAATGGCAAAATGTGCTTAGAACTGGCTCTGATACCAATATAAAGTCCTTAACCAAGGATCCTATTCTACGCATGCCAATAACAAGCAATGCAAGGGAAACGGATGGTGGACAAACCAACCCAACCAATCCTAGATCGAACAGAATTAGCCCCCAAGCTATGGATCAATCTCAAAGAGGAATGAGGCATCACACCAGCAGCATACGGCTACTAGTCTCACAATCAAGGATATACTAGTGAGAGCCCAATAGGTATACTTATACCCTCCAAGGCCTATGCACCACTAGTAGTGCACTGTAACACCTCACTAGACACCTCTGCAGCCTATCTAGGCCACGTCATCCAGTTCCTCAATGACTCATTGATAGACCCATACAAATGCACCATCATGAGTTTAGGCCTACAACCATTAATTATGACCTTATACACATAAGCGCCCCAATTCCCATATAGTCATAACTACTTACGGGTTGTTGGTCTACCAATCTCTAACGTGGACACGCTATCCAAGACCAGTCGTGGGCATGACACCGTTCATCTTGGTGTGGATAGGACCTATGAATTGATACGATGTAACTTTTGGTGGTGGACTTAAGAAAGAAGTAAACAATTATGCGGCACATTGTTTTAGGTGTTAGGGTAATGAGGCTAAAAGGATTAAAGCGCCTGGATTATTACGCCCGTTACCTATACCAGAAGGGAGATGGGAGAGTATTTCCATGGACTTTATTACATGTTTAGCATGTACGTAGCAGCAACATAATGTTATCCTAGTTGTCGTTGATAGACTCATTAAAATGGCTCATTTTATCCCAACTAATCAAGGTTGCATCCCGATTCGAACAGGTCGATTCAAACCGGCCGGTTCGAACCGATTCTTTAAGGTTCAAACCGCCAGGCCAGGTTCGAATTGGAAAACGATTCGAACCTTTTTTTTTTCAATTCTTCGAAAAAACAGTCAAACATTCACTGATAGTAAAGATACTTAAATTTTAATAGCTAAACAATTTCAATCTTCCTCTAAATTTACAGATATCAGAATTCAGGATAATCAGATCTCTAAGCTCTTGTGACGGTGTGACCTGTTGTATCAAGATTCAATTTTCAAAACAGAATTTACAAAAATTAGAATGACATTATGAGTCATGACCCAAGTTTAAACAGACTACATAGTACATACTAGTTAGCAGTTGCCAATAACTACAGTTAAAACTTAAACAGGTTACAGACTACATAGTACATACTACAGTTAAAAGTTAAAACTTAACTTCAGGAATCAGAAACTTGAAACTTGAAACTAGATTCTAGAATCCATAATATATCATGATTCATGAATCATAACAAAATAGTAAATACAAATGCCAGATGCCTCATGAGTCCGGTCTCCAATGTAATGCGTGATGTGTCTGATGATAAATCATGATGTGTACATATGTCATACTACACTGTACAGTGTAAATACTAAACAGCTCAAGAGTCAATGCTCATCTAGTGACATGAACATCGTAGTGTCATCTACAGACTAGTAACTAGTAACTACAATGATCTAATGTACATACTACAATCATCTGAAGACTGACATCAATGAGCACTGAGTAGGGCCCAGGTTGCAGTGAGCACTCTAAGCTCTCCTACGCCTGAGTCTCCGCCCATCGCTGGTGGTGCTGTGGAGCCTGTTGTGGCCTCTCGAGTGGTAGGCTCAGCTGCGAAATCCTCATCAGAGGCAGAGGTATGATGCCCCTCATCCTCATCCCCGCCCTCCTCGGACTCCTCATCCTCATACTCCTCCTCCTCTGAGGACTCTAACCTTGACGATGCCTCAGACTCAGACTCAGACTCATCCTCGGGGCTATGAGCACGGGAGTTGCTAGCCTCTCCTGCCCTCCTACGCTCTGCTCGAGTGACAGGCCCTGCACAATGCACACAAAGAGGGAAAAACGTGTTATTGCCTGCAAATTAGTAAATTACAATTTACGATAATTAGTAACGTCAAACTTCAAAAATTTAATTCAAGACCTGTGAGGGGGAATGCGTACACGTCCTCCTCTGACTGGTCTCTCGGTGGCAACTCTGGAACCTTTGCCAAATCGATTAGATCGGGATTAACCTACGCACATGTCACAATGCACATTGCAATCAAGACAATTTAACAAAATTTGGAGGGCCGAGTCCCGACAAAAGTTAAAATTTGGCTACATAGTACAGTCTAGTATCTACTATCATGTATCTACTAATTGCCAACTGGGTCCTGCCACCTGGGATGATGGATCACATGTTAGAATTTGAAAATCATAATTTATGGTGTACAAGTTACCTGGATAGGCTCTGCGGTGGTCTGGAGTCTACCCAAAAGTCTCAGGTTGGCGTGTACGTACACCAACCTCTCCAACTGCGCTGATGATAGTCGATTCCTCTTCTTCGTGTGAATCATGGAATGGACACTCCAGTTCCTCTCACAAGCGACTGCAGTGCAGTCCTGTGAGAGAATCCTGATGGCAAGGCAACGCAATTTGGGGACATCAACCCCAAACTTCGACCACCATGACACGGGACGTAGCTGGCCTGAATCACAGTTCAAGGGGCAGTTAGTACTTACTACTAGCAACTTGCAAGATGCAACCAAGTTCCAAGTTCCAACAAGTTACAATATGATTGACTAACTGTGCAGTAAAATGTGAAGTAACAAGTTTAAACTGTAATGGACCATGCCACATGGTCAGTTAGTTACCCTCTCTCAAAAGCGCCGGGCCAGAGGCGAACTCCAAGGTCTCTTGCCTGAAAATCTGAAGCCCATCCAGCAGGTTATCCTACTCGCGTACATCAGGATAAACTCGGGAGATATAGGCATTCCAACCATCCCTGACCTCCCTATCTGTGAACTGCTCCTCATTCCTCCAAAGTGGATGGAGTATGTGGGCCATGGCATGCAGGGGCCTATGAAACCACTCCCACCTGCTCAACCAAAGGAGCCGGACCTCCGTAAGCCTGCAAGAATTAAGATTCAAGAGTCAAGACGCACTAATAATTATACAATATAGTACAATGTACATGATAGATCAATCATCATAGTAAATACTACATACTGCATACTATTGTCTACATACTACATTTGAAATTTGAATCTTGATTCTTGATATACATAATACCTCTTTGGGCTAATGGTCGTGCAAAGCCTCAACTGCTCGCCCAACCTGTCCATGAACTTGTACAAGAGGCCCAATGTGTAGCCCTCTCGATCTGTAAGACGCAGGACAGTGTAGATGGGCTGTAGGCCCACCTCAACGGATCAAGCCTCATCCCAAAATGGTGAATGCATAACGGTCCGCTCGAATCTCTTACTCTTGGGCTCCTGTGACGGCCCCCACTGCGCCCAGTCAACAGCAACAACCATCTGCCTCAAGCCCTGATGAACTTTCAGCAGTCGTTCCAGGACCAGGAACATAAATGCAAACCTGCATAGATGATAGGACACATTGCACAAGTGACAAATTCTATGTTCTAACTTCTGACAAGAGTCAAGAGTCGAGACAATACATGGCACATGCAATGTGCATCATTGCATGAAATATTTACCACTACTAACTAAACAGTAAATAGTAAATACTTACCAAGTTCCAACAATCTACAGAAGCGCATTCAAGAATCAAATTTGAGTTGCAACTTGCATACCTGGTGGGGGCAGGTCTCAAGACATCCAAGGTGGACTGTCTCCTGAACATGGCTAGGACCCTAGGCTTCTTGGTGACAAATCTCACCAAGAACCGTGCAGTACGCACCACCTCTGCAATCCATGGAATCTTGGCCACATCCTCGACCAACAAGTCCAGGCAGCGTGCAGCACAAGGTGTCCAAAAGATGTGGGGGTAGGTCTCATTAATGAGCCTACCCATGGAGACGCAGTTTGACGCATTATCTGTGACCACCTGCACAACCATACAATGCAATGTGCAATGTGCATGAGTTTGGAATTCCGAATTCAAGACTCAAGTGCTCAGTGGCAACTGCTTAGACTTTAAATCCACTGTCAATCAATCCGAAATCGCCATTGAACAATGAACATTCAACATTGACATTTACAAATTAGTAATTACCTGTAACCTAATACCATTTAAGTTTTAACATTATAGGTAAACCGTAAACCGTAAATTGTAATAAGTATAATATATATACATGTACAACGTGCTGTGGTCCGACCTCCTCAATGGCAGCTTGAATATGTGAGAACATGTACTCGCCCGTGACTGCCTCCCCAGAGGTGTCGATGGATCTGAGAAACATTGTCCCCATGCACGAAGACACCAGGATATTCAATATGTGGCGCCTCCTCGTATCGCTCCAACCATCAGATATGATGGTGCAACCATACCTAGTTGAAAGTTCACAGGTGACAAGTGACAAGTCAGTGGACCGTGGTCACGACTCACGACTCACTTACAGGCGACAAAACAAGATGAATCATGATTCATGATAGATCCATCATCCGAGAGGAATCAGGATAGATCTTAAATTGTAAATTGTAATTCAAATTTCATGGCAAATTCCAATGATAAATGATCATTTGAATATTCATGATTAAACATAAATAGCTAGCTGCAGCCTGCAAATTGCAATTAACAAGTAATTTAAAATTAACGCCTGCAATTTAAGTTTTAACAATCATCATAAAGTCTTCAAAGTTTAGAGTAGATAAAGTTAAAAGCAAGTAGTACGTACTGGGCCCATGTCTTCCTGAGAGGCTCTAGCTTCTGGTCAACAGAAGCCCGCTCAACAAGAAGCCCCTTCGTCCTCAGGTGCTCGCAAGATGGCCCCTGCCACACCTGCCCAATCGCACTCACCGCACTCATCGCCCTCCTCCATGCCGGGGTCCTAGCCGAATGAAATGGCAGATCGCAGGTGTAGAACAACTGTCGAACGACAACCTCTGCTTTTGCCATGGCTTTGGGAGCGAAGCTGGACACATAGTACTCCCTACCCCCCATCTGTGTAGTGCGGCCCCATCTACCTCTCCCTCTCTCAGGTGGATGATGTGGTGCCAATATGGTCATGGCAAGAGGTGGTGTCGAAGATCCTGCACCAGAAGGCGGGTCAAGCCGGGTACTAGGCCCTGCCTTATCTGCAGCTCTGTCCTCTGGGCCATGGGAAGCGAGGGGTGAGCGGATGGCAACTGGGGGGCGTGATGTGGTGGCCTCTGGTTGTGTCGCCGTGACTGCATCTCGATCTGCCAAAACAGACAAATTTGAAATTACAATACAATTTAGAAATTAGATGATCAATGAAATTCGGTCTGGGCCCCATCCTCGAAGGGCCAACCTCCTCCAATGCGATAGGAGTGAGTAGCGTGTCAGGAGCACGCATGCAAGGGGCAATCTCGTACCCCCTCAAACGTAACAAAGCTGCCCTGATGCATGTGGGCCCTCCAGTGTAAGACTGGTGACAGTATCTGCAAGTCCATCTCTTCGTGCCCGATGTGCCATAGGCCGCAGCGATGGTGACGTGATCCCACAAGGGATCCCTATCCCTCGGCATGGTGGCGCTCTCTCTCTCTCTCTCTCGCTCTCTCTCTCTCACACACACGCACACACACAGGTGACAGTCTACAGATCTCTCTAAGTTCTAACTTCTAAGTTCTAAGTTCTAACTAGACTCTACTATCTAGTAACTACTTAGTACTAACTAGTAACTACTAACTCAGACTAGTCACTAACTCCTAACTTCTAAGTTCTAAGTTCTAACTTTTAACCAAGTAGCTACCCAGGTCCCACACCCATCTCACAATGCCCACTGCCCACACACACACAATCTCAGTGCTCAAGCCTCACACAAACTCACAGTGCAGTGTGCACACATCTCAAAACTCACACACACACAATGCACACATGTCACACACACACACACAATATCATAATATCACACACACACACTCTCTCTCACACACACTCACTGATTCACTCACACACACTGTACACATCAAAAGACAGTGGACACACACACACACAATATCACACAATCACTCACACACACACACACACACACACAAAATCACACCATTTTCTCTCTCTCTCTCTCACACACAGCACTGAGGGCACACACACACAATCTGAATGGCAAATGCACAGTGCACACAGAGTGCTGACTCCCGAGTGCTCTCTCTCTCTCTCTCTCTCTCTCTCTCTCTCTCTCTCTCTCTCTCTCTCTCTCTCTCTCTCTCTCTCTCTCTCTCTCTCTCTCATGGATAGTATCTAACTTTAAATCACTACATATTATGAAGAAACCTTAAGTTTCTACATTTCAAAGCTTGAATATTTTTTGTCTTTCCTTACATTTCTTTTCGGACTGATGCATTTTTACGCTAAGTTTCGCAAAGTTTGCACTTCGTAATTTTTGAGAAAATGCGACACTAAGTCTAAAATGACTTAGAATATTTTTCTAGCCCATTGTCGGGTTTTTTGCATTACCTCAAAAAATGAGACACTTAGTCTAAAAGGCTTAAAACATGTTCTTCTGGCCTACCTTCGACTTTCTCGCACTTTTCGGGAAGGACCAGACAACTCGTAAGTTCACACTCCTTTGCAAAGTGAATCCCAGACGTGAAGACACAGAGCTGACGAAAACGACTGGCAACTAGAACCGACTGTAATAAGCACAGTGCTATCTTTTAATTAGTCCAGATTAGATTAATCGTGTCTCGTCATTCCTATATAAAAGATCATCGTGAGAGACAATATATACACATGAGATGCAGACGAAGCACTATGCACAAATGCACAGCAGTGGCGTGCCAAAGATATAGAAAATTAGCAGTAGCTAGTTTTGCTCGTGAGAGAGAACACCTCTCTTGCGCCAACTCGCCGATTTGGAAAACGGATAGCGCTCATAGATTGTTGTTGTACACTTGATTTTTTTGATAGTATAGACAAAAGTTGCAGCACTCTGCCTATTGTGTGCACGATCTGTGAATGAATTGTGATGTCTGCTAGTAGTAGATTATGCTGATTAAACATTATCTGTTATTTACAAAATTAGTATCGGATCTGCAGTAGTGGAGGATGATTGATAGCGGCATGAAGCAGTAGCTTTGCCCGCCCAGATCGACTCCATCTGAGCTTCAACCGGAATCGTCATTCTACATCCCATCAGTGGCCTCAGAGCATGACTAGATTCCAACAGTGGTATCAGAGCATGTTCGACAACCTCACAGGTTGATCATGACCTCAAAGACTAGTTACTAAAGCTGTGGCTTCAATCAGCAGCATCCAATCTAATATATGCACAGTACTTGAAGCAAACGGATTGAAGTTCTTGGCCTGGAAAGTAAAGATCTCACTCATACTTAGAGGAGAAGTGCTATGGACCTGGGTGGATGGCATCGAAGAAATGTCAACCAACAGTGGCAAATAGCTTCGAGAGTGGAAGGAGAGGAACGACAAAGCAGCAACTGTCATCTCCTCTTCCATTGAAGACAGCATAACTCTTGACCTCGCATCAATCTCTAATGCTAGAGAGATGCGGGATACACTCATCAGCAGATTTCAGACCAAGTCACGCAATCAAATCATGCATCTAGAAGATCAGCTTACCTACCTAAGATGGGATGGCAAAGATCTCACCAGCTTCATCAGAAAGATGAAGAACATGTTCTTGTCACTACACAATGCTGGAATGGAGCACGTAGTCTCACAAGAGAAGCAGCTCAGCTACCTGTTGCATTCCCTACCAAGATTGTTCCAGACTACCCGAACCCTACTGGCTAAAGATCCTGCTATGACCTTCGACAAGGCCATAATCAACATCAAAGAAGAAGTCGAAGCTCAGGAGCACTACGATGACAAGAATGAATCTGATTAAGCTCTTTATAGCAACAAAGATCAATCGAAGAAGAAGGCTCATCCTAAGAGGGAGTCAGCAAGAAGGCAGGACCGAAATCAGCAAACAGAGGAAGATCAAGAAGAAAGATGGAAAGGTAGGAGCAAGAACAATAAGCAAGGCAATGACAAGAAGACATGCGTCAGATGCAAGCGTGAAGGCCACACAGTGGATAAATGTTGGCTGAATCCCAAGATTGAATGTGTACATTGTCACAAGAAGGGTCATGCAGCCATGGATTGCTATCAAAATCCATGGAACAAAAGGACAGAAGGCAGAAAGGAAAGTTCTAACAGCATGTCATACATAGAGGACCCAGAATCCTCGAAGATGGCTGAAGAACAAGCTACCATAAACTCAACTGCCTATCTATGCACAGATGTATGTGCTACATCAAAAGCCGACATTCAAGAAGTTGTTCTTGATTCGGGAGCTACGTCACATTTTGTGACAACCAGACAAATGATAGCTGACTTGACTTTTGGCACAGACTGATTCCTCCATGTATATAATCCTAGGAGATGGATCCAATCATGAAGTGAGCGGGACTAGAACATTATGGCTAAGGACCAACGGCAGAGACAGGAGATTAGTCAATGTCTTGCACTTGCCTACATTGCAGAAAGATCTATTATCAATCGCAAGGATAGCAGATGCAGGCATGCGAGTGACATTCACCAATGAAGCATGCAACGTAGTTGATGCCAAGCACTAGTACTCTCATCACTCGAGGGAGACATAAAGGCAACATGTAACACCTGAAGGTACGCCTACCGATAGAGCAGGCTCATCAAGTCCATGAGTCAATGGACGTTCTATGGCATAGGAGACTATGTCACATGAACTTGATGGCATTGTACAATGCAAGCCAACATGGTGCATTCACGGGAGTGGGCATCAAACATGCAAGTCTGACATCTTGTGATGCATGTAACAAAGGCAAGATGTCATGTACACCCTTCACCAGAGATTCTTTCATAGCGACAAAGCTCCTAGAATTGATACACTTTGACATCTACGGACCTTTTGATGTGCTCTCTTTAGGGGGGATCGAAATACTATATCACCTTCATTGATTATTTCAGTAAGTTTTTCATTGTCTGCTTTATCCACAACAAGTCTGAAGCTCTTGATAGATTCACAGAGTATGTAAACTGGGTATAGTAAGTTGATTTGCAAGTCTCTCTCTCTCTCTCTCTCTCTCTCTCTCTCTCTCTCTCTCTCTCTCTCTCTCTCTCTCTCTCTCTCTCTCTCTCTCTCTCTCTCTCTCTCTCTCTCTCTCTCTCTCTCTCTCTCTCTCTCTCTCTCTCTCTCTCTCTCTCTCTCTCTCTCTCTCTCTCTCTCTCTCTCTCTCTCTCTCTCTCTCTCTCTCTCTCTCTCTCTCTCTCTCTCTCTCTCTCTCTCTCTCTCTCTCTCTCTCTCTCTCTCTCTCTCTCTCTCTCTCTCTCTCTCTCTCTCTCTCTCTCTCTCTCTCTCTCTCTCTCTCTCTCTCTCTCTCTCTCTCTCTCTCTCTCTCTCTCTCTCTCTCTCTCTCTCTCTCTCTCTCTCTCTCTCTCTCTCTCTCTCTCTCTCTCTCTCTCTCTCTCTCTCTCTCTCTCTCTCTCTCTCTCTCTCTCTCTCTCTCTCTCTCTCTCTCTCTCTCTCTCTCTCTCTCTCTCTCTCTCTCTCTCTCTCTCTCTCTCTCTCTCTCTCTCGCGCGCGCGCGCAAACTATTGCTTTTGCGCATACTTCAGATAGCCCTCCTGGTTCGGTGGTTGGTGCAGTATCTTCTCCATTGGTCTCTATATCTCCATCTCTTGAGTCTGGGGTTCTTCATGGGTCCACGTTTGATGGTTCCCTCGCTATTGGTGATCAGGTTGTATCTTCTTTCGCTTTACTCCATGGATCTCTGCTTGAGGTTTGTGATCTGCCTCATGATATTTCTACGGTTCCTGACATGGTTCATGCGCCTTTGGCCCTTACTGTTACACATTTTTCATCCGAGGATATTTGCCAAATGGTCACTATTACTTCTCTAGGGTATTTATATGCTGGGATCTTTCTAGAAGAGTACACGGGCATCCTTCAGTCTCCTGGTGTTTCTACATATAGGTTTGTTGCAGTCCATGCCGATGGTATACACTTTTGGGTTCATGCGACTGATTCCTTTTTACCTCTTGATAATTGGCATTCCTAGTTATTACGTATCGCTTGGATTTCATTTGGACCTATTGCTCACACTACTGCTTCATTTTCAGCTATGGATAAATGGCATTCCTGGTTATTACATATAGCTTGGTTTTCATTTGGACCTGTTGATTGGTGCTGGTTTTTCCATATTACTGATCGCCTATGGTGCGGATATCTCTATGATTATGCATGTGGCTCTCTATCTGTTCCTTGGATTGTTGCTCATTGTCAGGCTTGGCATATCCTGATGTCTTTTCTGGATGAGTTTGTCGGCTACAGTTTGTCAGTTGGGGCCTCTACTATTTCTAGATTTGTTGCTACTATTTTCATGCATCATGTCTTTTTAGATGATGCATTGATTTCTTGGACCTTCTGGAGCTTTGGCATGCTGCTCTTCTCGTGATATGGGCCTTGAGGGTACCGTATGCCATTGCTACTTCTCATTCATGGGCCCTATGGATACCTTGGGCTTTTGACCATGTTGGTGCATATTTCTCCATTTTAGCTATCCTTTGTTAGGATGATCTCCTTGGTGCTAGTCTTCCGATGCTGCTATCTTTTCTTGGGGCACCTTGCACATATGGTTGATGGTTACGTGTATCATGCGGCTTCGCGATGAGTGTCCATCTCTTTTCCAGTTTCCTGATTGGCTTCCCGTTGCTGATGCAGTTCTACCTTCTCGGGCTTTTTGGATACCTTGGTATGATGTCCCTATCTTTTGGGCTGATCCTCTACTAGCTTGGGCATTACGGATACCCTGGCACTCCTGGTTGTTGCTTGATCTTCTTCTGGTTCCTTGGCATTCCTGGTTGTTCCATATTGCTTGGTTTCTGATGACGCGGCTGAGATGTTTCCTTCGTCGCCACGATGTTGATCCCTTTCTTACCAGCTGCCATGCACCAGGTTCGCCTTCACCATAGTCGACGTTGCCGACTGATTCAGTTTTTGATCCATTGGGATGGTCGTCCCATTGAGGAGGCCACATGGGAGCCTATTGATGTCTTTTATCGTATGCCATCACTTGCGGATCAGGATCGTGCTCTTGCCTGCACTTGTTGATTCCTCTACATCAGATGTTGCTCTAGTTGTTGATGCACCAGGGCTTGCTGCTGTTTGATCCAGTTTCTTTTCGGCAGTTGGGTCTTTTTTTTGTGTTGAGGAGAGTTATGGACTTGGCTCATTACATTCGTCGCGTCCATTTACATTTACTTTACTTTATGCATAAGTAGGCCTTGGGCCCTTTTTATTCATTAGTGACACTTAGACTATATGGTTGGCCTTTGGCCTTATTATTCATTATTAAGCCATTTAGACATATTCCTGGGAGAGTGGGGGCCTTCTTGGAGGGCGCACTATTATCCCTCCCAGTTGGGCCCTAGCCACCGGAAGCTTCCTTTTAGGGCTTCCTCTTGGCTTATAAGTAGGGAAATTGTGTCATTTGTTAGCTAATGATATTGATCTCTCTTTAGTCTCCTTAATCTCTCTCTTTCCTGCTTTCTAGGGTTAAGTCTTGCTTATGTGCTGCTTTCATAGCTTAAGTCTTGCTTGTGTGATGCTTTCATAGCTTAGCTCTAGATCAACTGTGGCTCTATTCGTAACTGAGCTCCACTGTGTTTTGTGTTTGATGCTATGTGCTTGCACGGAATCAGAAAGGCTGGAAATTTGTGGCAATCAGTGCATGTTTGGACGGGTGTCGGTAGGAAGATCAGGGAGAGCCTAACACTTAGAGAGCTCTCAACATTCAGGTATGGGAATTGAGGACACCCAAAATGCTCTTGAGGAAGTTAAGCACTGAGACTACACTAGACCACAATATTGAGAACCTGGATACTGCAAAGAGGGATAATGCCACTTTGATTATCCATTTTACATCACTCCTAGCTATGGAGATGCTTTGCAGAAAAGAACCAGTTGAAGGATACACTACTTTTCTTGGATGATGATCTCACATATATATAGGTGGGTGCAAAGCCTTCCAAGAAGCCAAAGTGACAAGTAGACAAGTGATTATAGGGATGGCCAAATCCACTATATTGATTGTGCAGCTAGTAGCTGTTACAACCCCCATAGATCTCCAATAGCTTTGAAGGTTGATGCACACCCCGTACAGGTGACGATGCACCATAAGCGCCCACCATCCGTAGGGTCACTGTTGACACACCCCCATGCACTGGAGTTACAGACACCGTCATGCCCGGTCAAGCCTCCATCAATAACTGGCATCCCATACCTTCTATGATAGCAAACCAGGGAATCTAAGTTTCAAGTCATCCTCCTTCTCCCAGGGGTCCTCTCATTTGACTTACTTTTCCATATTTCTCACCTGATGACGTCAAGTATCCATGATCCTTTCCTGTTCATGGAGTACAAGAGGTGTGTAGCTGTCCAATGCGGTAACGCAAGCCGTATGAGAGTGACTGTGAGAGAGATAGCGGGAGCAGAGGCAAACCGGCTGGAGCAAGGGAAAGAAAGTGTCTGGTAATAAATGTGGCGCAGTCGGGAAGCTGAGTTGGTCCCCATGTGTGCTGTATGTAACGGCGAAAGAGCCGGCAGCGAATATTCCAATTAGTGCCCGATGGAAGGTCCGTGACAGAGATGCCCAAAGAATGTAGTAAATCCACCACCTGCTGGTACCATGAAATCTTGGTATTGGAAGCAACAAGAGCAGAAGAAGAGCAAAGCGTGGCTGCAATATATCTATCTGGGTGGGAAGAGTGAATATGCTGAATGCGCTGAAGAAGTTGTATGATATGACAAAACCCCTCCTCGAGAATTCCACGCAAAGAATATCATGTGGTGTTGTCGACTTGGCCCGAATCATGCGTGACAACATGTTCGTCTAAATACGGGAAATAGCTGCCCAATCCCGGAGAGAAAGACCCGGTAGCCAAATTTCGGAACCATACATGACTGCTGGAGACACCCATGTAGCAACGAGCTTGCATCTAGTAGAAGGATCAAAAACATGATTTAAATAAAGTACAACCTCTCTCAAATTGGACCAATGCAGAGTGACCCAATGAAACCCTTTTGAAAGCAACCTGACGGAAGCGAAGCAATGGCGCCGTGAATAAGACTCCCAAGTAGGTATAAGAAGTGACAATCTCAACCTCCTGTCCAGCGTATAGAAATTGATAGTTGCGAAGACTGTGATAATTAGTGTTGAAAATCAAGACCTTAGTTTTCCCTAGGTTGACAGACAGGCCCCATAACGTACAAAAATGATGTAAGACATGTAAGTAACGTTGCAGACCAGCCGGGGAAGAAGAAAGAATAGTCAATCCTGTGACGAAACGGCTGTTGAGCAATGTCATCAGCATAAAGAAGGATAGGAATAATCAAGTGAGCAAGCGGACAACCTTCCCCACCTTCTTCACGGATAAGGTGCTCCAAATCATCTACATACAGGGCGAATCGAGTTGTGGACAAGGGACAACCTTGCTTAACACCAACAGTGCTGTGGATAGGAGCAGACAAATTAGACCCTTGCCGAATCCTTGCTAGAACCCTCTCGTACAAGGTAATAATCGTTGCAAGCATAGAGTCAGGAATATAAAGCTGCCGTAACCTGCGAAGAAGAAGATCTCGGGCTGAATCAAAAGCTTTCTGTAGGTCGACGAAGCAAGCAAAAACTTTGCGGCCTGCATGTTTGGCTTCCTCAACAATCTTGCGCAGGGTGAGCACATGATCAACGGTGCGGTAACCGCGGCGAAAGCCCGCCTGTCCCGTAGCATAGAGTCCACGTGAATCAGCCTCCATAGAAAGCAGGTGATGAAGGACGGTGCCAAAGACTTTAGTGACAGTGTGGCTGATCATGATGGTCCGATAGTTGTCAACTTGCATTGCCTTGCCTTTTTTCAAAATGGGACGAAGGAGGTTGGTTGCCCAGGACGTAGGAAGACCATCGGTAACAGAGTGATTGAAGCAATGTGCGAGAAGAGGGGAAGCAAGTTGGGCCACGGGTTTGATGAGTTCAGCAGAAAGGAAATTGACATCAGGAGAACGGTGGTTGTGGAACTGACGAATAACATCTTCAACGATATGGGGATTGAAAAGGTCACAATGAAGTGGGCGGGGAGACAAAAGGAGTGGGGGGTGTTGGGTGGTATAGAGGTGGGTCGCATGATCAATCAATCCAGGACTGGAGAGGGATGGGAGGAATGGTGCGAGAATTATGAAAAAAAGCCCTCCAAAAGGCAGCGGAGGAGGCTGAGTGTAAGTTGTGAAGTAGTCGGGCTGAGCGGGTCGTATTGTATACAACTTTCTTGCGGTGTAGAAATGTGCGATACTGTTTTTCAACGTTGACCAGTCAACCCTCCCTACTTTTTAGGAGGTAAGTCCAACAAACTCTCATGGACCTAGTTCTGGCCATAATTTACAATTGTCTCCACATGCCGATGACTTAGCCATTTACAATTTACAATTTACAATAGGCAAAGGGATTTAAAGGACATGTGACATCCCTTCCCTTAGATGACATGGTCCTCAATGGCAAAATCTGGATACTGTGACTACAACCCATGCAAGGTCTCCCAGGTAGCATCACTGAGAGGTCATCCATGCCATGCAACCAAGTACTCATGAAGCAAATCATTCCACAATCGTCTCTGCCTCTGGTCCAATACTCTCGCTGGTCCATGCATCACCTCCTGATGCTCTTCAAACAATACAAGGCCATCAACCAACAAGTTATCACCATCAAGTAAAACCTCTTTTAAGCGTGAAATGTGAGAAACAGGATGAACCTTACAATTAACAGGCATATCCAATTCATAAGCAACGCCATTAATCTTCTTAACAATTTTACAAGGTCCACAGTATCTAGGTGACAACTTATAACACTTCCATGTCTTGAAGGGAGTCCTGGAGATATAGAATGAACTTTGCACACAAGCACTTCTAGACTACAATCTGTAAAGAAAGCAATTCCTCATAAGTAAACAATTACTTAATGAAAATGCTTGTGAGATTCATACAATCTCAAGTATGCATTGGAGTAAAGAAATTTAGAGTTCAATTAGCAGATCTAAATCCTTGATTCTCCCAATTGATCAAGAATTACTCATTATCTCAAAAATCCTCACATTTCCTTATAATCTTCAAATGACCTTTAAGTATCAATTTATGATCCGTCAATCATAAACATTTAGAATCTTATGATTTTTCAATCATAATTTACAGGATTTCAAAACCATACTTAATCATTGAAAATAATACTGGAGTATATGCACAACATACAACTCTAAGAATCATTCTGAAATCTTTTCCACAAGGAAAATCACTGGATTCCAAAAATATTCTTACCACCAGATTCTTAACCAGATTATGAGTTCCCAATTCTATGATCAACCAAGTAATTAAAGACCATTTCATACACATGCCTTTAACAAGATAAGCTTTATACAATCACCTAGAACAATATCTAGAGATTACAAAGTTCTACTGAATTCAAGCTAAATTCAGTTTACCATTCTTGGAACCATTGGGATCCGATATCCAATTGAGCTCACAGGGATACTATCACTAATGAATCAAGTTTATTTCTCAACTGAGAAAATTTACTCATCCAAGAATTTAGTATCCTATGCACACAATTTCTTGATGAATTTGAATGACTCATAAATTATGTGTCTTCAAAGCAATACACACAAAACAAACAGTTTCTGGTGAATTCTCTTCACACTGTCCGTTTTACCAATTAACTTCCACAGGAGTAAATCAACTACTCAAGTTAATTGCTCATGATTTAGAAATCTTAAATGTCCAGGTGCAGCTCTTGATTGTACTAGTACAACACCACATTTAGATCCATATCCAAATCACTTTTAAGTTAACCTATAGATCTATCAGAACAGATCTGTTAACTCTGTAAGTAATTGTCAAACACAATACTTAATCACATGTCTATGTTCAACGACTAGGTTAAGTGCACCAGATAACCTTAGTAACCAAGAATACATAGTAGATCCAAACAAGATTAATCGTGCACATATGAGAAAAAATCTCACTATGACCCAGTACATAAACATATATGTCCTTATCTGGCAGATTCCTCCAAAATCCGCATATGTTACTCACATATATCATTGAGAATCTTGTAACTCAACTACAGAAGATTCTATTTCTCTTGAGTAAACAACATATCTGGGAAATCCCTGAAGTGAATAATTCCACATCACAAGTTTTCCAACCTTCATACTTTTACCAACAAAATTTCTTCAACCAATCAACCTACTGCAGATCTTAGTGTTCAAACCAAGATTAGGCTAACTTATACAGACATCTTTGGACATAAGGTTAAGATTAAAGCTTTGTTCCTCTGATCCAATCCATAACTAAATGGTATTTGGTAGCCAATCAGTGAATCCTAATTTAATCTTTACCACTACTTCCCATATTCATGAATATCTTACAACTCAAAACCCCCAAAACTTCTAGTTCCAGATTATTCAAAACATTCACTAGAGATTTCCTCTATTCCACTGGATAGTTCCACCATTGCACACAAACTGGATTCCACAAAAGAAATCTATGCAACTGGTTGATCCCATGAAAGTCTTATTCCTATCATTTTCTTCTCCCCCTTTTAAAAGAAATTCCATAATTTCGATTAAAAAGTTCTCAGGAGACAACGTATAAGATATCAAAGATTCGAAAAAATCCGTAATGAGTATCCAATACTATTAGCCCCCAAGCCATGCCATGTGATAGCAAGAGGAGAAGAGCTCAACAGGTAACCTAGACCAAAGTCGTCGACGGGATAATCTCTGCCTCAATATATAGAGAGTAGGATCTTGTGCATGAACCCATGCAATCCCCATGCAGGTCAACTATAAATAGATCATAGCTCGTCATGCGTTCATCTTGCCTATATCAGTCACACGTACATGCACTACTCCATATGTCTCAATAAGAGTGTTTGGGTCCCCTCAAGGTCATTAGTCACCAACAGGCCTCGATGTGGAATAAAATCTAGGCGTGACCAATAATCTCGAACACTGGAGGGCCGGTCTACCATATTAGGACTATTCCATGTCCTTAACGGAATATGGCCGTAACATAAACATTGCTAAGAAAGTTGTTGTAATCGTTGCATGGCCTGTGCTAGCTAATTTGACACCATTGCAATCTTTCCTATGATTGGTGGTGTTTTATAGAAAAGCAGCAAGCTTTAATCAGTTAAAGCAAACTACTATAGATTGCATCCTCTAAAAATTGTTGACCCTTTAAAACCCTATATCCTTGATACGGAAGTGTGTGACATAACTATGGGGATAGTGCTGATGCAGGAGGGAAGACCTGTAGCCCTCAAGAGCAAGAAGCTCACCTTGGCACAACGGAATTATACAACTCATGACAAAGAGTTGTTTGCCATTATCCATGCGTTAAAAGGTATGGAGGCATTATTTGTATGGATCCTAGTTTGATGTGTACATGATCATGATACCTTGAGGTATATCTACAATCAGCCTAATCTCATAGGCTGATAGGCGAGATGGTCTAAACTTATGAAAGAATTTCAAATGGAAATTTAGTATAAGAAGGGGGCAAAAAATCGAGTGCATTGTCTCAGATAGTGTATCAAATGTCATTTGTAGTCATTGAAAATGACCTATTAGTTGAGATAAAAAAGGCTTACCTAGAGGATCCTCAATGTAAGAAAGTGGAGCATGAGGTAAGTCATGGCCATGCAGAGTCTCAAGAGGAGAGCTCTATTCCCTTGGCTCGCACTTATCTTAATGTTACAACTCCCTTAGATCTTTGACTACCTTGACGGTTCCGCACACCCCATACCAGTGACGACGCACCGTATCCGCCCATCCATAGGGTCACAACCAACCCACCCCCAAGCACTGGAGCTATCGACATAATCATGCCCGGTCAAGCCTCCTACGATAGTTGGCGTCTCATACCACCAGCCATTGCACTCGACTCTCCCTAGCACACATCTCCTGGCCTAAAGATACATCCTGGCTCATGCACGTGCTCTCCATCAACTTCCGAGTAGACTGAGTGAATGGAAAGAGGGAAACCCCACCACTATATAGGCATAGCATAGTGAGTCTCATCAAGCACGGTCCTGTCGGCGACACGTGACCACCAAGGATGGTGATGCGTGGCACCCAAACATGTCGATAACGCCAGACCTGCGTCATGCCCCTTGCGAGGCCGTCACTGAAGAGCGTACCGTTATGGTACATAACATCCCCCCCCCCCAATAAAAACTTCCTTCTATGGGAAAAAACCTAAGTCTTAAATCATCCTCCTTCTCCCAGGTGTCCTCCGAAGCCGCGCTCCTCGAGAATTTGAGATTGGTGATTGGGTGTATCTTAGAATCCCAAAAGACTCCAAGACACTTCGAACGGGGAAATGTCCAAAGTTATCTCCACGTTTTAGCGGTTCTTTCAAAGTTTTTAACAAGATTGCTAGGGCTGCATATAGACTAGAACTCCTTGTTGGAACTAAGGTTCATCTTGTATTCTAAAGGAACGACTTGGTGGAAGAGATGACCTAATTCCCACAGATGATCTAGTGCTATTGGAGGATTTGACTGCTTTTGTACCGGAAAGGATCATGGATACTCAAAGACATCAGCTGAGAAATCGTTTGATTTTTGAACATCTGATTCGTTGGAAAGGTAACTCATGCAGGATTTGGGCCCTAATGTCCGCGATATCTTCGCGAGACTTCTTGGAATCCTGCTTTCCAAGATTATTTCTCACTATAGAGCTTCCTGCCAGGACTTCTTGCCAAATACGACCGAAAAACTCATCGGTCCGACAAAGATCTTGCAGAGAAAGATAGAACTCGGATTGGGACTCAGCAAAGCATAACTGATTAACTTCTCCAATCCGGCTCAAAGCATCAGCGACACAATTCGATGTACCTCGACGATACTTAACTCTTGAAAGAGTTCCGACCAGCGGGCCTTACGACCCTTAAGGTCCGAGGCATCACAGATATACTTAAGAGACTCATGATCTATCATAACCACGAATTTAGATCTGTACAAATAATGTCTCCAAATCTTTAATGCATGGATGACAACTAGAAGTTCCTTCTCATAAGTAGAATATCTACTTTGAGTTGGGTCCAACTTCTTGCTCTCGAAAGCCACGGGTCTACCATCCTGGTAAAGGCCTGCACCCACTACATAGTCACTAGCATCCGTTTCCACCAGGAAAGATCCGATAGGGTCCACTATGTGTAAGATAGGGGCTGTAGACACTAACATCTTCAAAGCTTCAAAGCTTTCATTAAGTTCATCAGTCCAAACAACAGGTGGACTGATTTTCGAACGCCTTCCGGCCTTCTTTTTATTACCCTTTTTAGTTTTCCTTTTGGCTTTCTTCACTCCCTTAAGGAGATTCGTTAGAGGCAATGCAATTAAGGCATAGTCTTTAATGAATTTATGAAAAAATCCTGTGAAGCCCAAAAAAGTACTTCCCTAATGGTTTTAGGATAGGCCAATCACGAACTTTTTGGACTTTATCGTAGTCAATCTCAAGACCTCGATCGGAAACAATATGTCCCAAATACTTGAGTCTTGTTTGAAAAAACTCACATTTAGACTCTTTAGCATAAAGCTTTGCCTGTCTTAGATTGTCTAAGACTGTACGCAAATGCGCCTCGTGCTCCTCTAGAGTCTTACTGTAAATCAGTATGTCATCTAAAAATACCACGAGAAATTCTAGCTTGTGAGGAGCTGCGTAAGAAAATCTTGCATTTGTCATGATAGCCCTAGTGCAGGTCATCCTGGTGTGGATAAAATCTGAGTTAATCCGACATAGCTTTTGGTGGCCTAAAACTAACAAAGATGTCCATAGTTATGTGACACGCTGTTTTAAGTTTCAAGTTAACAAAACTGAAAGGATTAAATCTCCTAGACTTGTTACACCCTTTGCCTATTCCAAAAGAGAAGATGGGAGATTGTCTTGATGGACTTTACAACACACTTGCCTACGTATCTTCAACATGATGCCATAATGTTTGCGGTTGATAGACTCACAAAAATGGCTCAGTTGTACCAACAAATAGAAAGATAGATGCACCTAGGGTAGCTATTATATTCGTACAGCCTGTGATATTAGGGGTTACCATCATCCATAGTGTCTGATAGAGATACACGCTTTACGTGTCATTCTTGGACTGTCGTAATGGATAAGCTTGAGGTGCGGTTGAGAGGAATAGTACTGATCACCTTGAAACGGATGGTCAGACAAAGAGAGTTAATCAAACCATAGAGAACAAGTAAGTGTTAATGCCTCATAAAGTGCTTTTCTAACTCACATGGTACGAATGTTTGAGTTAGCCAAGAAAAATGTGAAACGGGCGATGGATTGTGCAAAGACATTTGATGATCGGGATCAACACCAAGAGAGTTTGAGGAAGGAGACATGGTGTTTCTTCTTATTCCAAAGGACTCACCTTCTCTCAAGATAGGGAAGTGCTGTAAGGTATCTCCACATTATTGTGGACCCTGGAAAATAGTTAAAAAGCTTAATGATGTTGCTCATGAACTAGCATTGCCTCAAGATTGTAAAATTCATTCTTTTTTTATGTTTTACACTTAAAGAGGGTTTTACATGAGGATGATAACTTGTTGACTAGAGTCTCAGAGTAGTTTCCAGTCTTTCAAAGACTGCTTGCTAGAACTTGCCAGTGAACTCGGATTCACGATCACTAATAATATCGTTCGACAATCCATACAACTTGAACAATTTTTCTACAAGAAGTTGTGCAAGTACTGAAGCCTTGACAGTAGAATTTGTTGGAATAAACTTTGCCATCTTGGTCAGCTTGTCAACTACTACCCAAATGGCGTCATGCCCTTCCCAGATCTGGGAAGTCCGATCACAAAATCCATGGAAATACTTTCCCACTTCTTGTTGAGAATTTCCAAAAGATGTAACAAACTAGCTGCTTTGAATCTTTCAGTTTTATTAACTTGCCATTGTTCACACTTTTGAATGTATGCCTACACATGACTTTTCATTTTTGGCCAATTAAATTCTCGTTTAACAAGGTCAAGTGTTCTTTGTATACCAAGATGTCCCGCACTGGGACCATCATGACATTCATGTAGGATTTGGGCCCTAATGTCCACAATATCTAGCACACACTTTTCTTCTATAGAAAAGTAAATCATTCCTAATGGAATAATCAAAAAGTATCTTCTCTTTGCAAGACTTCTCAGAATCCTGCTTTCCAAGATTATCTCTCAAAGAAGATCTTCCTGCCAAATACGACCAAAAAACTCATCGGTCCGACAACTCGCAAAGAAAGATGCAACTCAAATTGGACTCAGCAAATCATAACTAATTAACCTCTCCAATCCAACTCAAAGCATCAACAACACAATTCGACACACCACGACGGTACTTAATGTCAAAATTGAACTCCTAAAAGAATTTCGACCAACGGGCCTTACGACCCCTAAGGTCCACGGCAATTCCCAAGCCTCCCACTTACTGGATACACTTGGCATCTTTATCATAGATCTTCCATTGGGTATCCACGATTACATCAGACAATCCATACATAGAGCATATCTTGATTGAGCATGGCAAGACAAGTTAGGGGTCAATCTAGCTATTATCAAACTCACTTTTTTAGGTTGGATGCGGCAGGGTTTCTTGTTCTTCATCAAGATTATCTCATGGTCTCAAATTCATATTGGGACACCTCTGAGTTTCATCAAACCAACTTGCAATCGAGACTAGATGCTTCTAGAGTATTCCGAGAGAAGAGAAGATTTGTCAATTATGTTTCTTAGATGAGGTGGAGTCTGAGGATCACTTTATCTTCAGATGCAATCTACTATGAGACCCAAGGGAGATAGGTTGAGACTATTATTTATTCTGAGGCAAATCTGTTACAGTGTGATCTCTCATAGCATATGAGGACCCGCATTATGTTGCATTTATGGTACGAGAGATGTTTGCGTACTACTAACATATGCCCTAAGCATATGTTAGTAGTACTAACATATGCCCTAAGCATATCTTCCAAGATCTGGTTCACTCGGTCTGTCTGACCAACAACTATGTCCCCAGCTTGGCAAACACCTCAATCCAAAAATTTCCCGTAAACTTGGGATCCTTGTGAAAACACAAAGGACTTCGGAAGGCCATGCAACCTGACAATATTCTCAATAAACAACTCAGCAACTTGCGGAGCTGTGACCTTCTTGGTCGTTGCGATGAAGTGATCCATCTTGGAAAACCTGTCTACCACTACCATAACGGAATTTAATCCCTTCTGGGTCTTCGATAGCCCAACAATAAAATCCATAGAGACGCTTTCCCACCTTCCTGTAGGTATCTCAAGTGGATGTAGCAAGCCCGGAGGACTTACTCTCTCGGCCTTGTTCATTTGACAAGCCGTGCAAACCTGGACGTACTTTCTTACATCTCGCTGCAATCGTGGCCAGAAATAATGCCTTCTTGAAAGTTCACTAGACTTATCAATACCCGGGTGCCCTGCGCAGGGACTATCATGGCATTCATGAAGTATCTTACGACAAAAATCCTTCACGTTTGGCATGAAAACTCTTCCATTTCTCAATAACATACCATCAATGCTTCACAGTGTATGTTAGATACGTACTGGTGTGTGCCTCTACAGAAGCGACAGCCTCGACTGACTCTTCCGTTTGGTCGACTACCTTGCGCGCATTAGGCCACACAAGCTGAGTCCAAAAATACTTTAAAGTATGATGATCTGTGTACACATAAAACTCGGCACCATATAAATAATGTCTCCACACCTTGAGCGCATGTATAATCGCATACAGCTCTTGCTCGTGTGTAGTATATCTTTGTTGAGCTGGTGTCAACTTTTACTCTCAAAGGCTACTGGTCTACCCTCTTGGCTCATCACTGCACCTACGGCAATGCCACTTGCATCCGTCTCTAGGTCAAACGGATTCTGGGTATCCACAATTTTGAGGACTAGAGACGTGGCCACTGACTCCTTCAAGTTCTCAAAACGTTGCTGAGCTTCAGCATCCCATCGAACCACAGTGTTGTTTTTCCGTAACTGGTCCGTTAGAGGAGCAGCTATCCAGGAATAATTCCTAACAAACCACCGGTAGAACTTACAAAAGCCTAAGAAAGACTGCAATTGGCGTATATCGGCAGGCCTCGGCCACTTCTTAACCACAGCCACCTTGGCTAGGTCAACCCAAATACCCTCAGTTGTCACTACGTGACCCAAATACTCGACACGAGTCTTACACAACTCTGTCTTCTGAGCATTAGCGTACAAGACAGAAGCTTGTAACTTTCCAAAAACGGTCTTGAGATGAATCTCATGCTCATCGACCGCTTCACTAAAAACCAATATATCGTCAATAAAATTGACAAAAAACTTGCCAATATAGTCTCGCGAGACATCGTTCATGAGCATCATGAACGTGGCTGGTGCATTGGTTAACCCAAATGGCATAACCAAACACTCATAATGACCGAAACAGGTTTGGAAGGCCGTCTTCTAGACGTCTTCATCTCGAATCCGTATTTGATGGTATTCACTTTTGAGATCTATCTTACTGAAAATGGTTGCACCTTGCAACGCATCCAGTAGATCATCAATCCTGGGCATCGGATACCTATGCTTTACAGTGATCTTGTTCAATCCTCTGTAATCTTCACACATCCAGAAACTACCATCCTTTTCCTTGACAGGTAAAATAGGAGAGGCGAAAGGTGAATAACTAGGACTGATGTACCCCAGCTTGAGATACTCCTCCAACATCTTTCTAACTTCCTCTTCCTCTTTTAGGCTCATCCTATAAGGAGGCCTGCATACCGGACTTGCCCTTGGAACGAGCTCAACGTGCCGACTAGGCGGCAATCCCTCTGGCATATTACTAATTAGCACGTTTTTAACTAAGTGCGGATGGACTTCTCCAACTCACTTGTTGGGTCACACCTTGGTTGTAATGACGATCAGGGCTAAACATAGGGCTGGGTGGGGGTGATTGGAGGGCAACCGGAGGGGTAAGAGGTATATCGACGCGGTCGTCTTCCATAGTGAACAAAAGAAACACAAAACACATAGTCTCTTTCTGAATGTACACAAAAAAAACAAAAAAAATGATTTTTCTTGTGACAAAACATAAAGTAAAATAAATCAGCAAAGATAGATCACTCCCTAGTTCCCAAAGACGTAGTATGGATGACTGATGAAGAGGTTGCCGGAAAAAACTGAAGTTTTGTTGACTTTTTTGCGAAAACAAGTGAAAAAACAGCACCAAATCAATGTGAACTTATGCACGCTTAGGTCTGCAAACAGGCTGAAGGTACTATTGTAGTAGGTCGCCCTCCTGTAAGGATTCTCTGTGCTAAATCTCCGGTCAAACGGACATATGGCGAAGAAGTTATGATGTTTCAACTCCAAAACCTCTAAAAAGACGTCCAAAATTTGCTTTTTTGAGCAGAATCAACGATTTTGAAAAAAATTTCTCAGATTTTCAGCCTCCCTAGCAGCGATCCAGCACCCACAATAGCCTGCCAAAATCTCACCGCAATCCGACACCTATAGGAGAAGCTATGTCCAATTGAAGCGCTGATTCTTCCCCCTTCCTAGGCAGCGATGGAACTATAGGACGTTTTAAGAATTCTGATCTGAAAAACAACAACTCAATCGAACTCTTGGGCTGGAGCAGCAGCGATGGAGGTCCAAGAACACCTACAACAGCTGTCTACACGATTTCCCCACTCAAAATCCTTCAAAAACAAGCAAAAATCAAAGATTTCTCCACTTACTCTCTCCAGAACGGGCAATTCTCTCTAGAACGAGGCTTTGATACCAATTGTCACAAGCAAGTCTCTCCAAGCTCGTGAATCCTGGAAGGCCGGTGTGTAGAATGAACCTGTGACTTGTGAATACTGAGTGACTCATAGGGTGCCACCCCCGTGCCCCGCCAAAGACATGTGACCCGCTTGGTCACCCCGACTACTTGCCGGCTAGCATCTCGTCACTAACGGCTAGGGTCCAACACACACCGCGTCTCTGACAGCTTGTCAGGCGGCCACACCGGATCACTGCTTGTGACGCACCGGTCCCTACTTGGGGCAGATGTCCTCGTCGGTCACCCACCCTTGCCAATACTAGGCCTCAGGCCCTCTATTGACCGGCCATGCCGAGGTCATGATAGAGCCTTAACTGGGCTCTAACAACATCCCAGACATGCCTCCAACAATAGCTTCTATTACATCCTTCTTCAGCAGCAGTAAGACATGATGACAACACTTTATACCATTATACCATTCTATCACTACTTCGTAGATGGACAGATTTCGCATTACACTTCAGTTAGATCTGAGCATTTAAATCTACATGTACCTTTTTATTGTTTGATACACTCCCATTGATAGCACATGTCATGTACGTTTCCATCTTAAATGCCTTTTGGCATGAAAATGACATGAATGAAGCTCCACCACCTCTCCTGCATGACCTCCGCATATGGGCCAGCTAGTTTACCAGCCTATATACCATACCCACTGATGCACCCATCTCTATCTCTCCACGACCTTCTGAGTTCACCTTCTTCACCTCTGACATGGTACTTGCGGCCATCAAGAGAATGAAGTCCCATAAGGCGAAAGACCTTGAATCTGAACTACTAACCCATGCTGCAGACCTCCTTGCACCCACACTAGCCACTCTCCTCAATTCCGCAGTTGTCTCTGGCTCCCGTCATCCTGGTGCATCAACATCATCCACCCTATCCATAAGAATGGTGAACCCATGATTCCTTGTAACCTTAGTTGCCCGTTCTGGAACGGAACTTGACCTAATTTTTTTTTTTTAAAATACATACTATTTTACAAAGAAAAAAAGCGCAATACTGTAATATCGCTGTTCCTGCCATTTCTCTACGTCACTTAGCTCTGATGCAAAGCGGATTGATGGGGCAAAACGCAAGCTGGCTCGAAGGAATTCTAGGATTGATCTGGCTTGAGAGTGGGTGTTTTCTTAACAAGGAAAAAAACAGTGATACTGACTTCAAACCTATAAAGAAATATGCTGGAGATCGCTGGAGTCGTGGATCTCATTAACTGAAATTGTTGGAGCATTCCAGGACTTATTTTGTTAATATATTAAAAAAAGCTCCGACCCAGTACGTTCCGGAACATACGATACGTTCCGTACAGTATGTTCCTACCCAAAAGGGTCAGAACGGGTTTCTAAGTTGATAACTACCGCACCATCATGATTGGGCATGTTCTCGCAAAGCTATATGGTACCATACTTCAATCTCCAGTGAGTTCAGAGGCGTAATCCAAGAGATTACATGCATTGGGATAGGCAGGGTTCTGGTCTCATTATTCTACCACTGACCATATCTTCACACTTCGAGCTTTGATTGAGGAAGCTAAGTTCAGGAGAGAGAAGGTTTACTATTGTTTTCTGGACTTCAGGAAAGCCTTCGATTTTGTCCCACGCTCCTAGCTCATTCAGAGACTTCGTGACCTCGGCTTCTCCACGACATTATCGTGGTAGTGACGGCTCTTTATGAGAGGATCTTGGGATGTTTCCGACATGGCAGGGGTATTTCTAAGCACTGCTGGGGTGAAGCAGGGTTGCTCTCTTTCACCGGTTCTTTTCGGATTACACATTGATGAGCTAGAGAGAGTCATCTCACAATGTGGTGGCTCTAATTGCAGACTTGGCGATATTCTAATTGCCATTCTTCTTTATGTCGATGATGCTGTACTAGTATCTCCTACCAGAGAAGGGTTACAGAGGCAGCTGGATTGCTTACAGGGCTTTTGTACCAGATGGGGATTGGGGGTGAACACTGTAAAGACCAAGGTTATGGTCTTCAACACTTCTCGAGCTTTCAATTGGTCCTACCTTCAGCATGCGACAGGCAGCTACCACTTGACTTGGGAAGGGGCATGCCTCCCTTGTTCAACTAGAGCAATTTTGCTTCAGGAAGTCCATTCGGGATGCTCAGAGTAAGTGTAGACTTTTTGATACCATTGTCACCCCCACAGCCCTGTATGCAGCATAGACATGGTGTATCAGTCTTCCCTCATCACACTGGGCTAGTATCTCGAGATTACAGACCACCATGTTAACTCGTATGATTAAGGTGAAGCCCTCTATTTCACACGAGATCCTCCTTGCCGAGTTTGTTGTTCCACCTATACAAATAGATGCTGGAAGGAGTTCAGGCACTTGTGGGATATCCCCCGGGAGCGTCGTCTATGTCGCTTGTGCTCGTTGCATGAGGTGGAAGATGAAGCCCATTTCCTCCTCAGATATCCGTTGTATTATGAGATACGGGTGAGGTATTATTGTCTCTTTCGCGATGGCCCGCATACACTTAGCAGTCTTGTCTCCTATCCCGATGCTCGTTGCTTGGGACTTCTTGTTCATGAGATGCTTACTCTCCATCAGTCTCATCTGCCTGTACCATATCACCTGGGGTTAGACTCCCAGCAGCTGCTTCTCACTGGCTTCTTTCAAACTCGAGCACATGTTGATGACTTCGATGATGAGATTCCTATCCCTGTGCCACCGCGGAAAAAGCCCAAATGCAGTCGGCACTTGCCTCGATCAGGGCCCACTATACGCTCCACTCAGCAGACACTTCACACTTACTTTTGCTGATATGTACTTATTCTCCACCTGGCCCGGGTTGTGGGCATTGGTACTTTTTCTGTAGTTCTTCTGTTATACCTGGACTGGGTTGTGGGCTTATTTCACTTCTGCTTTGTTCTACTTTCATTCGTGACTAGTTTATAGCATTTTACGGCCACGTCCTCCTATGGATGATGCTCCCATTGTTGCTTGTACATATTTTCTTTTTGGTCTTATGCACCCACGGGTGCCCAAAAGACATTAATAAAGCTCTCTCTCTCTCTCTCTCTCTCTCTCGTGTTGTAACACAATTATCTTTCCACAGGCAAGCTTCCAAACGTAGAACTACATACTTCTAACAAAATTGTTCATGTATGTGCAATCTTCCTAAAGTGAAGCTGCAGGTAAAGATACTGATTTCTTTGTGCAGGTGTGCACTTTCATGAACATTTGAATGATTCCAAGGTGTATAGGCATCCAGAGATCAGTGAGTTAAGATCATAAAAATGTTTTTTACAGTAATCCACCACTGATAATACATACCTCTAAATAGAACACAAGCAAAAGCGTCAAGGAAAATGATCCAAGACCTCCCGAATAGACGTCATTGAGGTGCCGATGATGTAAATATGATTTCATCACAAGAACCTGAATACATAAAAACTTCGTTAACACTAATTGTAGCCTCATTGAATTGTAGAGAAAAATTCCCAAATGCACCACAACACAGGAGCTTTAATCAATACCAAGGGTGCCAATGCTGGAAGCTGACGCAGTTTCCCAATTACATATTCCCTTGCAGCTGCTCCATTGTGTGCCACCCTGGGAGCAGCATTACTCATTTCTGACTTTGCGTGGCTTATCTTTGTAACCTCATGTATCCTTCCACCAATCGTAATATCAATTGCAATAGGTGAAGTAGTAGCTTTAGTACTCTCAGAATCTGTTATGAAAGGTCTGCACTGAAGCTTGATCACAGGCATGGCAGCAGTTTCTATCGTAGCAAGGCTTTCACACCATGAATATTGGTGCAAGCATGCAGCTAATTCTCGGATAAGATGAGCGGCTGCATGTGGCCTTGAACTCGTGAGGAAATTTGTATTAACAAATGAGCGCGGTAAATCAACCGCCACATCAACATCGCTGTGAGCAAGACATAATCCTGTGGAAAAGGAACCAAAAACCTGGCAATGGTGTAGTAATATTAGATAGATGCACTGATATTTTCAAAAAAACAATTGATCAATGGGCCAGATTGCAAAAAAGGTCAAAACATTGTCAATAGTCTTTCACAGCATGAGAATGCCTGCTGAAGCACGCCTCATTAGTCTTGACAAACACAGGTGAAAACTGATGATCACTACAAACTCCACTCTTCTAATTATAGAAAGTTGCTGTGTCTAGAGTACAATGAAAGATACATTACATGCAAAACTGACCTCCATATCAGCCCCTGGCCATAGCTGTTTTACAGCATCCCTCACACATTCAAGAGCTGCCTCAACACGAGCACGAGCACCAACTGTCGGTCGCACCATTTTAGCAAATTCCAAAATGTCTGTATGAAGTGACTCAATGTAGGTACAGCCACTTTTGACCGGTGGTGGCAAAGGTAAAACAGAAGGAAGTGTGCCAACCACAGGTGAAAAGACAGGCAGAAACAACAGGATTGGTGACCGTGTACTCAAATGCACCTGTTGTGCAGGACTTTGTATTTCTGGAGCTATCCTTGAAGAACTGTGATTGACAGAAAAATCACCCACATGGGAAGCATTTGAAGTGTTTGTCTTGTAGCCACGATCTTCATAACCCAGGTTGGAAAGAGTTGTTGACAATGGCTGTTCGTGTACCAAATGAGATGAAGACCCTGGGTAACAAACAGGTATGGGACCTTGGTGCACATGGTTTTGACCAAAATACCAGGTGGGTACATTATTTTCCTTGTATTCATTATGCAGCCGAGGTCTTGTAATCTGTAATTGATGTTTATGCTGATTAAACTCCAGTTCTTCTGATAGTTGCCTATGGGACTCCTGCAGCCTCTTTGCTTGTTGAAAAGCTTTCGGTGTGCAAGGCTTGTTAATACGTGTTTGTGAAGGAACAGAAGTTGACCGTTGCTTTGACTCAAGCAACCTTACTCCATCAAACTTCTCATGCAAAGTTTGAGATGGACAAAGCTGGTATGGTACTGCTCGTTCATGGTTTCTTACTGAATGTCTCTGTTCAGAGGGACTACCAATAGAAGAGTTTGCACTATTCACAGCTGGATCAGGATCATGAAACCTTTCTGAGGTTGATAATGAACCATTCTTCCAAGCATTTGGTGTGCTGTCATTGTCTTTAGTCCCAAATGGTTCAGAATCTTGTAGGTGACCACGCTTTGGGATCCCCACAGTGAATCTACTCTCTTCGACCTTTTTCGGAAGAGAACACATCTCACTTTCCGTTTTTGCAATCATCTTTTGCCTATTGTGCCCTCCAGCTGATCCAGGTGGACTTCCAAATGATAATGCATTATTGTTTTGTTTCTTGTCATACAATTCTATTTTCACAGACTCCCTCAAATCATCTCCATCATTGAAAATAGCAACTAAATGTTGCTGTTTATCCCGCTCATCAGGAGTATGACAACAGGAAAGCAGGTTACAATTATCATCACTGCTATAAACATGCTTCTGAATCAATTCAGTTTGAAATTGAGATGGATCAGCTGAAATTTCCCCCCAGCACAAGCCAAAACTAGGGCTGCGAGGAAACCCAGTAATACTGCCAGGACTACTGCAGGTGTCAGTACTTATGGCACCTCCATTGCTGCCAGTAAAGTTGCTTCCATTATTTGGAGTGATATGGGCAAAGGCAATGCAAGCATCACCTATGTTGTCATATATCCCGGACTTCAAAGCTGCACTGTAGGATTCAAAGCTGGATTTTATGGAGAGTTTTGGCATAGATTCAGCATCACCATTGCAATCAACTGAAGATGAATCGGTGGGTATTAAATCTTCATATTCAGCCTGCTTATCTATGTTAGGAGAACGTGTTATTGTACTTGTTTCATGATCCCTTTGAGGATCACCATCGGCACATTTTACACTGGGAATTTCTCTATTATCTCCAATTTGTTGCTGTCCTTTATCTAGCTGAACATTTTCACATGAAGGCAAGCTCAATGATGATATCTTTGTGCTGCAGGCATGATTCCTGTACAGTGGAGCACTTCTCCAGTTTTCAGCAACATCAGCTCTACTTTCATAATTTCTTCCTCTACCTATTCCAAACTGAAATGAACTTCTTCCATGAGAAACTGGGGCACATTCAACTCGATAGCGGCCGTTAGAACAAGGGGTTCCTCGCCTCCTCCCATTTGATCGATGGGGAGAGATGCAACTTTTTGACAAATCTGATTGTGCTCGTCGTTTTGTTTTATTTTTAGATTTTACCTTCTCCCACTCCCCATCATTGTCATCTTCACTTTTCTCAGTTCTCTTACAAGAAATGCCAAATATTCTCAGTAAATCTTCGACCTGGCAAACAGATTAACGTCAATACCTTTCCTTACTCAAAACCATCACCTTTAAAAGACTTTCAGAATGAGAAATGCTCACTTCTTTACCTCAGATTGCGACAGCTCTGATCTGAATGTCGCAACATTGTCATCAAAAGGCACAAAACAAAAATGATCATCTCCAAGCGGATGTCTTAGCTCGCGCATCTGAACACTAACCTGATGACCCAACAGGTACATCTCTTATGTATGTCAATATCAGGAAAGAGTGAAAAGTAACCTAGACAACAACAGAGAAATTAAAAAGGAGAAATTACTTTGTCATTGTGATTATCCAGGACTCTACTCATGTGTAATATCTACATACCAAGTTGTATATTGTCAGTACACATGGATCAGTATGCTAAAAAATCTCTATGTGATCCAAGACTTCACCTATGATAAGTTATATTAGTTAGATGGCATTTTGTAGGGCTGCAGGGTGGGTTCCAGAACATGTACAGAATGCTCAGCTTATTTGCAGAGTTTCTTATTGCTGCAAGTGCACACACTGGTTGAGAAATGGGTAAAAAGAGCATAAAATGGCTGAAAATGAATTCCAAGGCTCAATAATGAGCTCTCAAGTCGATATTCCATGTCTTGGGGTATGTGATATGTAATGATAATCATATAGCTGAGAAATGGCTGAAACATCATAATGAGATCCAAGGTTCAATATTGAGCTCTGGAATCAGTATTCCAGTGTATGCAGCAGCTGACGTAGACGTGTTCCAATTACTATTACCCCAGGCCCCATCCCTCAATTTCTTATACACGTATTGACAATCACATACTTGAGAAATGGCTTTACCACCCAACCATAAATGCATGCAATTTGAACTCTCAGTTATCAACACATGAAAGGCTGATAAAGGCACATCACAGCCATGCATACATGTGCATAACAACATGTATCACCCCTGAGCTACATTATGTAGAATAAAGGTCAGGACACTAACATGTAATACTAATCAAGATAGTAGACAAGCCAGATACAGCTCCACCATCCATGTCACCATTCCCCTTACAGGAACCCAGTCGTCGCCAGGCATATGACTCACCCCCTGTTGCGCAAGCATCCCAAAGGGAGCCGGGAACCATGACTTAGCTTCCCAGCTTTCAACTCTTGCCGTCCAAACCCACTTGACATACAAGCAGCCAACTCGCCAACAACGATCAGACTTAACCAACTTGAAGTTCGGAAACCAACATTGAGATCCAACCTGGCGCCATGCCAGATCGGGGGTCCCAATGTGAGTGACTTCCCTCCAAGCAAGCCGCCCGACATACATCAAACTTAACTAGCTCGAAGCTTCGTTACAAACGAGTAACATCCATTCCAAGCAAGTCGTCTGACTTACATCAGACCTAACCAACTCAAAGCTTCATCACGAGCGCTGGAAGCCAACCTGCCGCCACGCCAGACTGGACAGCCATAATCATGGACTGTTGCACACTAGCAAGTGCTCACATCTACCATCTAACTAATGATGTATCATCTATCATATGACCCTCCTAGCTCTACTTGGAGGCTCCTTGGCTCCTCTGCAACATCATCGTCATCATCACTACCCTCGACCTCCTCCTCATTATGTGCCTCATCAACATACTCCTCTAAGTCAAAGGTCTCTATGGCTGATGAGGCCAAAGGCTCCTCATCCTCAACAGCAAGGGAGTGGGAAGCTAAATCGTGTCTTAGCCTCCCCAGTGTCCTTGTGGCAACTCTGGTGGTAACCCTTGCACACAAAAATAGTCAACGATTACAACTCGGCAACTCACACAATAAGGTCATTAACATCAAAGACAAAGTCAAACTAAATAGGACAATGACAAGGGACTAATTATTGATTAGTAAGTAGTTGCTATTTCAAAGCTGGCTTCCGATGATGTCCATTTTTCATTTATGATTTCAAGACTTCAATGAGTACTTGCCAGCATCCACTAAACATTGATGATTGAGCATACTATTGTTACAACCTAAAACATAGTACTTAAATTTTAATTAGTAGTGACAAGTCAAAATTGTATAGTATATACCTATCAGCACTAATGACAGTGGATGTACGGAGCTGCTCACCATCCTATCCATAAACTCATATAGAAGGCCCAAGGTGCAGCCCTCTTGACTTGTAAGGCACACACTATAGATCGGTTGCAGCCCCGTGATGATAGCTTATGCCTCATCCCAGAAAGATGTACCTAGCACGACTAGCTCGAATCTCCTCGACTTGGGCTCTTGTGATGGTCCCCACTTTGTCCAATGATTTGAGATGACCATCTGCCTCAAGCTTGTATGCACTTTCAACAAGCGCTAAACATGTAAGTGTTTAAGCCTCGCCATCGCAACGCAATTAGACGCATTATCAGCTACAACCTGTACAAAATTCAAATTTCAAAATAGTAAATACAAGAACTATGTGAGTCATGAGTCATGACACCGTACATTATGACATGCACATTATAGTAAATACATTATAATGAATCATGATGCATGGTATGTATAAATCATAATTCATTATTTATAATGTAACTAGTAACTACCTTGTTGGAACTTCAAACTTGCAAGTCGAACAGGTCGCCGATTTGAATTCGAATCGCGATTCATTGTTTGAATCACCAATTCCTGGAACATTGCTTTACAATTGCCTCTTTTGGACAGGACGAGGTGAGCCATTTGTATACTAGAACGTTGTACAACTATGCCTAGATTTTGTATGCTTAATGGATTTCAATACTTTAGCCTAGGTTTTATAATACTTGAGCACAAATTACCAACCTTGATTAAAATAAACATATAATGAAATAGAGTGGACATAAATACATATTAAATAACTTTGATCCTATTTGTCGATGTTTATATGCATATCTAGGATATAAACCCAATCTTGCTTGTGATATCAGTAATAGATACATCCTACTAAACTCTAAATGGATCCATAAAGACACATTAAATCCAATCGAAATTGAAAAATCAGCTTAAAAAGCCCATATCTAAACTGGACAAGGTGAAGACATGAAGATGGTTGGAGAGCTGACGTATAAACATTGTCGTTTCATAGATGCTTCTTCACCCTTGGAAGTAGAGAAAAGCAACAGTGAGACAATACAAAGAGCCAAGCAAATCAATACGGGGCCATGAACCTAACTATATTAACTTTTTCAAGGCTTTTTAATAAGTGTTTTTATACATTTCATAATACATTCTTAAAATGACAAAGATCGCAACAGACAAGGATAACTAAAAGCATAATAATAAGAGCTAAGCAAACAAAATAATTTCTTCACGTACAAGCATAAAGATGGAATGTGTTCCTTTCAAATGTATGACATTGCTGGTTGTAACAATGTAAGAATGACCACCTACACCAAGGGATGATTCTAACCTGTGTAGGATATCTAGATACACGTGTTTCATTCTTGCAAGAATTCTTCCTGTTCCAAGTATTCGATTCAAGGCTCAAACCACCCTCTTTGGAAGTCTACAAATAAAAATTCACAAACAAGTGTACACGTACATTTGAGAATATTCAAACCCAAAAGATACAAAAAGGAAGAATTAATGTGTTCATGAAACTCACAAAGGCATAGGTTTTATGCTATCACTGAAAAACCATGCTCACAATAGCAAATCATAGTTACCAATAAAACAGACCTACTCAAGGTTAGAAAAAGGCCATATTTATTACTACAAACAAGATAGTAAAAAAGCATCACTTGTAACAAATTTATTAACAACAAAATCCAACTAAGAGTACCATATGAGCATCAAGCATTACCAAGAACGATAGTCAATAGAAACTATAGATGAGCCTCCTACAAAGAACTGAAAGCCCCAAAACAACCAACTACCCAAATGGTTTGTGAACCTCTACAAGGTTCATAGATAGGTATGATTAGCCAAATGCCAAGTCTACACCCTATGGAAGGTAATAATGAAAAAAAATGCACATGACTCCATGAGGTTTTCTGATCCAACTATTATTGAGACCATGTACTTGATAATTTGCTTAAGTACAAAATAAGGCATGCTAGTATAATGTCTGCAAAAATACCCGTGACACTCTTTTACTAGCAAAAATATATAGTTTTAGAATAGATGTGAGAGGGTCAATGTGGGGACAAAACGATTGTGCTAGAAATGAGGGCATCATCGAAGTAAACTAGAACACGTGCATAAAATCTAAGCACGTTATTGATGACATTTTGGAAGGTGGGTGGACCATTGATATTACGTAACTTTGAAAGGTATGGCAAAAAACTTATACAGACCAAAGATAGTGTCGAATTTAGTCTTGCACGCATCTCTTCGATGGTCTCTGATGACAGCAGGGGCATTTATCAACCTTGGAGAAGACTGTGGGCCTTAGTTGATCAAAAATGTCATCAATATGAGGTAAAAGATAGTGGTCCCAAAAAAGTAGTTTTTTTATAACTCTATGATCAAAGAGCAAACCCTTACTCCATATTCTTATCAACAAGATTGACTAGTACACCAATAACTAGGTGCTATTAATCCTCACAGTGCAATGAATTATATGTGATATTGAATCCTAGACCCCATTTTGACTTGGACATGCGGCGTGATGGTCTGGATACTAATTTTGCCCATAAAGTAGCAGTGCCTAAGGCTCATCAAATGCATGATACTACTGCGAACAATCAATGACTGCCTAGGGACACGTGGGTGAAACTGGTGCCTCATGGGGAGGCCGATGATAAGAATGTTTCACAAACATAAAAAAAAGTTGCAACATATGAACATAAGCCTTTCTAAGAATAGTGATTAGGGAACACAAGAACACAATTTTCTAGACGCGGCACGCGTTCCCGACCTAATCATCTTTGAAGGTGTTTTCACACACGTCGTAGGGCATGCCTATTTGTCAAAAGACTCAGCACTCATTGGAGAGAAAAAATAGGAAGGCACTTACCCCATTTCACATGGAAAGTGAGGTCCCCTATGTGGCAGACAATTTGGCTTAAAATTTGTTGACATGGGATAAGTGGAGATGCCACAAAGTACTCCCGACACTACCACATACATGCCCTATGGCCAATCGACCAACCATCTTTAAAAATCTATCATCAATTGCAATGTTTTACATCAAACATTAATTTAAATTATCATCGTATTGTGAGGCTTCAAGTTTTATATTGCCTTGAAAATTTCAGAATTGTGTTTGAATCTTGTCAAGCTGCTCAATCATCGCTGGCAAAATCTTAATCTAGAGTAGCAAGAAGCGAATACAAATTGAGGCCTCAAAGTGGTGGGATGAGGTGACCAATGATATTATTTAGTGAGGGAAGATGTTATGTACCCAAAATGGCACGAACATGTTACATATGTCTTTTGGGTGCAATGTGTCAATGTCCTATTGGTGCGAGGGGACCCTTTGTTAAGGACATTGACACGTTGCACCCAAAAGACATAACTGTACAACTGTACATGTAACATGTTCGCGTCACTGTGCACAACTGATACGTGTCGTCGGTCATACGTGACTCCTATGTTCGGAGATAACCCCCTAGACTATGTATATAGAGGTGGATCTCCATGAGCTTGTCATTCATTCTCTCCTAGAGAATGAAGAGCTCTTCCACTGGTGGTCAAGTCCGGATGATTATCTAGGCCTCAAGATGTAGGTAGGCAAGGGTCGATGGTAAGGTATGGTGGTATGGGAAATCATGGCTTATTGGAGATCCGAGCTTGCTTGATGGTGGTCTATAGCTCCAATGCATGGGGGGGAGGTGGCAGTACCTCTATGGATGGGCGGTAACGTAGCGTTCGTCACTTGATTGTGTCTTAGCAATGATCGGATTGACAATTGGGATTCTAACATTTGGTATCAGAGCCACCGATCATTGTGTATAAGGTGCAATCGCTTCAACTTAAATTTTGGTTGGTTTAAACTCCTTATTGATGTGCTTGGACAGCTTAGTATTCATGGTTTCATCACTATGAACAACTTTGCTTTTCGTTCCATCAAAATCCGACGTCGTTTGGATAGGTTTTCGGCTTGAGCGGTAGGTGGTAGTTACTGCCAACACCCACTGTTCATGCTGCATTCACTAGATTACTGTTGCATGTGGGGTCCCAGTCCATCACTAAAGGATTTTATCGCCCCTGATTGTCATAGATGCGTCCGCATATGTTTGCATGCGTATGCATGTGTCCGCATGGGCATTACTGGCCCTAATATCGACTGCACGACATGTATGCATGCCTCTGACTCACACTGTCCTCTGCCCTCTGGTGGTTAGCTGTACCCAAATGTACTGTTGGGTCGGTATTGTTACGGTCTCGTAACAACAAGCTCCTCAATGATGAGAGTGGAGCCTTTACCCCCCACCTACACCATTTTCCTTCCCTTTTGGCCTTGCTGGGTGGTGGACCTTATGGGCACCACCTAGCAAACACATGGCCCCAAAAACAAGTGGCAACCCGTTATGGGAACCACTTACTCTCAATTCACATGGTCATCACCCTCCCTATGCCACCTCAAGGTTACAAGCCAATTTGAATCGGGCTGATTCGACCGGTTCGAACCGATTCGAACCGGCCAGGCTGGTTCGAAATGGAAAAAAAAAATTCCCAAACGTTCTTTTGGCTTCTTTTTTTTTCCCGATTCGAACAGGATTTCGGTTCGAATCGGCTCCAAATGGTTCAAACGGTTCGAACCGCGATTCGTGCAACTATGTGCCACCTCACCCAAGGGTAACTTGGGTCACACCTGCACCAACACTTTCAGTCACCTCCATTAACCCCATGGCCTTATGGCCCCAAAAAACTCCTAGAACTCCCTAAGACTCTTCCTTAGGCTTGGGAGGAGGAGAATGGACAATTGTACGTTCATGAGGAGGAAAAAATTCAATTTTTTTCCCAAAAAGTGGTGAGAATGCTTGTATTGTAAAATTTTGTGTGTTTGCAAGTGGCAAAGAAGAAAGAGGATGGAAGAGGCCCAAGAGGAGGGCAAAGGAGGTGGAAAGCTACACATTACAGGCCTGTGCTTGCTGCAGGTACAGCCTGCAAGTACAACCTGTTGACCTCTTCCAATCCCTCCCTCTCTTTCTTTTAATTGAAAGCTTAGCTTCAAAATTTTAATAAACTTTAATAAGCTTAGACTTTAAAGTTTAAGCTTTACAAAATTTAAACTTAAGACTATAAAACTTTGATAAGCTTGACAAGTTTAAGTTTTAGGAATTACAAAAACTTTGTGTTTACAAGATACAAAAGTTTGAGTTTATAGATTACAAAACTTTGTACACAAAGTTTTAAAGACTTGTGAGTTGTTACAAAGGTTCTTAAGAATAGCTCCTCCCCTTGCCTACGGCTGTTGTCCGTAATTGAAGCTTTGGGATTCGCATCGGGCCGTGCGCAAGTGCATGCACACTGGGCTAGGAGGGGTATTCTATAAAAGAGTGCATTGGCTGGGTGGATTAGACTAGCTTTGCCTTCGACGTGGTTACGTTGTTCCTAACACTGGTATCAGAGCTTAGATGTTAGATCAATATTGTGGTAGTGGGATCCTCTCTGTCTTCCATAGGTGATCTTTTTAGCACATTCCACAATATGATTTCCAGCGCTCAGAAGTAGTCCAGATCAGCGCACTTCATCAGCTCTTCTGGCTGCAGATTTTTCAGCTTCAAATACAACATAGTTTCAATCCCTTTCTGATTAGATTTAAAGGTGATCCAGTACCTATCTTTCCTAAGGGACAAAAATCGAATGTTGCATGCAAGCTTAGCAAGCGTCAGAGTTGATACTGTTCCAGCAAGCGAGAGCAAAAGCCTAAAGTTTCAGATTCTCAATCGTTCCAAGGCTGAGGGGTATTCTTGTGATTTTGTCGACAAGTGGGTTTCGTTCAGAGCTAAGTCTTTGCTCCTCCACCTTCCTGTTTGTCTTACGTTTTTTTAACCCTCTTCGAACTCTGATATGATGACTCCTGAGGAAAATCCTATTTCCCCTGGAAACGCCATTGACGAGCTCGAAGAAGAAGCTCTTCGTTTTCAAGAGGAAAAGACAGCAATGGACGTAAATTAGTATGAGACATTTAATACAGATGAATTTGTTTCCAAAGAACAGTATCAGAAATTAGAAACTGAGGTAACTAATCTAAAACAGACTTTACATAGCATGCAAACAAAGCAAGATAAGTCTTTTGCAGAACTTAAAAGCCTGTTTTCTAGCTTAGTACCTCCTACTCCTCTACCTTCAGTTTCAGCTTCAGTTCCAGCTCCATATTCAGTTTCACTACCCAGTGTATCTCAGTTACCTATACCTCCCACAGTTCCTAATCTTTCGGGAGATACCAGAACAAACCCCAGTATCTTTAAGGATTTAAAACCACCAACTTTAATGGAAAAGGACAGAAATACCAATATTATTCAAACTTTTCTTAGCAAATGGAAGAATATGCATGCATTGAAACATACCCCAGACCATTTACAAGCCTTAGAAGCTAGCTTATCCCTAGGTCCCATGGCTTACAAGTGGTGGCTGAACCTTCAGGAGACTGGGCAAACCCCCAGTCATGGAAGGCTTTCGAGGAAGCCTTCCTACAAGAGTTCTTGCCGGCCAATGAACTTGATAGGGCTTGGGAGGCTTGGGAAAAGTTAGTCATGGACAAATCCCTAACTCGGTATATATCACAATATAGGCAGTCTATCCTTAAACTTAAAAACGTTGATGACTATCAAAAAGTCAGGGGCTTTGTCCGTGGGCTCACGAGTATAAGGTGGAAGTTCAGCGTAACTCACCTACTACTCTTCAATAGGCTATTAAGTTTGCCCAAATCTATGACGATTCAGTGGGCAGACGAAAAGCCAAACAGTCTAATACTGAGCAGCCTTCTCAATCAACCTCCTCATTTAAGAAAACAAAAATTAAAAGAAAGAAATATGATAAATCTAATCAAAATGAAGGTCCTCAGAAATGCCCTGCAATCATTCAACCATCGAAAAATTGAAGATTATGAAAAAGCAACACAAGAACGGTTGTGTTTTGTTTGTATGGGTAAGGGACATACAGTCAGACATGCTCTAAAGGACCCTTCAATAAAAAGAAAGATAACAAGCAAGTACACCTAGTCCAAACCGTGAGTTTCCCCACTGATTGACCGCTACCGAAATAGAGGTGTTCCATGAAGACCATGAGCACCATTGTCAGTTGACCACTGCTATGCTAGGGAGACCCTCCAATTTCGGGCCTCACGACCTAGTACGCATGCATGGGAAAATTGGCAATCAATCAGTAAGAGTAATGGTGGATGATGGAAACCATAATTTCATAAATTACACCCTAGTCAAGAAACTACAGCTCCCAGAAACACCTAGTCAGCATAGGTATATAGTTTCTTTGGCAAAGGGTTAGGATAAGCATGTGTGGGAAACCATGTCAATAATCTAGGTTTGAAAATTCAAGGTTATCAGGATAACCTGAACTTTCAGATCATGCATCTGGACCGTACCGACCTAGTACTAGGGAGGGATCGGCTCTACAGTTTGGGCCCCACTCTCCAACGGAATGACCAAGACAATACCCTCAGTTTTCAGCGAAACGGTCGGGAGGTTCATCTGCATGGGGAGCATGGAGTTCCCAACAGTCCCTTGGTGTGCAGTTCAGAGCTTGTTCAGCTTATTGAGGATGAGCAGCATGAGGTACTTCTTTGTGACTTACAATTTATTTCTGACGACTCTGTTTGCAGTAATATTTTTCATAAAAAGAAAAAGTTAGATGCTTTGTAAAGTAAGTATGCTAATGTTTTTCCCGATGATAGGCCTAGTGATTGGCATGTAGAGAAGTAGATCATGCTATTAACCTAGTACCTGGTACAGCACCCATAGCTAAGCCACCCTATCGGGTTAGTCAGTCAAAGGATCAGGAAATAACTAAACAATTAAAAGAATATCTAAATAAAGGACAGATAAAACCAAGCAGTTCCCCTTGGACAGCACCAGTCCTTTTAGTTAAAAAGAAAGAAGGGTTTATGCGTAGACGCATTAAATAAAGTCACAATAAAGAATAAGTACCATATGCCCCGTGTAGACGAGTTGTTTGATCAGCTCGACGGGGCAAATATTTTAGTAAAATAGATCTTTGTTCGGGGTATCATCGAGTCCGTATTAAGACGGAAGAGGTGTCAAAAACAGCCTTTAGAACTCGTCACGATCATTATGAGTTTAAGGTGATGCTCTTTGGACTCACCAATGCTCCGGCGACTTTTATGACCCTGATGAATGATGTTCTTCAACCATATTTAGAAAAAATTGTGGTGGTTTTTCTGGATGATATCTTAGTCTACAGTAAAACTAAGAAAGAGCATTTGGCTCACCTCAGAAAGGTGTTTCATTTGCTCAAAAAGCATAAGCTACTCGCAAAGAAACCTAAATGTGACTTTTTTACCAAAGAAATTGCATATTCGGGCCATATTATCTCCAAAGATGGTATTAAAATTAGGCTTGCTAAGGTTGTCAATCTTAGCTTCGAATCGATCCGTGGGATAGCCTAGATTTGTGCGGCGTTCATCTTTGATGATTTTCCTCTTTTTGGTCTTTTATTGGCTTCGTTTATTGGTTCTTATCTAGGCAACCTTGGCTCTATATCTTATCCTCAAGAGGTGGGTCTTCTCAAGGGAGGTGAACGGTGAAAGAAATCCTACCTACGGATCTTAATGATCGCTCTATGGTTTTCTTAATGAAAGGGAGAGAGAGAGAGAGAGAGAGAGAGAGAGAGAGAGAGAGAGAGAGAGAGAGAGAGAGCTTTATTAATGTCTTTTCCATGCCAAAAGCCATGTAAGACTAATGAAGTACATGTCAAGTATGTGGTAACCATGGGAGCGTATAAAACGTCCCCAAAACTGTAATAAAGAAAACATCTAGTACAAACCAAAACTAAAATAGACATGTATGCGAGAGTGTGTGTGCATAATAATCATCTATAGGTGTCAAGATGTCAAGGCTATGATGCTATGATGTTGCTGATGTTGTTGTGCTGCTGCTATAAGAAGATGTAATGCGAGCCGCATGAGAGAGCACTGGAGTCTGCCGGCGTCGTCTGAGAGCATGAGCATGTGTAATAGTACGTCTCTGCGTAGGATGTCTGGTGATCCTGGTAGTAGCGCGATGGTGGGGGGTACACTGTCTCTGATCTCTATGAGCATGTGAGCTGCTATCATCCTCGTCGTCAGAATCATCATCCTCGGGGCATTAAATCACGCGATCTCCGCCTAGTGAAGAATGAAGTAATCAATGGTTGTGACTGTGAGGTAAAATGTTGGGGTGTCCCATATAAATCTCTCCGTAATATGAACATCTTGCGTACCAACAGAGCGACACATCGTGGGTCCTCATAGGATATGAGGGAGCGTAGAGTGGTAGGCATGTCTCGAAATAGGCAATGATATCGCCCTCTGATCTCATAGCATATTGGGCATCTAAAGATAAAGTGCTCCTCAGACTCCACCTCACCTAGAGAGCATAATTGGCAAATCTGCTCCTCTCTGGGAATACCATGGAACCTCCCCGTCTCAATAGCTAGCTGATGAGAAGACACCCTGAGCTGTCCCAATGTGAATCTGAGGCAATGTGATAGTCCCGACTCCAAGTAGGTGGCATGACCGGGGTCCCAAATGCATCCAGCTCCAATAAATGTGTCCCGATAGAAAGCTGGCTTAGCCCCTATCTGGTTATGCCAAGTCCGCTCTAGATATGCGCGATAGAGGAATCGTCTAATATACTGGTGGGTGCCTGAGGGAAGCTCTATGGGAGCTGAAGAGCTGCCTCGATCTGGATAGGTGGAAGAATCTCATGTGGAACCGAAGGCTTCACACGTCTGTACTGATCTCAGTGAAAGAAAGTTCATTCACTTCACCAATTCGACTAAGTGCATCAGCCACTTGATTAGAGGTGCCTTTGATATACCACACTTCAAAGTCAAATTCTTGCATGAGTTCTGCCCATCTGGCCTTACGACCTCTCAAATCATTCTGATTACAAAAATACTTTAAAGGTTGGTGATCCGTGTTAAACAAGAACTTATTACCATACAGGTAATGTCTCCACGATTTCAAAGCACGGCTCACCGCAAAAAGCTCTTTTTCCTGCGTGGTATATCTGACCTACGCATCAGTTAGTTTTTTGCTTTCAAAGGCAACGGGCTGGCCCTCCTGTAAGAGAACAGCTCCAATAGCAGTATCACTTGCGTCAGTGTTAATGACGAACGGCAAATCTGGATCCGCTATCCTCAAGACAGGAGCTGAGACAATTAGAAGCTTGAGTTTCCGAAAACTCTCATCTAACTTCTCATTCCACTTTATAGGACTTGGCCTACCTTTGCGACTTTTCACACCTTTCAACAAATTGTTGAGAGGCGCGGTAATCTTTGAATACTCCTCTACAAATCTATAGAAAAACACAGTGAAACCTAAGAATGACTTAAGTTCACGAACCGTTTGAGGGACTGGCCATTCCACTACCGTCTTCACCTTTTCCTTGTCAATCTTGATCCCAAAAGAGGTAATCTTATGACCAAGGTAAAGAACTGCCTTTTCAAAGAATTCGCACTTTGATTCCTTTGCATAAAGCTTCTCTTGTCTTAAGAGACGTAAGACAATACGGAGATGCTTAGCACGCTCTTTGAGGATTCTACTGTAGATCAAAATATCATCCAGAAACACTACCACAAACTTTCCCAAATATGGACGAAATAAATCATTCATCATTTGCTGGAAAGTTGTCGGAGCATTGGTTAAACCAAAGGGCTAAACTAGAAACTTGTAGTGGCCAAACCTGGTCCTAAAACCGGTCTTAGATACATCTTCCGGATGTATCCTGATCTGATGATATCCCGTACGTAGATCAATTTTCGTGAGGTATTTAGCTCCATTTAACCGATCTATGAGATCATCCATCCTGGGCAACGGGTATTTATTTTTTACAGTAAGTTTGTTCAAACCCTTGTAATCTACACATAACCGGAAACCCCCATCTTTCTTACTCTTAAGAAGGACAGGAGCTCCTGATAGAGACTTACTTGGTCTGATGTGCCCCATCTTAAGATATTCCTCGATTTGCCTAGCCACTTCCTCCTCTTCCTTTTGACTAAACCTATAAGGTTGTCTGAAGATAGGACGACTATCGGGCAATAGATCTATCTTATGGTCCACCGACCGAGTGGGTGGTAGTCCATAAGGTAGCTGTTTCGGAAAAACTTCACTAAATTCTTGTTTTAACTCTTGCAGTAACTGTTGCTCCTGATGCGAACTTTCGGTGTTAAAACATGAAAGCACATTCACATCAACAACATCACAATGCATACAAGATTTTAAAACCAAATGAAAGAGTTCATAATCAAAATCATGAAGTTTTTCTATTAACTTAGCCGAGGAAATCATCGGTGATGGAAGTACATCAGTCTCTTAGAAATAGAGACTATTTGATCAAACTTATTTTAATAACAAAGTATGGTTTTTGAAATCTATTGCTAATGAATCTGATTTATCGAAAAACCATTCCTAACCCAAGATCACATCAGTTTTGTCTAGATTCATGACGTGGAAGTCGAGCGGCTCAACATGATCCTGCATCCAAAGCTCTAAATTTGAAACTTTTACATCCCAAACTTCCGTGTCCGACGCCGAGGCAAGATGGACCACATATTGGTGATCACTAGCCATGGTGGGCACTCGGAGCTTCTGCAGTCGAGCATTCAAAAAGTTGTGAGTGCTTCCAAAATCTAATAGTACATTTACGTCTTTCCCTAAAATATTGGCTCTCACACGAAACAACCGATTAGGCTTGAAAGAAAGTGTACTAAAAATTACAAGTACAATCACAATTATTCAATAAATTGACTTCCAATTTACCTGTCAGTAAATCCACCGCCATGAAACTTGACGACTTAGTTTTCCGTTCGGGGCACTGCTTAGCACGGTGTCCGGGTTTATTGCAGAGAAAACACAAATTTTGCTTAAGTTCGCTAACCGTGACTTGTCTGTCACATCTAGCTTTCTCGTCTTTCACATCTAGCTTTCTCTTGTTCTTTTTCTTCTTAGCTTGTTGGTACGCCTCTGCTTCCAGCTCGTCGAAAAACTGCTTCTTCCACTTATTTGTTGATTTTTCCATTTTGGGCTTCGGGCCCGTTTGGTCGCGCACACTTTTTCGAGAGGCAACAACGGTGCTATCATAGGCCTTGGCCACACGGAGAAAGTAAAGATGGTGCCTTTAGATTATTGATGATGAGTCCAATTATTAAATTCATTGGAGGATATTCCGTTTACACTCGTTTTGATAATCAGCTGGCAGTCCTGAGATAAACTGCCACTGTGCCAACTTCCTATCAAATAGCGGCACCTTGGCCAAAGAATCCAAGAACTCCTGGACGAAAGCGTCCAATTCTCGGTTGCCCATCCTGCAGTACGGATATATAACTCAGAATCGTCTATCGTGACGAGAGCCTTACGGAATTCCGCACGGAATCCAGCCCAAGTCACCGGTTTCGCGGGGAGTTTCCTCCACCACGACGAGGCCTTGCCCTCAAGAAAGAATAGAACTGAGGATATCCGCTTATCCTCTGGGACATTGTGCAAGCTAAAATAGCTCAACCAACGATTCACCCAATCCACAACTTCCGGGCGGTAGCCCAAGTTAGTTGAGGTGATAGCTTGTAATTGGTTAAAAAGGTTCTGCATTTGGTTATCGTGCTGCTTATTACTTTGGTGAAGTTCCACTACCGCTTTGCCCAAAGTGTGCAATAATTTATTAGAGTCGAGGGAGCCATCACTATCTGATGATGCCGGATGAGTTTCAGTGTTCCCCCATCACTTCTGGGTGATGCCGGGTGAGTTTCCAAGTCCCCCCCACCGGAACATCATCGTTATCCATTTGCCAGTCAAAACTGAAAAATTAAAAAAATTTACATTCAGTTATCCTCATTGCGCGTATAATTATTCGTTAATAATGCAATGTCCCAAAAAAACACAGTTTTTAATAGACCCAAGTGCTTATTAAAATTATACAAATGAATTTTGCAAATGGATCCTAAGCAATAATAATGCCAAAAAAACCAATTGCATCAAAATCTAATTAACACAATTGAATAAGCTATTACGATTCATCTTAAGGTTAACTACATTTACATTTACGTAGTCCAGAAAATGACTAAAATGCTCATGGAAAACCAAGAAACAAAAAGCGAAAAAAAACCCATTAATTAACTTCTAGCCACACTAGCCAGCACCCCCCCCCCCCCCCCTTTCCCTCCAAAAACACTTGCACGAGCCTCTCCTGCTGCTCGCAACCAGCACGAGAGAAAGGCATGTTTTCGTAAAGGGAAATCCGAGAGAGGGAGAGAAAATTAGAATTAGAATTATTATTATTAACATCTTTTGGTACCCAAAGGTGTACATAAGACAAAAGAGAGTACAAAAAGTGAGGAGCATTGTCCGCATACGGACTTATTTACTAGTAAAAAGAAAAGAAACAAGCATATCTACACATCTCTCTCACAAGAAGACCTACACATCTGGAGTCTGGATACTCGAGGAAGGATCCCAACGTGAGAGGGGTATCTCTGTATAAACAATGGTATCGCCCCCTGATCTCATAATATATTGGACAGCGAAAGATGAAATGGAATTCATCCACCTTATCAAGGTCCGGCTGTGACCATATAGTACGTATGTAGCTCTGATAAATATGTTATCTGATATACAGATGGGTCCCGCTTGGAAAATCAAGTACAGATAAGCCCCAAGTCTGAAGAAGGGCTGAGACACTGCCAAACCAAAAATGCTTGGCCCCCTGTCCATGGCCCCCTGTCCAGCAATGGTGCGTGATGAAGTGAGAGCAGCAACAATATATCTGGAAGTGTCTAACTCTGATATCCTGTGAAGAAAGGTAATGATCTGAAACATCGCACCGATAACCAAGGGAGAGGAAGCAAACTCCGCTAATATGATATCATGTGGCACCGAGGGCTTAGCCCTAATCATCCTGCTAAGCATGAGAATCTGGATATGAGTAATATCCCTCCAAGTATCACGTGATAAATCCGAACACCAAGTCCCAGCAGAGTATAAAACAACCGGGGACACAGTGGTAGAGAATAGTAAGCATCTGATAGCAGGTGTGGAACAGAATCTCTCCATATGAACAAGAGAAGTATGCCCCTTACGGAGTCTGGTGAGGGCTGCCGGTCGGAATGTGAGTAGTGGACCAGAGAAAAGTACTCCCAAATAAGTGTAAGAGGTCACAATCTCAATCGGCAATCCATCATAATAGAAGGTCATATCTCTCATATGCTGTCTATTGGTGTTGAACACCATAATCTTGGTCTTCTCAGTATTAACCGTCAATCCCCAAAGCTGACAGAAGTGATGCAAAGCAGAAAGGTGTCTCTATAAGCCAGCTGCAGAGGATGAGAGAAGAACCACATCATCAGCATATAGGAGAATGGGGATAATAATATCTGCTAAGGGACAGCCCTCTCCACCTTCCTCTCGAATAATCTGCTCGAGGTCATCAATATATAGTGCCAAGAGAGTAGGTGATAAGGGGCAGCCCTGCTTCACTCCAGCGGAGACCAACCACTACCGTCCCTGAACCGCGCCCAAACTCGCTCATATAAAGTAATGATCGCGGCAATAGTCTCGTCTGTGAAGCCAAGTGAAGATAATCTCTGGAAAAGGAGATGTCTCGGAACTGAATCAGCTTTGCGGAAGTCCACAAAGCAACAATAAACTCTTTGTCTCTGATGTCGTGCCTCCTCAATGATGCAGCTCCTGATATGAGGTAGAATATCCTGGTCTAAACCCAGCCTGGCCCGTAGCATGTAAATCCTCAGTCTCAGCAAAAGATCCAGTAACCGTCTGTAAAATGGAACCATAAATCTTAGACAAAGTGTGACCAATCATAATAGTACAATTCTACATTCATGGGATCACCTGCCTTGAGGATGGGATGAAGGATATTAGTACACCATGCGGTAGGAAAACCAAAGGTCACAACAATGTTAAAAGCGTGAGCAATAAAGGGCGAGACAAGATGTGCTGCAGGTTTTAGGAAATCCACGTTTAGAGAATCATAGTTAGTGGAAGTTTGGCATGGTTAATGGCATTTTCAACCATATGTGGAGTAAAAAGCATGCAGCGGGCAGGCCGTGGTGGGAGTAAAGTAGGAGGGGAGTCTAGGGTATAAAATTTTATGGCATATTCGACCCAGGATTCGGTTGCTATGGGGGCCAAAGTCGAAGAGGATCTGGTGAAATGTTTCCAGAAAAAGGAGGAAGGGGAAAAGAGTCGATCAACCGTTGGCAGAGTGAGCGTAGGTATGTTATCTTCTTTGTTCTGGTGGCTTTATGATACTTTCTCTGGTGTTGTTTGAGTGTTGTAGGGGAGTGTAATCTGGCATATACCACATGTTTGTGAAGAGAGCGACATTCGACAACATACCAACGGTTGTGAACGTGTCTATGAGATGATATCGTCTTGGTGGGGAAAGATGAGGATGCCGCAGATAAGAGGGATTTAGAGAGAAAAGTGGCTTGTTGCTCAACTGATGGCGTGAAAGGGAAATCAGTAAGTAGTTGGGACATGGTTGTAGTGTAGTTTGTGAGTAAAAGGAACACGTTTGTTAGTAGAAGAGGAGTGTGGAACTTTCGAAGACGCGGTTATGTGACCAAGTGAGAGGCGTAGGAGTGAGTGATCAAAGATGGTAGGAGGTGATGGAGAAATCAGATATGTGAGGGATCAAAGCAGGTGATCCAATAAAGTAGTCAACTACACTATGTCCTCCACCATGAGGATAACATGTAAACGCTGATGAGGAAGGCCACTGTGAGGCCGTTCAGGATGGCAAGAGAATGTGTCTCCGCAAGAGTAATCAACTGCTCTACAAAAGATGTAACTGAAGTGTGTGCATCCTGTGATACTCGATCAAGTCCCATATCCAGAGGATGAAGCCGGAGAAAGTCAGTATCTGCATGAAATTTTGTCAGTCTGGAGCTAGTACGGGCATTGAAAGCTCCTGCTGATAAAAAACAGCAATATCATTTGAGAGTGCCTGAAATGGGTCCCCACCAAATTCAGCAAACACCGAAGTCTGTGGAGCAAAGTAACATACAGCCATATAAATGTCCTGAGGTAATCCCAATAATGAACCAATAGTATGTAGCCATATATATCGAGCATATGGATCTTGCTTAACCATCGTAATTGAGGTGGCTCTGTATAAACAAGCTACTCCGCCAGATCCCCGACAAGTTTTTCCTCTCACAAATGGGCGAAAAACAAAATGCCAATAGTAATCCTGTATATATGGAAGAGGATGATATAAAGACTCATGGGTTTCAGCCAACAACAAAATGTCACATTTGCTAATAAAATCAGTAAAATCTCCTACCGATGATGATGATAAAAAAGCATTGCAATTCCAGAAGCCAAGTCTGAAAATGGTAGGGGATCTCGGGCAGCTCCTAAACCCGGGAGCCCCAAGTTCCTAGTGTGAGAGGAGTTCAAAATATCGCGGTTTGCCGTCGATAAAAATGACCCTTTTCCCTTTTTCTTTTGCTTCGTGAATAATCCTTTTTCTTGCTAACCATTGGGTATTTGTCAAATTCAAAATCGAGTTTTTTGCTTTTGTAGATTGGATCTTTTGTAAATCAAAACCCTATATAGGTTCACAAACTTGATCAATTTCGATTTTTTATTTCAAATACTGGATTTGGCCGATTTTTGTATCATTGGATCAGCCTAAATGGTGGTTGATAGATTGCATATCAAATTTTCGCATTTGCATGTAGATTTGGAATAGTCAGTTTTTTTTTTATTTTGTCAAAATCCTAATTTTGATTAGATCTCTAGATAGTGAGGTTGTTGGACTTCATTTGATCAATATACAACCCAATATCTTATCAATTGATTCATTATCTCTTATATTTTTTGCAACCAATGCAAACCTGCACAACATTGCGGTGTTGAAGAGACCGAAATTTGATAAAAAGAACGTTGTCATCAAATTTACTATGCCATGCCGTATCAAAACCATCAACAACATGAGATAACTTGGAAACGAGTAAATCTGTAGCTTCGTCTATTGGTTTACCACCATTGGCAATGCCTCTTACTCTAATATTAAGAGCCTTTTTAGCTCTTCTAGCTTGTTCATCCAAAATTGTCTCCAAATTGTTATCCATCATAAAGGCTGAGATATGGGCGTGATTACCTTGTTTGAGGATCGATGTCGTTTCTTCAACCTGTTTTGCAAGTGATGAGAGTTTGCTGCCCATATCATCCGGTTTGAAGAGTGCTCTCCATGTCTTTGTCTCTTCGACTTGTTTTTCCAAGCAAGATATTTTGTTGGAAGTTTCGTCCGAAGGAGGTACATGTTCTGCAATCCGTTGCTTAAGATATACATTTTCTTGCTCAAGCTGCTCCACCCGTTCTTTGACACCCACGAGATCCATAACCAATTTGCTATTCGCCATTTCAAAAAAGTATAGTTGTTTCTTAAGGGCGAGGATTTCGTTTCGGATGAAACCGATATCATAGGCATAAAGACTCTCAATAGGCTTGGAAGGAGTGTAATCGACCGTGGACTGCTGATCCATTTCTGTGATAGCAAGTGGATTGTCAGTGAAAATAGAGGGTGCACCAGTGATGCCTTCTAGTGCAACCAGCGGTGGGATTGATGTAGGTGAGATAGCATCCCCCTCCATCTCAGATGACGGAGGAGGAGAAGAGGTGAATAGAGGGGGGGGGCGTAGGGGCACCCCCTTTTTTCTTGGGAGTCATGGAGCTTCCCCAAGTAGAATTGGCTTATAGCCCAGATTGCGATGGCTCTTCCAAGAAAAGAAACCTTCTTTGGAGTGCGATGAAGCAGAAGGAGCAAGCCTCCTTCTTTGAAGTGCGACAGAAGAAGCGAGCCTCCTAAAATGCAATGGCAGACAGACAGGTGTTCTGCCTCTGATTATTGACAAACCATTTAGTCCAAAATGCGATGAATGGCAGAAACAGAATGCCCATTCTTTCAACCCTCTGTCAGCAATGGAAATGAGTAGCTTTTTGCCTCCTGTCACCGCTCTGTCAGCGATGGAAATGAGTAAGTTTTTGCTTCCTCTGGCAGCGATGGAATGTAGGTAAATTCTGCCTCCTCTAACAGCAAAGGAGCTTTTGCCTCTGGAATGTGTCGATTCTATAGCTCTCTCAGATGCGATTGGAAGTAGTTATTCTTCCTCAGAAAACGGTGGTTCTTCACTGTCTCAAGTGCGATTTTAGCAGGAGGTGTTCATCATCTTCCTGGACGCAGCTATGAAGCCCAGTAGAGGCAGCGCTACCTCAAAGAGATTAGTGCTCACCAGACCTGCAACCTCTAATCAACGAAAACATACAACCAGCTTTCCCTGGAGGCGCACCCACGCATACAATCTATTTCCCTGGAAGCGCACCTGCAAAACCACGACTCCACCAGCGATGGCTTCTCCATGAGAGAGAGAGAGAGAGAGAGAGAGATCGCGGCTGTGGTGAGGGATGGAGGCACGCCCTCCCTCACCCCTTTCACTCCATTTGCTTGCAGGTTTGAGGTGTTCACAGGGCGTGCTGGAGGGCGCAAATAGGCACGTTTTTAGCAGCCTAGTTTGCTGTTTTTCTTTCTATTTTAACAACACTTTAAGCCATTTAGTACTACTGTTCTTGCAGTTTACAGCTTACATTAGGGCCCTTTTACAGTTGCTTTGCCTTCATACATGCATAAGCAATATTCATTTACAGTTTAACATTTCTAGAATCTTTTGTGTCTGAGAAACAGGGTAGATGCTGCCCAAGTTTCTCTGAAACTAATATTTGGAGGCTGCCATCCCTATTCCACAGAATAGGAATTGTTGTGAACCAAACCATTCCAAGAATGGCTTTACTGGCTCCTAAACCTGCAACACACAGTTAGTTTGCTAGAAAATGCAACATGAACCTGTAACTCCATAAAAAAATCGCCATGCAAAACCTGTAAATAACCCACCAACACTCACAGCAAGTGGTTAGTCCATTTATGCATCTATTCTTGCCTTTCTCACCGATTTTAAAGCAAAACCGGTTCCACAAAAAGCAATTAGACAGCAACCAAAATCTCATAAACCACTATTGTAAGAACAAGAAGCCATAAGGGGAAAAAATCCAGCATAGCCTCAAAAGAAAGTGTTGCTTCCACAAAAGTGCAAATAGTAAAGCAATCGGCAACAATGGAAAAAACGGAATCACTTCCTAAAAACCCATCCGAAGTGCCTAAAAATCGAATCGAATGTGATCCTGGTAGTGCACTTACCACACAAACGATCACACTTCGAAAAAGTAAATCGACGGGAAGAACGATCCGAAATTCCTTCTTTTTGTTGCTTACTCCACCGAAATCTCAAAAAAACGTTGAGACTCTTTCCAACACTTTCATTGGCAATACCTACTTAGAATGGCTCTGATACCAATGTAAAGTCCTACACACAGGATACTATCTAAACATGCCAATACAAGCAACAAACAAGGGAACTGATGGTGGACAAACCAACCCAACCAAACCTAGATCGAACGGATCTAGCCCCCAAGCTATGGATCAATCTCAATGAGGAATGAGGAATCACTCTAACAGCATGTAGCTACCAATCACACAATCAAGCATGCACTAGTGAGAGCCCAATAGGTATACTTATACCCTCCAAGGCCCATGCACCACTAGTAGTGCAATGTGACACCTCAGTGGACACCTCTGCAGTCTATCTGGGCCACGTCATCCAGTTCCCCAATGACTCACTGATAGACCCATATAAATCCACCATCATGAGTTTAGGCCTACAACCATTAATTATGACCTTATACACATAAGGGCCCCAATTCCCTTATAGTCATAACTATCTTACGGGTTGTTGGTCTACCGATCTCTGGCGTGGACACGCTACCCGAGACCAGTCGTGAGCATGACAAAAGGAGTGTAAAAGTGCAGCCAAGGACTGCCAGTACAGTCGCATGTAAATGGGATCAAATGTGTACATGGGTGCTGGGTAATCATGGGCAGTGTAGATTTATGAGTGGGTGGGAGGTGGCCGATATCGAAGGAGAGAAATGAGTGATTAGAAAGGGTGGTGGGAAAAACGCGGAAGTCAGAGACTATGGGTACAAAGGATGGTGAACCCATGAGATAGTCAACAACACCATGTCCTCCACTATGAGGATGGCATGTATAGTTGTCTGAAAGTGGCCAGCAGGGTAAGCCATTATAAATGGCTAGCTCATGCGCCTCTCCAAACTGTAGTAAGTGCTCACCATATGAAGTAATGGGTCCCAAACTGTCCGCGGAGGTCCTGATAACCCCAAATATCGCTGTCAAGGGCACGAACACGCAGCTGATCGGAGGTGTAACTCTGTCTGTCTCGAAGATGTCCGAGCATTAAAGTCCCCTGTGAGGAGAATATGCCCCTGCTCTAAGAATCTGATAATATCTGGTGAGAGGTCCTGATATGGAGATCCAATACCCTCCGCAAAAGACGAGGATTCTGGTGAAAAATAACACGTTCCAATGAAAAGATCTCTATCCAAACCAATATCCTGACCCACAATGCGAGTCCATATGGAGCGGACCTGCTCATCATGTCGGATGAAGTCAATACTCGAATGGAGATTCTCTCTGTACAGACACGCACCCCACCTGAACCTCGGCCACTAGCAAATCTAGTCTCTCATCGGAATACTGAGTCCCATCTATATCCAAGAAAGGAGGGAAGTCCTCGCTCCAGGCTCTCGTGTGTCTCCATGATGAATAATATATCTCTGCATGTGATAAAGTCAACCAAGACCCCTGCCGTGGAAGATGAATGTGTGTCGGCACAATTCCACACTCCAATCCGAAGGTGGTGTGGATGGGGCCCCAAGGTGCTCCCAACCCCGGGCACCCCAAATCCCTAGCATTGGGAGCTCCATCCCGATAAAAGAGAGAGAGAGAGAGAGAGAGAGAGAGAGAGAGAGAGAGAGAGAGAGAGAGAGAGAGAGAGAGAGAGAGAGAGAGAGAGAAAGAAAGAAAGAAAGCAAGCTTTATTAACGTCTTTTCCATGCCAAAGGCATATAAGACGAACAAGTACATCAACTAAGTTGGACACAAGACAGATCAGCCGTCAAAGCAGAAAAACAAACAAACTAACCAGGAAGAGAGTCATATAGCCAGGATTATATGGTATGTAGACCATTTACATGTTCAACTGGACATCTCTTCATTTCTCTATCTCAAATTCTATCTCAGAATTATCATTAACTATAGGCTTTCGATCTACCAGTCTGATAATACCATCACGATAGATAAGTCGTTTGCCAGTTGATAGAGCTTCTTGTCTTGCCTTCTTACGTTCTTGAACTTGGATGAAGGTAAGATCTTCGTCCAAGTAGATTTTGGTTTCCCGCAATTTGAATTTGTTCCCAAGAACTTCACGCCGGTGAGACACTGATGTGAAGCGGATGACAAGAGTATCCAGGTCCTTCTTAGGTCGCCAAGCAGTTTCCATTCCTTTGCAATAGTGTTGAAGATTTCCTTCCAAAAACTTCTTAGCTTCTGCAACAGCATTTTGAGAGTTCGGAATACCTCTAACACAAACATTGAGAGCTTTATGCTCTCGCAAATGACTCTCAGTAAACGTGGCTGAGATAAGCGAAGGTGAAGGCGGAGGTGGAGAGACGAACCTTTAAGCACATCTGCCCATGACTGGACAGCCGTATGGTGTTGTTCCACCTGATTTTCGAGTTGCTGGAATTTGGCCGAAGTAGCGATTTGAGAAGAGGCTTCACTTTTTATAGCTGTAACTTCGTTCTTGAGTTCTTGAATGGAAGTATCCAACTTCTGAAGATGCGATTGCACCACTAGAAGCAGGGAATCATGAGAAGCCAGTTGCTCTCTGTGATTGTTGAGGTATTCAAATAGACGGAGTTGATCATCCCGAAGAAGTTTGACCAATGCATATGGAGGGAGAGAAACAGGTGCTTCTGGAGTCAAGGGAATAGCTACAGTAGTTTCACTATTGTCAAGAATAGGGTTTGATGGAGAGATAGGAACCGCAACAGGCATAGGAGGAGGAGAGGTAGGTGGATCTGGCGGTAAGGAAGATGTTGAAGCATTGTTGGAGACGGAGGATGGTTCAAAAGTGGTGGCAACGACTCCTTTGCGACGTGGCATTATGAGGGATCCAACAAATCAGCGATGAGGGACAGCAAGTGCGATGAAAGACAGCGATGGGGCCAGCAGATCAGGGAGCCAGCAGATCAGTGATGGAGGACACGTGCAATGCAGAAATGCGATGGAGGCCAGCACATCCGCCAGCAGATGGAGCAGGTGCGATGGAGAAAGGGCGATGGAGGACAGCCTGTCAGAATTTGTGATACATATTCCAAATGGAGATACTAGTCCTACCAGCACTCACACAAAACCCAAGCATAGAGAGAATTCAGATCATAGGAGAATTGAGCAATTGCTCTAGCTCATTGAATTGAATGAAATGATTGTGGTGGGGCACCAACCTTCTTAAATAGTTTCTCTAATGATTGATAAAAGCTAATGAGCCTAAAGTAAAAAAGCTAATTGCTATAATTACTACCTATATTGGGTAAACACCCAAGATAAGTTTCTAAGTGATAAAAGCAAATCCTATTCTAGTAGTAGTGCACCCACCTACATGCATAACTAAAAAACGAATTTACTATTAATAGTAATGACCCTAGAATATGACTTACTATAAATAGTAATGGCCCCTAAAAATAGCACACAGGCATGGCCAAACTATCATTAAGGGGTGTCAAATAAACATTAATTTCTAACACTCCCTCTTAATGTTTACTTTGTTATCTATTACTCCTAGAAGTTCTCTAAACTTCTAAAATTTTTCTTTGCCAAGACCTTTGGTAAAGATATCTGCAACTTGCTCTTCCGTAGGACAATAGATAAGCTCCACTTCATTACTTTGAATTTTCTCTCTGATGAAGTGTTGTTGTACTTCAATATGCTTTGTCCTGCTGTGAAAAACTGGATTTTTCGCCAATTTAATACAACTCTGACTGTCACATTGAAGTACCGTAGGTGAATCTTCTACCATATGTAGATCATGTAGAATCTTTTGTAAACATATTGCTTCACATGTTGCACTCGTAGTAGCTCGATATTCTGCCTCTATAGATGATAAAGCAATAGTATGCTGCTTCTTTGAACTCCAAGAGATAGCACCAGATTCAACACTAAAAACATAACCTGTAGTAGATCTTCGGTCTTCTGCATCTCCAGCCCAATCAGCATCCACATATCCATGTAACTTCAAATCATCCTGTCTACCATAGAGAATACCAAATCTCAAAGTGCCCTGGATATATCTGAGTATTCGCTTAGCAGCTTTCCAATGAATCTGCTTAGGCTTAGCCATAAACTGACTAACCATACTCACAACATAAGCAATATCTAGTCTTGTAGTAGTTAGATAGATTAAGCTTCCAACAAGCTTTCTATATAACGTCTCATCTACATCCTAATCTTCCTCAGCTTTAGTAAGCTTACATCCATTATCATATGGTGTAGAAATAGGTTTGCACTCTGACATATTGAACTTTCCAAGAATTTCATGAGCATACTTAGATTGAGAAATGAATAGTCCTTCTGCTACTCTCCATACCTCAATCCCAAGAAAATATTGTAGTGAACCAAGATCTTTCATATCAAATTCTAATGAGAGATCTTTCTTGAGAAATGAATAGTCCTTCTGCTACTCTCCATACCTCAATCCCAAGAAAATATTGTAATGAACCAAGATCTTTCATATCAAATTCTAATGAGAGATCTTTCTTGATTCCCTGAATCATACTATGATTTGATCCTGTAATAATAAGATCATCCACATACATCACTACAATAACAATATGATTATTCCTGACCAAAACATATATTGTATGCTCTGAACTACTTCTATGAAAGCCAAGCTCCTCAAAGTATGTGTCAATCCTCGTGTACCACGCCCTAGGTGCTTGCTTAAGTCCATATAATGCCTTGTCCAACCTGCAAACCTTATCTTCATGTCCTGCTACTATGTATCCCTCTGGCTGCTCCATGTAGACTTCTTCCTCTAGAAATCCATTCAGGAATGCACTCTTTACATCCATTTGTTAAATATCCCATCCAAACTGAGCTGCCAATGATAAAACAGTCCTCATAGTAGTAGATTTAGCAACTGGTGCAAAAGTTTCCTCATAGTCAATCCCTTCCTGTTGAGCATAGCCTTTTGCCACCAATCTTGCCTTATGTTTATCTATAGAACCATCTGATTTGTACTTAGTCCTATAGACCCACTTGCATCCAATGGCCTTTTTACCTGTAGGTAGCTGAACAAGTCTCCAAGTCTTGTTCTTCATGATTGAGTCGTACTCCTCATCCATAGCTTTTCTCCAAATATCCTCTTTTTCAGCCTCTCTGAAAGTAGATGGATCCTTTGTCTCTAATATTGTGGCCATATATGCAAAATTTACATCCCCATCTTCATGATGATCCTCTTGTCGAACCTCCTGTCGATTTTGATCTTTATGTTGCTTTTCAAGTCTAATTGATCTCCTAGTTCCATGTGTACTGGACTCTCCCTGTTCCATAATAACACTATCCTTGATAGTTTCATAGTACCACCTAGGCAATCTTCTAGCTTCTGATGTAGGATGCTTCCTGCTTGGTGAAGTAGGAGGTGAATAAGTATCCCATATACTTGACCTCTCCTTCCTCTTTCCTATCTCAACCAAAGACACTTTAGGTTCTTGAATTGGCGTAGGCGATACATGTGTCGATTCAGGTTCCTGTAATAACTTGTCACATAATATAGGGATTCCACCATCTTGATCCTTATCAAAATATATTTCTATATCTTTATGAGTTGCCACCTCATCAAAGATTACATCCCTACTTATGATTATTTTCTTACCCTCCAAGTCATATAACCTGTACCCCTTCTCTTGATTATCATAACCAAGACATAAATACTTGGGTCGCCTTAGAATCCAATTTGCTCCTTGAATCCTTAGGTATGTGAGAATAAGCAATACTTCCAAACACTCTCAAATGACTTACATCTGGCTTCCTCTGGAGTTCGATTCTCTACAACCTTTGTGGGACTTCGATTCAAAAGATAAACTGCCATCTTAACTGCTTCACCCCAAAACATATTTGGAAGATTTTTACTTTTGAGCATACTCCTCGCAGTTTCCACTATGGACCAGTTCTTTCTTTCTGCAACTCCATTTTTTTTGAGGTGTGTCCGTATTTGCAAATTGTCTCTTTATACCATGATCCTTGCAAAACGCCTGAAATTCCGTAGAAAGATACTCTCCCCCTTTGTCCGAGCGAAGTATCTTAATTTGTCTATCTGTTTCTTTCTCCACCTGCGTCTTAAACCATGTGAAATATTTGAAAGCTTCACCCATATTCTTCAGAAGATAGATCCATGTCTTCCTAGAATAGTCATCCACAAACACCATAAAGTAACGTGCTCCCCCATAAGATTGAGTCTTCATAGGACCACACAAATTTGTATGAACAAGTTCTAGGACATTTTTCGCCCTGAATGTACTAGGCAAAATTTTCTTCGTATGATGCTTGCCTAAGACACAACCTTCACAAACCTTGTGATCAGAAACTACTTGAGGTAAACCTATAACCATGTTAAATTTCCTCAAGACTTGTAGACTTTTGTAATTCAGATGTCCATACCTCTCGTGCCATAACTTACTCAAATGATTCAGTATCCACAACACTTGCATGATGATCCACCACCTGAGCTTGAAGTTTATACAACCGCCCTGCAAGTATGCCCTCAGCTACTACTTCATCATTTTTCTTCTTGATGAGACACCGTTGTTCATCAAACTGCACCACCATGTGTTGCTTTACAATAGCTGATACTGAAAGCAAGTTTTTCTTGATTCCTGGTACATAAAGCACATCCTTTATGTTTCTAATCTTCCCTGAAGGTAGTTGTACTTGTACTTTTCCAACTCCCTTTATATCATATGTGTAGTTGTCTCCCAACTTCACATTTGACCCATCATCTAATTTTTGAAAATTAGATAGCCAGTCTCGCCTAGGTGTCATGTGCTTAGAAGCTCCTGAATCAATAAACCAATAGTCTTCTTCTTTCGAGAAGGCACTACCAGAAGATGTCGATGCCAAAAACAACTCATAGTCTCCAAGATCTAAAGTACTCAATTTTGCATTAGAAGTTTCTTCTTCTTCGGCAAAATTTCCATCCTGCTTTTTCTTGAACTTGTTGTGCCAGCACTCCTTTGCATAATGTCTTGATTTTCCGCAAATGAAGCAGTTTTCTTTTTTAACCACTTTCTTTCCATCTTCTGACCGATTTGATTGATTCTCCTCCATATCTTGCTGCTTTTTTTTTTTCTTCTTCTCTTTGCCACCCTTCTTGGAACTTTGCTCTTGCTTCTTTGCCAAGAATGCCTGTTCCTTGAAATCGTCCCTGTTTACAATATTTTGTCGTCTCATTTCTTCCTGTAGTAAGATGGCATTTAGCTCATCAAAAGAAGGCCTCGTTTCTCTTAACGATAGCATCATTACAAAGTTCCGATAGGCCAAAGGTAGACTATTAAGTACAATGGATACCAATACTAAATCTTGAACTCTTTCTCCAACTGCAATAAGTTGCCCTCTCAAATATTTCACTCGAGTAAAGTAGTCCGTTACCGATTCACCTATACCCATCTTCAACGTGTGAAGCTTATTAGTCAAGAAAAAAGATCTGTGACTGATTTACCGTCTCATACAAGTTCTTCAGTATATCCCAAGCCTCCTTGGGTCCAGCAGCATCTCTGATATGAGGTATAATCATATCTCTAACTGATAAGTTGATGATATGATGAGCTTTTCTTCTACGTCTCTGATACTCCCGCAACTCTCTGTCAGTGGTAGGAGGTATCTCAACACCTGTAACGATCTCCCAATATTCTGTCTTGGAGAATATTTTGCATCTTGAACTTCCATATACTGTAGTTTGTTCCATCTAGCTTGCTAGACTCCGGTAACACAGCGTCATTCAATCCTGCCATTGTACTGATGCGTAACAATTCCGATACCACCTGATTTTTATAGCCTGATTTTTTAGCAATCAGTATCTTGTCAGTTATGTCCAGATATGTTTCTGAAATAACAGCAAACATGTCTGTTTCAGATCTGTTTCTGAAAAAACAGCAGCGGACAGTTCTGATACCAGTCTTTGTAGCAGCGATAAAGTCTGAAACAGCAACAATCAGCCTGTTTTCTCTAGTAATCTACCTGTTTTCAGCGATCTGATTCAGATCTGACAGCGAACAATCTCCAACCTATGATCAATCTGTAGACAGCAATTCAGGTTCAGTAAACAGCAGACAGCTGTCAGTTCTGATTCAAACAGTAATTCAAATCTGCTTTCAGCTCAACGATCCACCAAATTTTATTCCAGCGGACTGATCAACATGCAACTAGCGATCCAACACGCAGCTATAGCCAGCGATCCACTCCCTCAATCCACTTCTTGCAACCCTGCAAAAAGAAATCTCTCTCTCTCACCAAAAAGCCTGCTCTGATACCATGTCAAAATCTCTGATACCATGTCAGAATTTGTGATACAAATTCTAGATGGAGATACTAGTCCTACTAGCACTCACACAAAACCCAAGCATAGAGAGAATTCAGATCATAGGAGAATTGAGCAATTGCTCTAGCTCATTGAATTGAATGGAATGATTGTGGTGGGGCACCAGCCTTCTTAAATAGTTTCTCTAATGATTGATAAAAGCTAATGAGCTTAAAGTTAAAAAGCTAATTGCTATAATTAATACCTATATTGGGTAAACACCCAAGATGAGTTTCTAAGTGATAGAAGCAAATCCTATTCTAGTAGTAGTGCACCCACCTACATGCATAACCAAAAAACAAATTTACTATTAATAGTAATGACCCTAAAATATGACTTACTATAAATAGTAATGGCCCCTAAAAATAGCACGCAAGCATGGCCAAACTATCATTAAGGGGTGTCAAATAAACATTAATTTCTAACACAGCAATCGCTAGGCCATGGAGATCCGCTGGCGTCCAGATCCGAGAAGCATTGAGTTGTCCTATATCTAATCTATATGCCTTGGCCTAGTGTCTAACGGCCTAGTTGTTATGAACTCAATCACATCTATTGATATCAATGAAAAACAATGGCTAAAGCCCTACAAGTAGTAGCTAATCATGGACAAGGGATCTCCCACAAAGAGCCCAAACAATACCTATTAGAAGAGAAGGAATACAAGAATCTGCCTAATGACTAAATGACAGCCCTATATATGTTATCTAGAAGCCCTTAGTGAAAACTTTTAGAGATTAAGGGAAAGTAGGGTGCTTGGGTCCCATCAGGACATGCCCTTAATGATAACTAGCCCAATACCTATGGGTATGCTAATAAGGGCAACTATTGATTAGGGTTAGGGGACATGAGTCCATAACACTCCCCAACTTGAAAAAGCATTGCCCTCAGTGTTGGACTTTTAAAAAAGATACTAAACCCTAAAAACTAGAAAAAAGCCCAAGCAACAGATGTGGTTATAGACAATTATGTGAAAATAAAACTATCAGGAGAGGGCATAAGTCATCACAACAAATATTCCAAAAGCAACACACAAAAATCCGCTAGCATTATACATCAACTATAAAGTATGGCCCTCAATGGTAGAATATAAAACTGAATATCCCCAAATAAATGTATCTCCAACATAACTACTAAAACGAAGATCATGAAACTATCGAAAATGGAAAAAGCAACTACTATAAGCTGATGTAGATGCATAAAGAAATTCAAGAGAGAATGAAGCTCTCTCAAAGTATAGCTGATGTAGATGCATAAAGGAATTCAAGAGAGCTCTCTCAACGTATTCGACCGATGTAGATGTAGAAAGAAACCCAAGAGACAATGTCACCCTTTCAAGGCACTCTAATAGCCCAAGCCTGCTATAGAGAAATCTCATTATGCAAACCCCAGCAATTGAGATATCCAAAGCTAATCGAAGAATACCACGGAAAGGTGACAACTTGGGAACCATAGTAACTCGGCAACAACATCGAAGGCCAAGCGACATGCAAAAACCAAGAATGCCAAGGAACCTGTGCAGCAACCCAAGGTATCCACAATGCCCAAGAATGTATAATAGTATCTAGGAAAACAGGTCAACGCTCCAAGGAATCCATAAAGCCCAAGAGTGTATAATATTAGCATTAACTGCATCATACCCATCCATGAAAGCACAAGGATATCGTCGATTGCATGGGCACTGATCTAAAAAGGCCTCATTGAGAGAAGCAACAACAACCATCTAAAAGACATTTTGTGGAGACAAACAATGGAAGCAGAAGCATTAAATGAACTGTAGAAGCATCGAGAACTAAAGATCTAAGTCATCAACAAGAGCCTCAACAGAACGTGCAAAATGGACAAGCTCGACCATCAAAGTTATATCCCTTGAAGGCATATCCTTAAAAATGACCACAAGATGATACGAAAAAGAACAGAAAGAACTTTTCCATTAAAAATTGACTTTGAAAGGCTCGCACAATATAAATCGTCATCTATAACTCATACGTGTGCAGACACACCTGGAACGAAGCAACAACAATTTGACCACCAAGCAACATGGAACCATCAATAGAAACTGGAAAGGCATCTAGACACTGCTCAAATGTAAGTTGTAGAAATTACCTTGAAAGACTCGGAGAACATGAAATAGTAGTAGTAACCTATGGCTGATTATCAAGAAAGGACACATGTGAACTCGTATGAGGTCTAAGCAAATCAGCAAAACATGTACAACCAAAGGGAATCACTAGAAGCATAGTTGCAACTATAGCAACTGTGTAGGGTGTAGAGTTTAGGGATTTAGGGTAGGTCTTAGGCATCCATTGGCATTACGGTTTGGGTCTTAGGTGGCTTTATGGTTGTTTTGGCTCCCCTTTTGCACTTATCCACTTTCCATTGAGTTTTTGACCTTTTTTGAAGCGTCTTTAGGGTTTCTATACCCAAGCTTGAGGCGTGTGGGCGGAGGTAGATCTCTCCGAGGGAGACATCATAGGTTTTACAGGTTCAAGTGCATGTCGATAGCATTGCTTGTTTTGGAGTGCTACTTTCACAGCATGGCGACAAGGACCAGAGCACACTTGCCTGGTTTGAACAGGCCAAATGGTTGGACTATGGGCATCACCCCATGTGTGGCAATTCCTGCACCTGAGCAAAAGCGCCTCCTGAGCACATATGGAGGAGCAGTAGTGACAGGCCTAGGGTTCAAATTGGTGGGCAGCTAAGGTTCTACTGGCACAGGATCAAAGGTTGGTAATAGTGATGCCCCTTCTGGCACAAGGCCATTATAGCCTAGTTCATCAGCAACAGGCCCATCACGGCTTCCATTAGTAGCAGTAGCAGTACGGCCATCGCCGACTTCATGGTAGAGGCTGGCCCATCACAGCCACCATTAGCGGCAGCAGCAGCAGCAACAGGGCCATCACCTATAGAAGAGGCTTTTCCATCAGGGAAATCGGTGGGGGGAGCCCTATTGAGGGTAATGGCCCAGGTTTAGCAGAGGCATCAGTTCGTATGGCAGTTATGGGAGATATTGGGGGGCGACCACATGGTGGAGCCCACGCACGCCCTAGAGTCAGCAGGCCACGACCACATCCACATACAGAGGACAAGGCGGGCAGATATCGACAAAGCACAGTGCTTCCAAGGTGGCAATGGACACACCATGAGGCCGCCACTAGACTGCCAGTTTTTTTACATTGGATACCTTGCATTTGCCTTGGCTGACACCACCATCTTTGATGACATGATGAGGGAGGTGGCAGCTGTGATGACACTTGGAGAACCCCCCAACACAAGACTCTTTGTACTCACCATTTGAGAGAGGAGCACGCATACATCACGAGAGAGCTCAGCCCCATACGACATGCTTGGGCCACATATGGTCGCTCAATTCTATCAGGTGGGTGAACTGATATTAGCTTGTATTTCGCGTTGTTTAGTTGTTTTTCCTGCAATATTCTTTTTTTTGTTTCTATAGTATGTTAGCTATTTGAAAGAAATGGCTTGATAGGTGGAATTTCTTCCACAAGCCCACACTTGTTACATGTTGTAGATCTAGATTTACCTTATGTCGTGAGAACATATGCAAGTGATACTGCAATTGAATCAGTTCAATTACAAAATGATAGGCCAATAGCATTTGAAAGCAAGGAATTTCTAGACCACACAACTTGTTGATAAATATGAACTTTAAGGTTATTATAAGTCAAGTGTCATAATCCTGATTTTAGCATACTAGGTCAAACTTAGTTACAAACCTCAAACACCCCATAAAGGCATTGTTTGCTGCAATTGTAAAGGAAGTGAGGAAGCCCATGATTTTTGTCTCCTAATGATTCTCGGCTCCTCTGAAATGATCCTGCACATAAAACATTCTAGCAATCAAAACTTTGCATCCCTAACACTTTGATTAGACGTTTAGTCCAACATAAAAACCTAACAATTGCTTCATTGATTGTTATTTGTACTACATTCGTAGAGAAAACAAAAAAGATTTTTATCGAATCAAAAAGGAAAAAAACCACATGATTAAACCAAGACTTGATTGCAAAAAATGCACACTTCAAGTTGGAAAATCTACTTCCAAGTAATAAATCTTATATTACACTTTTTTTGAAGCAATAATAATAGGTCTAAATATCATGTATAAAGACATCTATATGGACCATCCACACTAGGTTTATTAGTCATTTTAGCAATATTGTTTGGGCACCTGTTATGAGACCTTAACCGTACCGAACCTAACAGTGCTTCTAGGTGCAGCTAACCACCGCAGGGCAAAGGACGGTGTGGGTCATAAGCATGCATACCATGCAGTCAATATGAGGGCCAACAATGCCTAATCAGTCACATGCATGACAATTAGGAGCCATGCAGTCCTTCAGCAATGGACTAGGACTCCTCATCCATCAGTAATCCATGAATGCATCATGACCGATGAGTGTCAATTACACTTGTGACCTACTGCATGCAATCCCACACTGGGCTAGGAGGGGCATTCTATAAGAGAATGCATTGGCTGGGTGATACAGACTAGCTTTGCCTTTTCTGTGGTTATGTTGTTCCTAACACTATGCATTGGCTGGGTGGTACAAACTAGCTTTGCCTTTCATGTGGTTATGTTGTTCCTAACACTGGTGTCAGAGCCATTGCCATCCTTCGTACAGTGTGCCAGTTTCTTGTGCTTTTAGGATCAAGCAAATTCAGATTCAGTGAAGACTACATCAAGGCATTTTGTGAGGAGGTTCAGCATCCATTTCTAGCTCTCTTCAGCGCACTCAGAGAGGGAGATTTTCAGTGTTTTTCAAGAATCAATTTCAGCCAGCTCAATCAATGAGTCAAATCTAGCTTGATCCAGCACATTTAATGCTCACAATTTCAATCATTTTCGTAAGGAATTCCAATGCCCTATATTCTGATTTTCCAGTGCACTTCCAACAGAGTTTCAGTGCTTCAATGCATGATTGTTTGGGGCAATTACCAACTGATAACCAATGCATCTTTCTGTTGGAAGAAGGAAAGGATGCTCGATAGAGAAATGGCTACATTCTATTGATGCACTATCGGGCTCTGCAGAATAATCTTTCTCCTAATGCATGACTATGCCAATCAAATTTAAACAAAACTATCGTGACTATTGCCACATTTGAATTCTCTAAGTGATTCTAATTTTGAAACCATCAGAATCGGTTACATTGATTTCGTAGACAAACATAAGAGAATAAACATTGTTGTATCAAGTATTACAATATCAAAATATCCGACAGTTCAAACAAAGCTATAAGAGAACATAATCAGATTACAAATAGAACAGAGAAGCAATCTATCATTCTGACATAATACTTAACGCGATAAAATTGTATGATCAATTCAGTAAGTGGCATGTACAAATCAGAAGAATCGAGAGCACAAAACAATAGCAGATGCAACCGCATACTCAAAACTATCTCTGAGTATCTGATTGACTCTGTCCGTCACTTTCGCTAATAAGCAGCAAGCGTTTCTAGCAATGCGCTATATTAATCTCCAGGATCAATATGCAAAAGAACTAATGTTACCCTAGAAAGTGATCAACTATTTATACTAGTTATGAATATCATTAAATCCAAATGACAGTTGTTTGGTTGCAGATTGCAATTGGAGCTTAACCATATTGCGTTGTCACTTATCCAGTCAGGCTTCTCGAAAACTACTTGCAAAAACCGTTAGGGCATATCATTAGCTTCACAACAAGTGGAAACAAGTTCTGCTAACATTCGATAGTTCAAACACCTTCAATACTCTTTGTCAAACAAGACTGTTAGCCATTCCCGTTTATTTCTGCAGACTGTCAAGGATGTTTATAGATGGGCTATTTATATTATATGGTCTTCCTTCCGGCATAGTCATCAACCGGGATAGTAAGTTTTTGATGGGTTTTGGAAGGCAGTATTGCACCATCTCTATACCAAACTAAATATGAGTACTTCAAACCATCCACAGATGGATGGTCAAATAGAAAGAGTAAATCAGGTGCTAGAGGATATGCTTCAAGCATAGGTCAACAAAAAGCAAACTAATTGGGAGGAATATCTTTCGATATTACAGTTTCAATGCCAAACACTCAGCTATGGGATATAGCCCATTTATGCTGAAGTATGGGTTTCAGTCGTGCTCACCCGCAGCTGTAGGGTTTAAATAGGAAAAAGTTGAAGCAGCAAAAAGCTTTTCAACAGACCTAAACCAGATGGTAGAACACGCTAAACGAAGTATTAAGCAAGCCCAAGATCAAGCTAATCATTATGCAAATCCACATAGACGGTGTTACGAGCACGTAACCAGTGCCGAACCCTAGGGAACACAGGAGGTCAGATACCACAGTCAGGGTCGTGTCCAACGTACACGACCAACAGGGCAAGACAGCGTGAGTAGTGTGCCCCAGCACGGTCCATAGCCATGGCGGGCCTAACGTAGCCTAGGGACCCTGTCAACAGGATAGGGCCCCACGTTGGGTCCCGACGTGCAGTCCGCCACGTCAGAGCCACGTGGCCGACACTTGGCAATATGCATGCTACCAGCCCTCACACTGGGCTAGGAGGGGCTTGCTCCATATCAGGGAGTAGGCAAGGTTGGGTGGATCAGTTAATGTTTGCCCTACTGTGGTGTTGAGACTTCTAACACTGGTATCAGAGCCATCTCCATCTTTGGGAGTTTAGTTTCAGCAAGAGAGAAATCTATCAGTGGATAGAACATCTTCCAACTTTTAGGAATTGGTAGAGCAGAGCCAGCGCTGTAGTGACAGCCATCCATTGCTGCTTTTGTAGAGGAATTACTCACTTGTCGAGTAGAACCTGAGTCAGATTTCAAGTACAGATCTATCGCTGTACTTTCAGTGTAATTAGTGGCTATCTGAGCGGATTTCAAGGTTAAATCAGTGTGCAGGGTCAGCGCTGGATTGGTAGCTAAGTTTTGGAAATCCTAGAGCTGTTTTTTGAGAAGATTTTGAGGTGGATTAGCCTTCATACTCCAGACAGATCAGCAAGGGTCTATAAAAATTAGATCAGAGTTTTTCTTACAGATTCAAGCCTTCAAATCTGTTCTTTTCAGATCAGAAACAGCAGTCAGATTGAAGCCAGATCAGCGAGCAATAGCCTTTTCAATTTCTGGACTTTCAGATCTGCTTTTGACTCCAATTTCGAATTTTTTGGAGTACTTGAGTTGCAAGTCTGACAGCAAGAGAGGTCCTTGTCAGAAATCAGAAATTTCCAGAACTCTTTAGCTTTAAATTTCGGAGTTTCCGGAGCAGAAAGACCACTACTCAGACAGCGAGGGTGAGGAGCAAAAGAAATCAGAAATTTGCTTGTAATTCGGCACCCTGGTTGCTGATTTTTCCGGACAGCAAGTCTGTAAAAAGTTGCAGAAGAGCTGAAAGGGTTCTTTTTTATTCTATCTTTGGAAGTACAGTCCTCAGAAACAGCTAAGTTTCTTTTCCCTCCTTTGTACAGTTCTAATTAGTCTTTTCGACTTTTTTTAGGAAAGAACGTCAGGCACTCCTTTTCTATCTCATAAAATAACCACTTCTTCGGGACCTGATCAACCCCTGACAAGAGGCATTGATGAATTAGAAACGGAATCTCTGAGGTTCAGTAAGGGGAAGAACCCATGCAAGTAGAGGAATAGGACCAATTCGCAGAAGAGCTCGATGAGTTGGTTACCAAGGAGCAGTATCTCCACTTGGTAACAGAAGTGGATGAATTGAAACTAGCTTTCGCCAATTTCAAATCCAGTATGGACGACTCGTTCGCCGAGCTCAAAAGTTTGATTTTGAACTCCGCGAAAGGAAGCCTCCCATCCACTTCTCAACCATCCCCTTCTCCACTTCCATCAGTTTCGGTCTCACCCCAGTGTTTTTAAAGACTTAAAGCCTCCTATTGTTATTGGGGAAGAGAAGGATAGAAACGCAGATATTCTACATACCTTCCTCAGCAAATGGAAGAACATGCATGCTCTTAAACATACCCCTGACCATTTGTAAGCTATTGAGGCCAGTCTTTCCCTCGGGCTCATGGCCTATAAGTGGTGGTTAAACCTCAAGGAGACTGGGCAGACTCCCCGGTCATGGAAAGCTTTTGAAGAGGCTTTCCTAAGAGAGTTTCTACCGGAAAACGAACTTGATAGAGCTTGGGAAGCCTGGGAGAAAACAGTAATGGAAAAATCCTTAATCCATTATATCTCGCAGTATCGAGAGGCAATTTTAAAGATATCAGAAAGTTAGAGGATTTGTCCATGACCTTAAAGATGAATATAAAGTAGAGGTGCAGAGAAATTTGCGTACTACCCTAGAGCAAGCTCTCAGATATGCTCAAATCTATGATGATTCAGTGGGTAGGAAGAAGACGAGACAACAACCTCTTTCTGAGCAGCCTACTTAGAAAGACTTTCAATTTAAAAAGACATTTTTAAAGAGAAAGAAAAAAGATAAAATTGAGAGTGAAGCTCCTCAAAAACGCCCATCGCTCATACAGCCCTTAAAACCAGAAGATTTTGAGAAAGCCAAACAAGAACGTTTCTGCTTTGTGTGCATGGGAAAGGGACACACGGTTAGACAGTGTCCCGAGGGGCCATTAACTAAAAAAGAAGTTCATCTTGTTCAGACAGTAAGTTTCCCAAGTGACTCGGCAGCTTCCGAGATAAAAGTGTTTCATGAAGACCATGAACATTGTTGCCAACTAACTTCTGCAATGCTAGCGAGACCCTTCAGCTTTGGGCCGCATGACCTAGTACGTATGCATGGGAAAGTTGGTTTTTTATCAGTCAGAGTCACGGTTGATGATGGGGCGACCCATAATTTCATCAACTACACCCTGGTTTAAAAAGCTCAGACTTCCAGAAGTACCTAGTCAGCATAGGTACACAGTTTCATTAGCTAAGGGTGAAGACAAAAAAATTTCGAAAAATGGTAAGTATCTTAAATCTTGGTATTCAGGGGTATCAAGATGAAACAAACTTTCAGATAATGCACCTAGATCGCCCAGATATTGTTCTTAGGAGAGATTGGCTCTACAGCTTAGGACCCTCCCTTCACAGAAATTATCAGGAGAACACCCTCAGCTTTCAACATAATGGCCGAGAGACCCAGTTGCATGGGGAGCATGATGTCCCCAACAGTCCTATGGTCTGCAGTTCAGAGCTTTGTCAGTTAATCGAAGACAACGACCATCAGGTATTCTTATGTGACTTTCAGTTTATTCCAGAAGTTTCTATTTCTAGTTCTTTATAGCAGAAAGAAAGCAAATTAGAACTTTGTTGTCTAAATCTAAAGATGTTTTTCCTGAAGATTTACCACATGGTTTACCACCTAGCAGAGATGTAGATCATGTAATAAACCTAGTACCAGGTACAGCACTTGTTTCTAAACCTCCGTATCGGGTCAGCCGAACAGAGGATGAAGAAATAACTAGGTAGTTAACAGATTATCTTGGGAAAGGCCAAATTCAGACTAGTAGTTCACCATGGGCCTCACCAGTCCTTTTGGTGAAAAAGAAAGAGGGGTCTATGCGTCTTTGCGTAGATTACAGAGCCCTCAATAAAGTCACAATTAAATATAAATACCCAATGCCTCGAGCAGACAAGTTGTTTGATCAACTCGACGGGGCTAAATTTTTCAGTAAGATTGACCTTAGATCGGGATATCATCAAGTCCGTATAAAGTCGGAAGATGTCCCGAAAACAGCTTTTAGGACTCGTCATGGTCATTATGAGTTTAAGGTGATGCCATTTGGGCTCACAAATGCTCCAGCTACCTTTATGACTTTGATGAACAATGTCCTCAGACCATACTTGGGTAAGTTTGTAGTCGTATTTTTAGGTGACATCCTCGTTTACCGTAAGAGGAAGCATCTTAAACACCTCAGAAAGGTTGTCACAAGCCAGTCTCTCCACAAGGGAGGGAAAGATGAATTAGTTGTGTCTGAGGATTGTACTTCCAAATAAAATACGAAAAGGAACCCTCTCAGCTCTTTTTCCCAAGATTTCAGACCTGCTGTCCCGGAAAATCCCAATTTGAAGCTCCAAAACGGTGCCAAATTTCCCGGTTCTTGAGTTGAGTAGCTGACTGATCTGATTTCAGATGTGGGGCTCCAACAAACTGAGTAAAAACCGGAAATATGCAAGAAAAATCCGGAATTTTTTGATGTCCCTGCCCTCGCTGTCTGCACAGCAACCTGTCTGGCCCAATTTGTTCAATTTAAAACTCAAAAATCCGCTTGAATCTCTGAGTTGACCTCAGCTGGTAGGTCGCTGGTCTGTGGCAAACAAGTTTGAAGTTCAAACTCCTGAGAAATCTCGAAAAACAGGGATGAAATTCCACTTTTTCGCCTCCCTGTCCAGCGCTGGCCCTGCTAGGAAAGTTTGCTTGAAAACCCCTCAAACTTCCTTGGATTTCTCTGGAAATTCAGAGGTAGATTGCTGATTCTAGAGCGATGGACCTGCTCGCTGGTCTCTACTCTAAATCCTCACTAAAATCTACTATCAGATCTCTGAAATCTGAGATAGATTGCTGCCTTTCCAGCGATTTACCTACAGAAGGAATTCTACTTCCTACACCTGTAAATTCTCAGTGAATTTCAAGAGTTTGAAGGCTGCACCTACAACGATTCTCCTCCTCTATTCCTCTCTGAGAATCTGAGAGAATTTTCCTACTATAGCTTTCTCTACTGCTGCTACTAAGCTCCCAAAGATGGAGATGGCTCTGATACCAATGTAATAGATCCTAACACCACAGTAGGGCAAACACTAACTGATCCACCCAACCTTGCCTACTCCCTGATATAGAGTCAGCCCCTCTTAGCCCAGTGTGAGGACTGGTAGCATGCAACTGCCAAGTGTCGGCCACGTGGCACTGACGTGGCCGACTGCACGTCGGGACCCAACTGGGGGCCCTGTCCTGCTGACAAGGTCCCTAGACTGTGTTAGGCCCGCCATGGCTATGGACCATGTTGGGGCTCACTACTCACACTCTCTTGCCCGCGTGTACGTTGGACACGACCCTGACTGTGGTATCTGACCTATCTGTGTTCTCTAGAGTTCGGCACTGGTCACGAGCTCGTAACACGTGCCAAGGTCGTGATAGAGTCGTAACTGGACTCTAACAATCCTTCCCTCCTCTGGCAAGTCATCGGTCCTCGATGACAAACTCTACGTAAGACTTCTGCAACGCCTGTCGCGTCTCCCAAGTAGCATCTGACAACGGATGCCCTTTCCAGGTTACTAGATACTCTTGAAGGAGACGATTCCGCAATCGTCGCTCCCTTCGATCTAGGATTCTGTCTGGCCCATAACCTGTGGTGTCTCTCTCCTCAAGAGACACTAGACCTTCCACCAGGCTATCGCCATCGTGCAAACATCTCTTCAGTTTGCTAACATGGAATACTGGATCCACCTTGCATCCTACAGGTAGCTGTAGCTTATAAGCTACTTGGCTCACCTTCTTAATAATCAACCATGGTCCACAATACCTAGGAGATAACTTGACGCACTTTCCTGTGCGTAGCACCTTCGACTTCGAAGGGACTAGTAAATACACCCAATCTCCATTCTCAAATTCCCGATAGGTACGGTTCTCACGAGCATAACTCTCTGCCCTAGCTACAGCTTTGGACAAGTTATCTCGTGCCAACTCTAGCTTCCGCTGCATCTGAGCCAAAAACTCTACAGCACTAGGTACCCTATGCGGAATCCCTATGATTGCAGGACTCAGTGGCCTGAAACCATAATTGAGCTCAAATGGACTCAATCCAGTGGACGCATGTCTCTTATCATTGTACGCGAACTCCAATAGCGGTAAATGCTTTACCCAGTCTGTTTGCGTACTACTCACATATGCCCTAAGCATATCTTCCAAGATTTGATTCACTCGCTCTGTCTGACCATCCGTCTGAGGATGCTCAGAGCTACTCATCCGCAACTGTGTGCCCAGCTTGGCGAACACCTCAATCCAGAAATTTCCCGTAAACTTGGGATCCCTGTCAGAAACTATGGATTTCAAAAGACCATGCAACCTGACAATATTCTGAATAAACAACTCAGCCACTTGCGGAGCTGTGACCTTCTTGGTCGTTGGGATGAAATGAGCCATCTTGGAAAATCTGTCTACCACTACCATAATGGAATTGAATCCATTCTGGGTCTTGGGTAGCCCAACAATAAAATCCATAGAGATGCTTTCCCACCTTCCTGTAGGTATCTCAAGTGGATGTAGCAAGCCCGGATGACTTACTCTCTTAGCCGTGTTCACCTGACAAGATGTGCAACGCTGCACGTACTCTCTTACACCAGCTGCAATCGTGGCCAGAAATAATGCCTTCTCAAAAGCTCACTGGTCTTATCAATACCAGGGTGCCCTGCGCAGGGACTAACATGGCATACATGAAGTATCTTACGATGAAGATCCTTCACGTCTGGCATGAATACTTTTTTGTTTTCTCAACTACATAACTTCCTTCACGGTGTATGTCAAATAAGTACTGGTGTGTTCCTCTACGGAAGCGACAGGCGAGGCTGACTCTTCCGCTTGGTCGACTAACTTGCATGCACAGGCTACACACACTGACAATGTGGGTCCTTTTGTTGAGCCCTCTTGATCTCCTCCATGAGATCATTGTCAACTACAGGCAGGGCTCATATGATGCAGAATACGAGATAGTGCATCAGCGACCACATTTTCCTTCCCTCTTCGGAAGCGAATTTCCAAATGAAATTCCTGCATCAGCTCGGCCCACCGAGCTTGGCGGCCCTTCAAATCTGACTGAGTGCAAAAATACCTTAAGTATGATGATCTGTGTACACAAAACTCGGCGCCATATAAATAATGTCTCCACACCTTGAGCGCATGTATAATCGCATACAGCTCTTGCTCGTGTGTAGGATATCTCTGTTGAGCTGGTGTCAACTTCTTACTCTCAAAGGCTACTGGTCTACCCTCTTGGCTCAACACTGCACCTACGGCAATGCCACTTGCATCTGTCTCTAGGTCAGAAGGTTTCTGGGTATCCACAATGTTGAGAACTGGAGCCGTGGCCACAGACTCCTTCAAGTTCTCAAAACGTTGCTGAGCTTCAGCATCCCATCGAACCACAGTTTTGTTTTTCCTTAACTGGTCCGTTAAAGGAGCAGCTATCCAGGAATAATTCCTAACAAACCGCCGGTAGAACTTACAAAAGACTAAGAAAGACTGTAATTGGCGTATATCGGCAGGCCTCGGCCACTTCTTAACCACAACCACCTTGGCTGGGTCAACCGAAATACCCTCAACTGTCACTACGTGACCCAAATACTCGACACGAGTCTTACACAACTCCGTCTTCTGAGCATTGGCATACAAGACAGAAGCTTGTAACTTGGCCAAAACGATCTTCAGATGAATCTCATGCTCCTCAACCGCTTTACTAAAAACCAATATATCGTCAATAAAATTGACGACAAACTTGCCCATATAGTCTCGCAAGACATCGTTCATGAGCATCATGAACGTGGCTGGGGCATTGGTTAAGCATAACCAAAAATTCATAATGACCGAAACGGGTTCGGAAGGCCGTCTTCTAGAGGTCTTCATCTTGAATCCGTATTTGATGGTATCCACTTTTGAGATCTATCTTACTGAAAATGGTTGCACCTTGCAATGCATCCAGTAGATCATCAATCCTAGGCATCGGATACCTGTGCTTTACAGTGATCTTATTCAATTTCCTGTAATCTACACACATCCAGAAACTACCATCCTTTTTCTTAACAGGTAAAATAGGAGAGGCGAAAGGTGAATAACTCGGACGGATGTACCCCAGCTTGAGATACTCCTCCAACATCTTTCTGACTTCCTCTTCCTCTTTTAGGCTCATCCTATAAGGAGTCCTACATACCAGACTTTCCCCTAGAACGAGCTCAATACGATGATCAACGTTCCGACTAGGCGGCAATCCCTCTGGCATATTACTAATTAGCACGTGTTTAAACTGCGTGCGGATAGACTTCTCCAACTAACTTGCTGGGTCACATCTAGGCTGTAATGCAAATACATGTGCACTAGGGGATGCAAAAGTAAATGAAGCTTCTTGTGGTTTATTAGTGAGTGTGCTTATCTGATTATTACCAACATAAGAATCAAAAATCGAATCAACATTCACATAACACAACCACAAATATTGAATCTCCATTCTCTTTATTTGCATATAGGTTACAAGAGGACCCTCAACAGATGGTCTCTCCCCCTTTAGAAACATGAGACAAACCCTCATGTCCAAACTTTATACATGCAAAAGAAAGAAAACTATACAGGCTGCCTACTCATCGTCGCTTACAAATAAGTCTTCCAAAATCTCCTCATCCTTGTCCTTATCTTGACGTTGTTGTAAAACATGGAGCTTCATGTCCGTGCGGCGAGGACAATCATTGACAAGATGCTTGCCAAGACAGAAAAAGCATAATCCGTCTTTCTTGGCCATGTCCTTTTGTTTTGGACTGAGAGGAGACTTGTTGTACACCTGATGAGCCAAAGGAGATGCCTCTATGCACTTCAAAGTCTGCTGCATCTGGATAAGATCCGTCTGCGAAAAGCCTTTCTGACCAGCTTGGCCAGACTTTCACGAACCCTTCCTCTAAGGCCAGCTTGGCGCTCCAGATTCAGCCTTGGTGCGCACATTACCTTCAAAGTTGAGAGTTGTAGCAACTGCCACTTCTAAGGTCTTGCACCCTTCATTAAGCACTGAAGGCCTCAACTCTTCGCGAAAGCCAAAAATAAACTTGTGGACTATGATCCACTCAGGAATCTCTTCTGGAATCTTGATAAGCGTCTCACGATACTTATCAGCATATTTCTGCACCATGTACTGCCTTTGACGATGCAAAAACCAAGCATCCGTCGCACACACATGCTCTTGTGGAGGAATGAACTGAGCTCTAAAAGCTCGCTTGAAATCAACCCAGGTGGATGGAGCCTGATTAAACTTCAACAACTTGCGCCACCACCTATCAGCAAAATCAGTGAGATGGTAAGCAACTTTGCGGACTCGCCAACCCTCCTCGGTTGAGGCCCGCTTCAAATCAAAATAATCGTCCCACTGATGCAACCACTGGTTTACAACATCAGTTGTTCTCTGGGAAGTATTTCCTGCGAAATGAGTAAGCTTAAAATCTTTGTCTTCTGGGTAGACTGGAGGTAACACAGGACGAACTGCAGAAGACGGAAATGGATAAGGATAAGGCAGAGTATGCTGCGAGGAAGACACAAAACCAGCAACTACAGAGGAGAGCATCTCTGCGATGGTCTTCTCCATACTATCCATGCGAGCTTGCATAGAAGAGGAAACATCAGCAGACGAACTAGCAGCCATTATAGGCGGGTTACGGTCAGGGCTAAGCACTAGGCTGGTTGGTGGTGATGGAAGAGCAACGGGTGGAGTGAGCGGAATATCAACTCTATCATCTTCCATTATGAAACAAAAAATAGAGACCAGCACGAAATCAAGCTAGAAATTGCACTTATTGAAACACAGTCAAGAAAAAGAAAATGTTCAACTTATTGACAATTTAGAACTGAAAGAGACAAAAGGCAACTGGAAAGTGACAAAACTCTGGGGAAAACACAAAGCCAAGGATAGGTAGTACTTCCCTTGCGTCCTACGCTGGTACAAAAGTCAGTAAAGAACTTTTTTTGGGCACCAAATCGGCTTGAAAGTCGAAAAAAACAGGAAAAAAGCGGGCTGTTTGACGTCGAATTTCTTCCAAACAGCAAAAGCTTTTCACAAATGGTCAATTGGCAGTAGGTCGCCCTCCTACTAGGCCCAATCTGAAACCTTAACAGCAGAAATTGGAGATAAATCGGAGAAGTTATGTCCAATCCAAGAATCTGACCTGTTTTTTGCTTGGAAACCGACTTTTTAGTGAAACAGAGGCAAATCTGCTCCAAAACCGGCATATGATGGCTCTATAGGATCGCTATAGATACTAGGAACATGCTCCCAAAATCTGATCAGGATCTGAGAAGGTTCCTGAAAGTCATGAGCGAAAATCCTTCTGACAAAATGCGCTGGAGCTGTAAGAACAAAGTATGCCCAATTTTCCCTGCTAGAAATTGTTGAAACAACTCTGAAAAGATGTGTAGATCAGCGTTGGAACAGTAGGAAACGATTGCCCACAAATCCCTGCAAATTTGGATCTATTTCCCTCTTTTTCAGCGATGGAAATTTGCTACAGCAAGGGCGATGGAGCATCTGAATTTTTTTACCAAGTTTTTTCTCCCTCAAACGGGTGTTTGTGGGCTCCCTGTGTAGCAGCGCTGGAGGCCCACCTTTCTTCTCCAATCTGTGTCCCATGTTTTCTCCCTCCAAAATCCTTCAAAAACAAGCAAAATCTGACAATTTCTACACTTTCTCTCTCTAGAACGACATTTTCTCTCTAGAACGAGGCTCTGATACCAATTGTCACAAGACAGTCTCTCCAAGCTCGTGAATCCTAGAAGCCGGTGTGTAGAATGAACCTCCCAACCATAGGCACCCCCTCCTTGAGTCCTACCTGCTATTCCCGTCAACTGGCACATGGCATCCACCTGTGGGTGATCAATCCACTTGGCATGCCTAGCCCCTGTGACCTGTGAATACTGAGTGACTCAAAGGGTACCACCCCCGTGCCCCGCCAAAGACCTGTGACCCTCTTGGTCACCCCGACTACTTGCCGGCTAGCATCTCGTCACTGACGGCTACGGTCCCGACGGTCAAGACACACCGCATCTCTGACAACTTGTCAGGCGGCCACACCGGGTCACTGCTCGTGACGCACCGGTCCCAACTTGGGACAGATGTCCTCCTCGGTCACCGGCCCTTGCCAATACTTGGCCTCAGGCCCTTTGGTAACCGGCCGTGCCGAGGTCGTGATAGAGTCGTAACTGGACTCTAACAAAGGTGTTTCGACTGCTTAGAAAGCATAAGCTTTATGCTAAAAAACCTAAGTGTGAATTCTTCGTTGAAGAAGTAGCTTATTTGGGTCACATTATCTCAGCAGACGGGATTAAAATGGACCCCAGTAAGGTCAAAGCCATACTCAGTTGGCTGAGACCTCTTGGCCTTGCTCGATTCGGGTATCGTTTCGTCAAAACGGCCTTTCGATGGGAGAGTTACGCAATTAGGTCACGCAAAATAGACTAGTTTTGCAGCTTTCCATCCGACAACCTTGTTTCTCCAAACGGGATCCGTTTCAGGTGCCATCTGTTTCGGCCAGTGGACAAGCTCGATAGGAACCTATGGGAACAGACAGGACAAGGAACGGACCGAGTCAACCCAGAAAGTCCTTCCGAAGTTCGACGTTGAACAGGGCTTCAGGGACACTTCGTCGGTCGGTACCTGGAAACATTTGGAATTGACATAGTAGTGTGCGGGTCAAGGAATACAGTCTGCAGGTTCATAAACCCGATATGATCCTAACGGACCTGGCCTTGCTCGATTCGGGTATCGTTTTGTCAAAACAACCTTTCAATGGGAGAGTTACGCAATTAGGTCATGCGAAATGGATTGCAGCTTTCTGTCCGACGGCCCCGTTTCTCCAAACGGGATCCGTTTCAGGCGCCGTCTGTTTCGGCCAGTGGACAAGCTCGATAGGAACCTGTGGGAACAGACAGGACGAGGAATGGACTGACGGTCAGCCCAGAATGTCCTTCCGAAGTTCGACGTTGAACAGGGCCTTCAGGGACACTTCGTCGGTCGGTACCTGGGAACATTTGGAATTGACATTGTAGTGTGCAGGTCTTCTAGTTCCCTGTCGTGCCCCACACAGTTATGCTTAGTAATTAGTAAGCTGTTGAAGTACAACCGTGAACCCTAAACCGATATCATCACAAAAGACATAGTAGTGTGCAGGTCTTCTGGTTCCTTGCAATGAATGACGCAGCTCTGCAACCATAATTAGTAGGTTGTTGAAGTTCATCCGGGGAGAACCCGATCTCACAATATAAGACATAGTAGTGTTTAGGTCCTGTGGTTCCCTACAGTTCATGGCACAATTTAGGGTAGTAATTAGTAAGTTGTTGAGGTTCATCCGAGGAGCGCATCGTTACATAGTTTCTGTATTGTCTTTCTTCTGGTGAGCATTCATTTCTCCCAGAGACTTGTGGCCTTGAGAGCTTGACACTCTTTTGGCGAGCATTCACCTATCCCAAAAACTTGTGAGAGCCTGTCACACTTCTGGTGAGCATTCATTTCTCCCAGAAACCTGTGGTCTTCATTTGCTTGTCACTCTTCTGGTGAGCATTCACTTCTCCCAAATCTTCTGGTCTTGAGCGAGTCATTCTATTGGTGAGCCTTCACTTTCCTTTCTGAATCAAATTGCACCCTTCGCTGCATTGCATTCTGAGAGGTAAATATGAAATAACATACATAGTCAAAGATGAATTTGAACGCAAACAAATATCTGCCAAGACTATGCGGTGGTATAAATCGAAGAGGTTGATTTCATCACACTTAAGATCTACACTGCGGAAACCCTAAACACATCTGATGATAAAGCTTGTACAAAAGTTTGTTCTCTTCTGGAAACTAGTTCTGACGGAAAAGCCTGACACAGATGCTTGCTCTTCTTGCCAGAGAGAGAGAGACTGCGAGTGCGAGGGGGAGTTTGCCTGTCAAAATTATATATTGTTTCCTTTTTCAAGCCCGATTATGTGGCATCTCAGTTATGGGAGGCATGGGCAGTGGATAGGTTTTTTTGCAAAAAAAATTGGCCCCTCTTTCATTTTTTTTGACCAGAGGGGGCAGGTAGTCGCCGTCCACCACCGATAATTAATTTCTAGGGGGGGGGGGGGGCCGTAGGGTTGGGAAAATTACTTCTTGTTTTTGGGCATGTGGGAGCGAGCTGGGAGGGGCCTGTATTTTTTGAATAAAAAAAAATTTGCGCACGGGGTGGACGCACCCACCTTGGGCGCACCCGGGCATGGACGCGCGTTCGCGCCCAGTGCCCACTTCCTTTGATATATATACCAAAGTACCCCACGGCACAGGTACCGTGGGGTCAGGCACGTCCGTGGTACGGCACCTTTTATTTTTGGTTTTTTCAATTAGAAAATGACTCAAAAAAATGTAAAAAACGTGGGTGTCATGGAACTAAAGTTCCACAGCACCTGTACGGCACCCATGCCGTACCAAGGCACCTGGAACTTTGATATATATATATATATATATATATATATATATCAGAGGTCCCGCGGTACTGGGTACCGCGGATCTCGGTACCGCGGGACCGTACTGGTACCGCGGTACCATGATGGTACCGCGGTACCATAATATATTAATATAATTAATATTTAATATTTTTTCAAATTTTTTTAAACCTAATCTACCCGCCCCCCTCGCTTCTTCGCACCCAATTTTTTTCCAGCCATCGTTGCCCTGCCTTTGCTACTGGTTTTGTTGCCCTGCCTTCCCTACCTTGCGTCTGATTTGCGTCGCCCTTCGCCCACAGACCGCCCAGCCTTGCATCTGATTTGCAAGAACCTGCCTTCGTCCATTTTCAGCGTCTCTCACACAGTGTACCCTGCTGTTTTTTTTCCAGCGTTTTGTCCTTAGTTTTCTCCATCGCAATGGTGCAATCCGACCTTTCTGGTCTATGGGACGTGGTAGACATTGTCAGGCGGGTTGCCGAAAAGGCCAACAAGACCGGTCAGAAGATCCCGCCAGTTGCCACTGCGGTTCCACCACCACCCACTGTTGCTCGCACTCCACCAGTCTACGACTTTCTCATGGACTCTCCGCCACCCGAGCAGGCCCAGGATGGTACTGGGCGGGCCTTCGAGGATGTGGAAGAGATCCCTTCTTCCTTCCCTTCCCACCCGGATGACCTCCTCAGCCAGCAGTTTTCGTACCCCATGCCAGATGTTGCCCCTCCACCAGTGCACCCCACCTATGCTGCTGCACCCATCCCTGCCAGTGCATCCCACTCTCCCCATTCCACGTCTACAGCCGATGCATCCACCAGTGCCCAGCCTGTCGCGTCATCGTCCATTCCCGTCACGGTTGGTGCACCGTGCTGGAGGTGGTCCACCCGTCGCCCACCAGGGAGAGCCCTTGTGCAGCAGACCATTCGCGGCGCGCATCAGCCACACATGGACAGAGAGGCCACACAGGCCGTGGCCAGTCTGATTTACGAGCTGAACCTACCCTTTGCCATCACCGACTCTGAGTCCTTCAGAAGGGCCTTCCGCCTTGCACAGTCTGTCAGCCCTAGCTGGAGAGTCCCTAGTTCAGAGGTTGTTCGCACACACATGCTGAGGGATAGGGTTGAGTCCTTGTCTAGAGAGATGAAGCCTCTGCGTCGGCACTGGGCCACTTATGGTTGCAGCATCATGTCCGATGGCTGGACTGATGTCAGGAGGAGGCCGATCCTCAACATACTGGTCTCCAGCTGCATGGGCACACAGTTTTTGAGGGCAGTGGATTGCAGCAGGGGAGTCATATCTGCAGAGTTCATGTTTGATGTCATCAGGTCTTCCATCCTAGCCATAGGCCCACAGCATGTCGTCACGGTGGTGACGGACAATGCCACGAGCTGCATTCAGATGGGTGTACTGCTAGAGGCCGAGTTCCCTCATATTCTTCATACCTCCTGTGCAGCCCACGGCATAGACCTTCTGATGGGGGACATTGGAGCACTTCCCTGGGTTAGAGCCATCGTCCGGGAGGCACTCTTCCTGGTGACTTTTGTCACCAGAAAGAGGCGTGTTCTTGCCATGTTTCGGGTGTTCAGCCATCTGGACCTCCGTAAGCCAGCCCCCACGCGCTTTGCATTCGACTTGGTGGTCATCGACCGTTTGATCAGGTGCAGGGCCCAGCTTCTACAGATGGTTGCCACTGATCTTTGGGGTGCCAGTACATTTCCGCACACTGAGGATGGGGAGCACTTTTCTTCCACGGTGAGGAGAGACCAGTTCTGGAGGGATGCACAGACACTGTCAGGACTGCTTCGACCACTCTACATTGTGCTCCGCATGGCTGACAGCGAGGGGTCGACACTTGGACTGGTGTATGAGCTCATGGACCGGATTGGACAGTTCCTGCAGCTGCCCATCTTGCAGCCAGAGAGGTAAGCGGTACGGTGTTGCAATTGTTCTTTAACTTTTCAATGGTTGCTAGTTTGTTTTTCTGTCAGTGTTAAGTTTTTTCGTAATGCCCAAAACCACATGCCCCTCACCTGCAAGATGACAGAGCTGAGTTCATATGGGAGACGCGGTGGAACTACTTCCACAGGAGTATCCACAACGTTGCACACATGCTGCATCCCCTCTTCCTCTCTCCGACACAGATCGCAGACAGGGAGCTCGAGGCCGATTGGCTTCAGTACATTCACAGGGTGGGTCCACATATAGGTTTGGATCCTATTAGGCTCATGGAGGAGCTCGCTGCATTTCGTTTCGGCATGGGCACATTCGGCCACCCAGCTGCCCAGGATCCAGAGAGGAAGCAGCTACCCATTACCTGGTGGCCCATGTTCGGTAGCACATACCCATCTATAAGCGTCTTGCACTGAGTGTCCTTTCTCAGGTATGCAACTCATTTTATCCTCCATTTTTGTGTTTTGTTGAAGTTTCACCTCTGCCACAATGTGCTGAAGTATTTCAATGCACGCACCACAGGAATGTGCTGCCTCCGTGTGTGAGCGTCATTGGAGCACATGGGCACTGATTCACACGAGGAGAAGAAACCGGTTGTCAGTGAGTCAGTTGGAGCGGTTGGTGTTCTGTAGCACCAACGCACGTCTCGCCAGGAGGCTTCCGACCATTACGAGCGCATTGCAGGTGATAAGCTAATCTTTCATAGCATCTTGGTTGACTCCTGGTATGTTGGTTTCATTTCTTGATAAAGTTGTCTCTCTAACATGCAAATTTTAAACCTTGCAGACGAAGATATCCGATTTGGAGCGCCAGGTTGACTTGCCTACGGACAGCACCCATCCCATGCCTGCAGATGACCTGGGCACACAGTTGATGGCAGAGAGAGAGAGGGAGCTTGCCGAGATGAGAGAGAGAGAGCTTGCGCTTCAGCATAGAGAGCCCCCATTGTGTGAGGCAAAACGAGTCAGTGTCAGAGGATGAGCATGATGAGGATGAGCCCATTCGGGTTGTGTTTGCCAGTTCAGAGAGAGATGAGGCAGACCATACAGGTGCAGGGCACACGCCACGGGCAGGGGTCACAGGTGCATCACGTGGCAGAGGTGGGACACATGGCACAGGTTATACCGGCAGACCGGCAGGGCACACAGGGGGGGGGCAGTGGCATACCTACCTATGTCGACATGATGGAGGAGGCTCTTAATAGAGGGCAGAGTGGTTTAGATGCCGGTCCCGCAGATGTTTGGATGCGTGCAGCACAAAGTCATGGCCGTTACTACAACAGCACACTAGAGGAGGCACCTGATGACTTTAATTGCACAGATTGGGAGGCCATGCAGGGTCTACAGGGTGCACATGATGAGGCACGGGATGAGGCTTGGGTTGATTCAGGGGTTGGTGCACAGGATGATTCATAGGTCGGTGCACAGGATGATTTAGAGGCTGGTGCACAGGATAAGTCCCAGAGCCCAGAGCATTTGTATTCGGATGCCCAGCTGGCCGACTTGGTTGCCACATTGTGTCAGAGGCCCAGCAGATGCCGAGTGTCAGGGCGCCCCCATCATCTCTTGCCAGCATGCCATACACAGAGTCCCATCCAGAGCAGCCGCATGAGGTGCCTACAGTTCCTCCAGCTCCTCAGAGGGTGTATGTGCGTCGCACAGCTCCTCCAATGCCACCGATGCCATTTAGGCCTGCAGCCCCTCCATCGCCGTCCACTTCTGCAGCACCAGGTCTCCATGGCAGGCCACCATCTGTGCCCAGGTTTTCTCTTGCAGCGCCCACATCCACAGTGGCTCCTCTAGTTGCAGCACCCACGTCACATCCTCCTCCTTTGGCAGCACCCAGGATGTACTAGTACCGGCCAACACAGCGCCCCTTTCAGTACATATCGCCACTGCACAGCCAGTTCCTCCACCTGCAGCAGCCCCACGGGCACACTCCACGATCTCATCCTCCTCGCTCAGTTGCACAGGGAGTTCCCTCTTTTGCTTCCCTATCCCAGCCGGCCTCAGCTTGGGCCCAGCCTAGCCAGCCAGGTGATTTGCATGGGGGTGACGAGGCATTGACAGCTCCTCTTGTCCACAAGAGACCAGGCAGGCCCAAGGGTGCACCGAACAAGAAAGGCAAGTCACAGAAACTGCCAGGGAGGAGAGGACGACCACGCAGGGCTCTAGGTACAAGTAGAGGTGCAGTATCACAGCCAGTTGGAGCAGGTGTTGTTGGTTTGGCCTGCTTGGGGGCTGATGCGGAGGCTGATTGGGAGGATGAGGATGACGAGTCTTCCCCCTCGGATACACAGCCCATGCAGTTCCAGACAGGCAGAGATATCGGCTGCGAGAGTCAGCTCGGGGCCCTGAGTTGTCTCCAGAGCATTCGTCTGAGTCAGAGCCAGAGCATTGATTGTGGCTCTGTTGTTTTAGTTTCAGTAGTTTGTCTCTAGCAGACGGTCTACCATTGTACTCAGATGATTTTTCACATTATATACAGTGTTTGGCCTACATTATTTGCTGCACATTGTGCGTATGTCGCTCTGTACATGTGATGCTTTATTTTATGTCGAAGAATTCTATGTGCGTGTCTGAATCCTATTTTCATTTAATTTCGTTTGAAGTGAATGCTAGCTTCACATATATGCACCTACATCATGAGCACAGCAATCACCCCTACACCCCAAACGACATTTCATAAACACATGTAATACATCTGCATTTAAAAAAATTACAGACATTGCATCTTACATGACCAGGCTCGCGTTGCACAAAAAACAACTATGTATATATTCAACCGTTGTATCAGGATAACATCACATATACTGTCATTTTTTTAAGCAGCCATCTAGTTATTTGTTGCACCATAAACTGCCGAAAACTACATAGCAACAGTCCGCCACATACGGCTGGACCTCATCTATTCTAAACATCTCTCACTAATCCTCCACCGACTCCTCACCCTCGTCTGGTGCATTGTTTTGTCGCTCTTGCTCTGCCTCCCGGTTAGCCCGAGCTGCCTCCTGGTTAGCCCGACGTCTGGCCGCCCTTTCCCTGACCATGATGAGTTGTCGTCGTGTGAAATTCATTCCGATCTGCTCATCCAGATCCAGCTCGACAGCGGGGACAGGACCCACAGCGGGGGCGGGTGGCTTCGGTTCCGGATTTCTCTGTCGAGTTTGTCGCAGCATCTCTCGGATATCTGCCTCTTGCTTCCGATGCCTCTCGTTGTGCCTTCGGATATCTTCCTCAAGCTTCCTCCTGGCTTCGCCCTCGGGCTTCGGTGGTATGCGCTCTGCCATCTCGATCGACCTTCTCCTCACAGCACCCTGGTCCTTGAACACCCTCTCACAGCACCCTGGCTCTCAAACAGCCTCTCACAGCCTGTCACTGGCTCTCGCTTGCTCTCTCACTGTCTATCACTAGCTCTCTCACAGCCTCTGAAAATGCCAACCACAATGGCATTGTGAGTGCCTATTTATCCCCACAGCCTGATCGGCCATGTGGATCCCCATCATCCCTCCATGTGCCTCTGTACCTGCCCCCATGTGATGCTTCCCCCATGTATTGGTCTCCCATTGGCCCCATGGTCTGCTCACCCATAGTGCCCATGTGCCTCTATACCTGCCCCCATGTGATGCTCCCCCCCCTGTGTTGGTCTCCCATTGGCCCCATGGTCTGCTCACCCACAGTGCCCATGTGCCACTGCACCAGTCCCCTGCACCATGTACTGTACCCTTTTTTTTACACCCAGTACTCCTTTTTTTTCCATTTTTTTGTCCTTTTTTGGTAAGTAATAGACAAAAAAAAATTATTAAATATATTAAAAAATAAAAAAATATTAAAAATGGTACCGCCTTGGTACCGCGGATCCCAGGGCGGTACCGTACCGGCGGTACCATACCAGCTGTACCACGAGATACTATGATATATATATATATATATATATATATATATATATATATATATATCATAGATCCAGCGGTACCAGGATCCGCGGATCCCGGTACCACGAATCCATACTGATCCGCAGTACCATAATATATAATTTTTTTTTTTGATATTTTTTTTAATTTTTAAAAAAAATAAAATAAAATCAAGTGGGCAAAATGGGTATCAGCTTGAAGCTGTTGACAAGAGCGGTGAATTAATACAGGTTGCCGGTTCTGACGAGAGCGAACAGCCAAAGGACCAAGGGGATGCAAAACACCAAAAAGTGTGTTTTCGCTCAGGGAGTCAAACCCCAAATCATGAAGAGGTCGTACCGTCGGGGGGCCCGACGCCTGCCCCCATGTGATGCTCCCCCCTGTGTTGGTCTCCCATTGGGCCCATGGTCTGCTCACCCACAATGCCCATGTGCCTCTGTACTTGCCCCCATGTGATGCTACCCCCCTGTGTTGGTCTCCCATTGGCCCCTCCGTCTGCTCACTCGCAGTGCCCATGTGCCACTGCAACAGTCCCCTGCATCATGTACTATACCCTCTTTTTTTACACCCAGAACCCCCTTTTTTTACATTTTTTGTCCTTTTTTGGTAGCTAATATGCAAAAAAAATTATTAAAAATATAGTAAAAAATAAAAAAAATATTAAAAATGGTACCGCCCTGGTACCGCGGATCCCAGGGCGGTACCGTACCGGCGGTACCACTGATATGGTACCGGCGGTACCATACCAGCGGTACCACGAGGTACTATGATATATATATATATATATATATATATATATATATATATATATATCTAAGGAAGCGGATGGCGGACGCGCACACGCATCCGGTTTTTTTTTTTTTTTTTAAATTTTATTTTAGAAAAAAATATTAAAAAAAACATGGCATCCGGACCCCCGGACACGTGCGTGCGTACCTCGGGCGTGTGCGTCTGGAACCCCGAACACATCTTCTTTTTTGAATTTTAAAAAAAAAAAATTTGCACGCGTTCGACCCCTGCGTCCGGAGGTCGGACGCCCGACGCGAGCAATCCGGCCCGGACCCTCATCAATTATATATATATATATATATATATATATATATATATATATATATACGTTCGACCCCGCGTCCGGAGGTCGGACACCCGACGCGAGCAATCCGACCCGGACCCTCATCAATTATTATATATATATATATATATATATATATATATATATATATATATATCTAAGCGGACCCTGCGTCCGAATGCGGACGCGCCAGGGGTGCATTCGGGCCACCATACGCGTCTGCTTTTTTTTTTTTAATTGTTTTTAGCTTTTTTAGTTGTATTTAGGCAAAAAAAATAAAAAAAAAAAATATGGACGCATCCGACCCCGCGTCCGGGGGTTGGACGCGTCCGGCCCAGACCCTCATGTCTGATATTATATATATATATATATATATATATATATATATATATATATATATGACATGAGGGTCCGGGTCCGGCGCGGCCATTTCGCGTCCACGCCCGGCGCCCAGGCGCGTCCACGACCAACCCCCCGGCGTGAGGTCGGGCGTGGGCAATTTCTTTTTTTTTGGGACAATGGACGCGCCGCGTCCGAGCACAAGCGCATCCGGGTCCCGGGCGCGCACCCAGGTTTTGGATGCAATTTTTTTTTAAAAAAAAACAAAAAACAAGCGCGAACAGACTTCCGCCCGAGAGAGAGAGAGAGAGAGAGAGAGAGAGAGAGAGAGAGAGAGAGAGAGAGAGAGAGAGAGAGAGAGAGAGAGAGAGAGAGAGAGAGAGAGAGAGAGAGAGAGAGAGAGAGAGAGAGAGAGAGAGAGAGAGAGAGAGAGAGAGAGAGAGAGAGAGAGAAAAAAAAAATGTATTCATGTCTGTTGAGTGCCCAAGGGCACATAAGACAGAATGAATAAGTACATGTCTCGTAGGATTACTGTCCATGTCGGACAACATAATAAAAAACGCTAGTCTAAATGGAAAAGACAAAAAAAAACTCTCTCGAGCTAGGAAAAGACAGAGCCAATATAGAATCATAAAATGCATAAAAGAGCAGATACACAAGAGCTTAACCTCCAGCTCTGAAGAGGGTACAGGTGCAAGAGCTTAACCGACTGCTTTGCTGAGGAAAGTAAAAGGATAAATATCAATCTCGAAAAAAGCGTCTGATACCCATAGCAGCTGTGGGCTGTGATCGAGGAGCTCTGGTAGCTCTAGAGGCGCACGTAGATCTGGCAAGAGGTGGTGGCTGAGCACGCTGGGCCTTCGCCCTCACCGATATGACTGCCTCATCATCTGATAGGTCATCACGCTCCCGCTTCTGAAAGAAGCTAGTAATGAGATGCTGGCTAGAATCAGTAATACTCTCCGATGGTAGCAAAGAGGCTCTCATTATAAGCATCTCTCGTAGTAAAAGGCCGACACATCTGGGATCCTGATAGTCCAAAAATGTACTGAGGGTAATAGGGGTGTCACGATATAAACAGTGATATCGGCCACGTATCTCATAGTATGTAGGGCATATAAAGATAAAATGAAACTCATCCTCCACTACACCCAATGTCCATATCTGGCATATCCGATGCTCTCTCAAAATGCCTGAATATCTGCCTGTCTCAATAGCAAGCTGATGCGAAGAGACTCGTAATTGTCCTAATCTGTATCGGAGCACAAAAGAAAGAGGAAGAGAGAGATATAAAGGTCTAACAGGGAGTCCCAAACTGTCCCTGCGTTAGATATGTGTGCCATAGAAGGTAAGCTTGACTCTCTCATGGTCAGGACGATCCCATACTATGTGACAATATCTCCGATACAGCTGTTGTCTAATAAATGTATGAGTTCCCTGTGGGAGATCCAACATCGAGAAGCCCCATGACTGAAAGAAAGCCACCAAATCACCATACCAAGAAGACCTAGCCTGTTGTCCAACTATAGTCTGAGAAGAAGTAGAGCTGCCATCACGTATCTGTGAGTATCCATGGTCTCAAGTCGATGTAGAAAGGTAACAATCTGAAACATAGCCTCTACCACCATGGGGAGTGAGGCGAACTCCGCTAAAAGAATCTCATGAGGAACTGACGGTTTCGCATGAATCATCCTCCCTAACATGGTGATCTACAGACGAGTGATGTCTCTCCAAGTACTCTGAGATATCCCTGGGCACCAGACCTCCGCCGAGTCCATAGCCACAGGTGAGACTATTGTAGAGAAAAGGTGGTCTGTGGTAGCAGGATCATGAATATGGTAAGTAGTACACTCTCTCTCCATATGTACCAAGGCAGCATGCCCCTTACGCAGGCGATATAGAGCAGTAGAGCAAAAAGTGAGTAAGGGGCCGGTGAATAATACACCTAGATAGGTGTATGATGTAAATCTCCAGCTGCTGTGCATCATAATAAAAAGCGTCATCTCTCATATGCTGCCGATTTGCGTTAAACACCATAACTTTAGTCTTAGCAATATTCACCGTCAAGCCCCACACTAAGCAAAAACCATATAGAGCATCAAGATGTCGCTGTAATCCAAAGGCTGTAGAGGATATCAATGCCACATCATCCGCATACAGTAGGATAGGAATAATAACATCAGCAAGAGGGCATCCATCACCCCCCTCCTCCTTGATGATCCGCTCTAGATCATCAATGTACAATGCAAAAAGAGTGGGAGAGAGTGGACATCCCTGCTTGACTCCAACTGTGCTCTGGATAGAAGGCGACCAGCTGTTGCCATCTCTGAAACGTGCTAAAACCCTCTCATATAAGGCGCTGATAGCCATAATGATATCCTGTGAGAAGCCAAGTGAAGATAAGCACTGAAGTAGCAGGTGCCGTGGAACTGAGTCAAAGGCCTTGCGGAAATCCACAAAGCAGCAATATACTCTCTGTCTCCGATGTCGAGCCTCCTCTATGATGCAGCGTAGGACAAATGCATGATCAATGGTAGAGTATCTGGGTCTAAAGCTAGCCTGTCCAAGAGCAAATAACTCATTTGATTCCGCCTGGGATCCAACCATAGACTGCAGAACTGAGCCATAAAGCTTCGCCAGAGTGCGATAGTTATCCACGTCCATTGGATCACAGCCCTTGAGAATGGGATGGACAAGGTTCGTGCACCAATTGGTGGGGAAGCCCGAGGTAACAGCCAAGTTACAGTGTGGGCAATGTAAGGAGAGAGAAGCTGGGAGACAAGTTTGAGGAAGTCCGTGTTAAGAGAGTCGACGTTCTTCGCTTTATGGGATTGGGCTTTACAAATCGTGAATTCAATTTGGTCAGAGGTAAAAAGAGAGAATGTAGCAGGTCGAGTGATAGGGATAGGCGGAACATTTGTAGTGTATAAGCAAGTAGCATACTCCACCCAAGAGTCAATATCAATAGGTGAAAGTAAGGAAGATTTCTTAGAAAAGATTTTCCAGAAATGAGAGGAGGAGGAAGAGAAAAGGGAGTCTATGAGTTTCTGACCATCTCTTGTTAAAGAGTCTCTTTTCTTTTTATTAACTACATGACAATATTGCTTTTGTACGTGTACTAAAAGATTAGGAGTGATGCATGGCGTATACCACTTGCTTATGTAAGGCGTGGCAATCATGGTCATACCATCGGTTATAGGTCTTTCGATGAGTGGGATATGTCTTAGGGGGAAAGGCCTAGGTGGCGGCTTGTATAAGGGAGAGCGACAAGAAGCTAGCCTGTTGCTCAATAGAAGAGGAGAAGGGAAAATCTTGCAAAAGAGAGTTGAACGCGACAGTTACGAATAAAGCCACAGCTGATCTAAAGCTAAGCTATGAAAGCATCACATAAGCAAGACTTAAGCTATGAAAGCAGCACATAAGCAAGACTTAAGCTATGAAAGCAGCACATAAGCAAGACTTAACCCTAGATAGCAGGAAAGAGAGAGAGATTAAGGAGACTAAAGAGAGAGATCAATATCATCAGCTGAATAACAAATGACACAGTTTCCCTACTTATAGCCAAGAGGAAGCCCTAAAAGGAAGCTTCCGGTGGCTAGGGCCCAACTGGGAGGGAAAATAGTGCGCCCTCCAAGAAGGCCCCCACTCTCCAGTAATATGTCCAAATGGCCTAATAATGAATAATAAGGCCAAAGACCAACCATATAGTCTAAGTGTCACTAATGAATAAAAAAGGGCCCAAGGCCTGCTTATGCATAAAGTAAAGTAAATGTAGACGCGGCATGTAATGAGCCGAGTCCATAACTCTCCCTTGCACAAAAGAAAAAGACCCAACTGCCGAAAAGAAACTGGATCAAGTAGCAGCAAGCCCTGGTGCATCAACAGCTAGAGCAACATCTGATGTAGAGGAATCAACAACTGCAGCAAGAGCACGAGCCTGATCCGCAAGTCATGGTGTATGATAAAAGACATCAATAGGCTCCCATGTGGCCTCCTCGATAGGACGGCCATCCCACTGGACCAAAAACTGAATCTGCCGGCGGTGTTGACTATGGTATAGACAAACCTGTAATATAGCAGTAGGTAAAAATGGAAATAACTCTGGAGCAGTAGGAAACTCAGCAACACAAGGAGCGTCATCCTCAATAGCAACACGTAATAAACTGACATGGAATACATCACAGGCGCGTGTGGAAGCAGGAAGCTATAAGCGATATGTAACTGGACTAAAACCTCCAAAATGCGATAAGGCCCATAATAACGTGGTGCAAGCTTCTCAGTAGAAGCATGGCCCTGGACAAAATGATGACGTGCAAACCGTAGGCGTAGATAAACCATATCTCCAAGCTGAAACTCAACATGGCGGCCGTGACGATCAACTGAGGTCTGATAACGCTGCTGAACATGCTGTAAATGAGAACTGGCCCGGGTAATAAGCTCTCGAGCACCAAGGTATCCAAAAAGCCCGAGAAGGTAGAACAATCCATCATAGGATACACCAAAAACGGATGGAGAATCGGATGACCCATCGGAACTGGCCGCAAGTGTAATCCCAAAGTACACACCAGGCACACAAGTGAGGAATAGAAGAAATGCACTGGAACAAGGAACAGGATCCGCAACATCAGTAGCAAGCATCGAAGCAATATCCACGTGTAGCTGGGAATGAGTATCAAAGCACATACGAGCAACACTGAAGTATATGGCGGCAACATCCCCAAAAACTATCCAAGAGAGGAGAAGAAATTCTCTCAAGGTACCCTAATGGTCTCGGAACACCAGAACAAAGTGGCATCGGAGACCAAGCGATATGGAGCAACCTGAAATGACAGGGAACCTGAAGATCACCCAGACAAACAGTAGCTGGAACGGAGGCAATAATCCACGCCAACAGGATATGCCAAGCCTGACAATGAGCAACAATCCAAGGAACAGATAGAGAGCCACATGCATGATCATAGAGATATCGGCACCATAGGCGATCAGTAATATGGAAAAACCATCACCAATCAACAGGACCAAATGAAAACCAAGCTATATGTAATAACCAGGAATGCCATATATCCATAGCTGAAAATGAAGCAGTAGTGTAAGCAATAGGTCCAAATGAAATCCAAGCGATACGTAATAACCAGGAACGCCAAATATCAAGAGGTAAAAAAATCAGTCGCATGAACCCAAAAGTGTATACCATCGGCATGGACTGCAGCAAACCTATATGTAGAAACACCAGGAGACGGAAGGATGTCCGTGTACTAATCTAGAAAGATCCCAGCATATAAATACCCTAGATAAGTAATAGTGACCATCTGGCAAATATCCTCGAATGAAAAATGTGTAACAATAAGGGCCAAAGGCGCATGAATCATGTCAGGAACCGTAGAAATATCATGAGGCAGATCACAAACCTCAAGCAGAGATCCATGGAGTAAAGCGAAAGAAGATACAACCTGATCACCAATAGCGAGGGAACCATCAAACGTGGACCCATGAAGAACCCCATAGAAATCAGCAGGAACATCGGCCATAACAGACTCAAGAGATGGAGATATAGAGACCAATGGAGAAGATACTGCACCAACCACCGGACCAGGAGGGCAATCTGAAGTATGCGCAAAAGCAATAGTAGAAATACCACCAAGGTATACGGCCTCAATATCAATGAAACCAGGAATGACCACTGAATACGATATCTGTGAATCAAGGCATATAGGCGCAAGGCACACAGCAACAACCTGTAAATCCGAAGCAGCATCAACCTGAGGAAGAGGACCCACGGATGGTGAAAGTGAAGCAGCAACTAATGTACTCTAAATGGAAAGAAGAGCTGCATCGCCAGCCTTTGGCAGGCTACGCATAAACTGCTTCCCGGTAACCAACTGGAAGTCTCCCTGAGAATCAATGCCAACAAGTGAGTGTGTAACTGCATCAAGTACAAATGTCAATGTCTGCTGTGTCAAGTCCAGTGTAACGGCTACAAGAGATGCAAACCAATCAGCACCAAGGATAAGATCATAACGCTCCATAGGAATAATGTAAAGATCTGCCTGTCCAAAAAAATCTCCAATGCGGTATGGTAAACGCTGAAACATCTGAGAACTAGGAAAAGAATGGGAACTGGCAACCTCAACTGTGAGAGGCTGTGAAGCAGGAATAGGTGAAGCACGTATCCGACGAGTGATATAACTGCTAATAAAAGAATGAGTGCTGCCAGTATCAACTAAAGCAATATACTCACGACCTGTAATACGTACACGTAACCGAAGGGAGCGAGGACCAAGACGCCCTGTCCAAGTAGCATAGGCAAGCTGAGCATGGCAAGTAGCAGGAAGTAAATTAGTGGAAGGCTGAGAGGATAGGTCAAGCTCATCAGAAATATGAATGTAGATATCGGAATCATCTAGAGTAGTGCCCTCATGGTAAAAGACAGCAGTAGTAGTAGGGAGAGGCTGACGGCAATCACGGGCAAAATGGTCAGGACTCTTACAACGAAAGCAAAGACGCTGCTGCTGAAGGTCAGCGAACTCTGCAAACGTGTAACGTCGGACAAAAGCAGGTCAAGGAGTCGGAGGACGAGGAGACGAAGGGACAATGGAGAGAGCTAGAACAGAAGGGGCAGGTGTAGGGGTGGACGCAGCGGGAAAAGATGAAGCAGAAGGATGGGGTCGGGAGAAGCGGGAAGGAAGAGTGTCAGAGTACTTATGCTGTAAAGTACTGGCGAGAGACATCGCCTCAACAAGTGTGGGAGGACGGAAGGAAGAAACATCATAACGTAAAGCACCACAAAGCCCAGCAATGTAACAAGAAATAAGCTCAGTGGGCTGTAGATCTATGAAAAGATAAGAAAGCTCCATAAACTGATCTGTACAAGAAGCAAGATCATTGGTCTGAGTGAGACTACGGAATGTATCACGTTGGCGGTCGAGCCACTGAGGGTCCAATCATAGCATGACGGAGGTCACGGCCAACTAATTGTAACCATATAAAACGAGTGTACGGATCTTTCTTAACCAGCTTAAGAGTATGACTATACTGGTCTCTGTATAAGTATGCCACCCCACCTGAGCCTCTGGAGGTCGTCCCTCGTACGAATGGTCAAAAAACTGAGTGCCAAGAGAACTCTATCATCATAAGAAGAGGACGAAATTGAGATTCATGAGTCTCTTCTAGCAAAAAAATATCTATACGAGCAAAATAGGACTGCAAGTCACCTACAATAGAGGAAGAGTGGAAGCCATTACAATTCTAAAAGCCAATACGAAGCGACATACGAGATCTCGGGCTGCTCCCATGCCCGGGAGCCCCAAGTCCCTACAGTGAGCGCTCATAGTATCGTGGTTTGCCATCAATAAACACCACCCGTTGCCCTTTTTCCTTAGCTTCTTATATGATTTTTTTCCTCGCTAGCCATTGCGTATGAGTTAAATCATCGTCCATAAAAATAAAAGTCCCTTTCAGCTTGGCTCGAAGTTTCAAGGCAGCATTACGATGTAGAAGAGACCAGAATTTAATAAATAGAACATTCTCATGATACTTGCCTCTCCAAGCAGTTTCAAATCCCTCAGTTGAGTGTGAGAGTTAATTGCAAAGTAAATCCTTGGCTTCCTCAAGAGGTTTTCCAACATTTGGGTGCCTCTCACTCTAATATTAAGGGCTTTTTTTGCTTGCTCCGAAAACATACTTTCTAATCTTGAGTCAATCGAAATATTCGTAGGCAAATATTTTTAAACAGTGCTGCCCAAGATTTTGTCTCTTCTACTTGTTTCTCAAGGCTGGAAATTTTGTTAGAAGTTTCTGCAAGATCCGTAGTAGAAGATGGTAATAGAGTTCGCAGCTGGCTGATCTCATCCCGCAATTTTTGAACCTCCAATTTGAGTGCTGCATTTTCTCCTTGTACCTCTGAAAATGGTGCATACAACTGCCCAACATGATAATGAACGTCTTCCGGTAGAATAGAGCGAGGGATAGTTGGAGGTGAGACCTTAGATAGCACAAATGGAGGAGTAGAAGGATTAGGAGGGAGAGCAAAGGGAGGGATAGCTGGTTCCCCAAGCAGGGACAAGGCAAGCAGGTATGACAAGGAAGGGCCAACCCGTCAGAGCCTTGGAGCTGCTCCTGATGGTTCTTCCTCTGCAAAACCTACGGTGCTTGAGTATTTGGGTAATTCTGAGCAAGAACTCTTAGTTTGAATCCAGTATCTTCTTCCAATCTTCTTACTTCCTTGATAATGCGATTCTCCTGTCCTTCTGTGTCTACTTGTAAGTTGGGACTGAACTGATGGCTGGATTTAAGTCGGGTATATTTACTCCTTCACTTTCACCTGAGGCTCATCACTCAGCTGCAGCGACGCTTCTCTGACATCGCATGCCACAGAACTGGATCCGGGCTTCAAGACATTACTTCCGTGATTGCTCTTCTAAGCAATATCTGAGCGTTGGCTTTCAACAAACACTTAAACACTAGTTCTGAGCACAATCATTGAGATGGCAAAGGTCCAGTAGCTCCATCGATGTTCCAGCAGTTGGCTCATGAGCAAATATCTTCCAATGTATGTGTGAGCATCACCTCCAACGCTGCTCCCTGAAGGTGTTTTGGTGCTGTCAATCGCTTATTCATCAGCGGCACTCGTGTATCAGAAAGTGTCTTATTCCGATTTTCTACCAAAAGGGTTGGAAACACGAACTGCCTCGCTACAAGAAGTACAGAAACCTCGATCTATGCTTCCAGCGGTTGTTAGTAGAGATCAGATCCGTGAGGTAAGGCTATAATCCGGCGATGCAGATCCGCGAGGTAGAGCTATCATCAGATCCGCGAGAGAGAGAGAGAGAGAGAGAGAGAGAGAGAGAGGGACATGGTGAGTGAGAGAGAGGGAGAGAGAGGATGAGAGAGGGTGTGTGTGCATGTGGGTGGGTGTGTGGGTGTGTGAAAGGTGGTGATGTGTGTGTGTGATTGTTTGTGTTGTCTTGTGTGTGTGTGTGTTGATGTGTGTGTGTGTGTGTGTGTGTGTGTGAGAGTGAGTGAGAGGGAGGAGTTGTGTGTGTGTGTGTGACATGATGTGTGTGTGAGTTTAGGGTTTAGTGTGTGCTTGGGTTTAGGGTTTAGGGTGTGTGTGTTTGAGAGAGAGGGAGATAGAGAGTGAGAGAGAGAGAGAGAGAGATAGCCGTTTCTCCCATTTCGGACAAGGTGGAGATGTTGCCCGACCAAAAGTGGCGTTGCCCTTTTGTCGGAAAGAGTTGGGAGGGAACACGTCCCGAGTACGAGCACATTTGGGAGGATTGCGTACCCGGCCTGTTACGAGCACGTAACCAGTGCCGAACCCTAAACAGAGGAGGTCAGATACCACAATCAGGGTTGTGTCCAGTGTACACGACCAACAGGGCAAGACAGTGTGAGTAGTGTGCCCCGGACGGTCCATAGCCATGGCGGGCCTAACACAACATAGGGACCCTGTCAGCAGGATAGGGCCTCACGTTGGGTCCCGATGTGCAGTCGGCCACGTCAGTGCCACATGGCCGACACTTGACAGTATGCATGCTACCACGCCTCACACTGGGCTAGGAGGGGCTTGCTCCATATCAGGGAGTAGGCAAGGTTGGGTGGATCAATTAGTGTTTGCCCTACTGTGGTGTTTAGATCTCTAACACTTATTGTGGTCCTTTTACCATCAGTAAGAGACTAGGCAAGGTCACCTATGAATTAGAACTCCCACACAGCAGTAAGGTTTTTCCAGTCTTTTATGTAAGTCAGTTACGAAAAGCCTTAGCCAGATCAGAAAATCTAATAGGGGACAGTGTTCTAGTTCCCCCATTGGATTCTCAGCAACCTCCTTATGAACCAGAGGAGATTCTTGATAGTAGAGAGACGCAGACCCATCATACTCTATACAGAGAATATCTAGTCAAGTGGAATGATCAGCCTGTTGAGAATGCCACTTGGGAAAGAGGCAGCGTCCTTCACAAGATTTTTCCAGACTGTCTTAGAGGACCAAGACGGTTCTTAAGGGAGAGGGCGTGTACGAGCACGTAACTAGTGCCGAACCTAGAGAACACAGGAGGTCAGATACCACAGTCAGGGTCGTGTCCAGTGTACACGACCAACAGGGCAAGACAGTGTGAGTAGTGTGCCCCACACGGTCCATAGCCATGGCGAGCCTAACACACAATAGGGACCCTGTCAGCAGGATAGGGCCCCACGTTGGGTCCCGACGTGCAGTCGGCCACGTCAATGCCACGTGGCCAACACTTGGCTGTATGCATGCTACCAGGCCTCACACTAGGCTAGGAGGGGCTTGCTCCATATCAGGGAGTAGGCAAGGTTGGGTGGATCAGTTAGTGTTTGCCCTGCTGTGGTGTTTAGATCTCTAACACGGCCCGCAGGGGGACGCTACGGGATCGTCGTTTGTACATCCATCCTCGCTGCGGAGAGGGCTTGCATTCTCGACACATATACTGAGCCAGCTGCTGAGGCCGGCGAATGATTGACTTGCGATCCAGAGCCAGAGCCAGAGCCAGAGCCAGAGCCAGAGGTTGATGCAGACGAGGTTGCTCGTCGTGCACTGCGGGGCGATCCTGAGGATGATCCTGATGTCAAGGAGACACTCCCCCTCCCTGCCGACGTGCCACTGCCCTCTGATGATGACCACTCATGATTCAAGCGAGACAGTCGACATCGCAAGGGATGGTTACCGTGCCCCACCCACTACTGTTGATGACCACTCATATGATTCAGACGAGACAGTCGACATCGCAAGGGATGGTAACCGTGCCCCACCCATTACTGCCGCTCCAGAGGACCTTCATGCTGATGGCTGGGCAGAGGCTGCGAGGGACGCAGAGGCTGTAGCTCAGAGACACAGGCAGGGCATCATAGGCAGGCAGTTCCCAAAGTGCCCCCCGTGGCAGAGGCAAACCCCCCAGGCAGGAGTGTGCCACAGAGGGTTCCTTCCGGCAGACCCAGAGGCAGACCGAGGCCACGCACAGATCACTTTTCCAAGAGTCTATTGGCGGCCATTGGCCCAAACTTGGAGACTCCGAGGCTGAGTTTGTATTTGACACCCCTGCAGAAGCATCTGACACGCAGAGGGATGATTTGTTTAGCTTGGACATGTAGATATTGATACACATAGAGCATCATGTACATTGGCAGCAGAGGATATGTATATATTTTTTAAAGTTTATTGGTGTCATGGCTACCGTTCAAATGGTTTGCTCTGTGCAATTGGAATGCTCTGTGGACGCGCCCACCCTCGCGCCCAAGCGTGGCCTTTCGCGCCCGGATGCGTGTTCGCGCCCAGCACCCGCTTCCTTTGATATATATATATCAGGGATGAGGGTCCGGGCCGGAATGCCCGCGTCCGGCATCCGGACCCGGACGCGGGGTCGGGCGCGTACAAATTTTTTCTTTTAATTTAAAAAAAAAAAAAAGAGATGCTTCCAGGGTTCCGGCTGCCATTTTTTTTTTAAAAGAAAATAAATTTACAAAAAAAAAAAAAAAACTGGACGCGTTCGCTTCCGGGTCCCACTTCCTTAGACATATATATATATCAGACATGAGGGTCCGGGTCGGACACGAGCAATCCGTGTCCGCGTCCACGTCCGCGTCCGCGTCCGCGTCCGGCTTCCGGCGGACCCAAACGCGGGGTCGAACGCGTCCATTTTATTTTTTATTTTATTTTTAGTTTTTTAAGCCTAAATACACTAAAAAAAATTTATAAATTGATAAATTTTTCCACCATCCGCTTCCTTGGATATATACATATCTAAGGAAGCGGGACCCACACGCGGACGCGCGTTCGCGTCCGGACGCCTCAAAGGTGCGTCCGGGGGTGGACGCGTCCACCCTTTTTTTTTTTTTAATTTTTTTAGTGTTAAAAAAATTCAAAAGAATAAAAAAAAATGTGGACGAGTCTGACCCCGCGTCCGGGGGTCGGACGCGTCCGGATGCGGACGCCGGGTCGGACGCGTCCACATTTCAGCAGACGCGTCTGGACCCCCGGAGGCACCCCAGGCGCGTCCGCGTCCAGACGCAGACGCGAACGCTCGTCTGGACGCCCTAGGATTATGGTGCCGACATTATGGTGCCGCCCTGGTATCCGCAGTACTAGGGCGGCACCAGTAAATAATATTTTTTATTATTATTTTTTAATTTTCTAATAAAAATTGCTTTTATTAATGTAAATTAGGGTCAAGATTTTTGAAAAAAAAAAAGGTTTAGCGTTTAGAAAAAGGGGGGGACTGTACAGGGGGCACTGTGGGGGAGCAGACCTTGGGGTCAATGGCAGTGCAGCATGTGGGGGAGCAACAAATCCGGACAGGTACACCGTCACATGGGCACTGTGGGAGCAACACATGGGGGCAGGTACAGTAGCACATGGGCACTGTGGGGGAGCAAGCCATGGGGCCAATGGGAGTGCAGCACGTGGGGGAGCAACAAATGGGGGCCGGTACAAAGGCACATGGAGGGATCATCAACAACTGCACATGGGAAACAGGTTGTGTTAAATAGGCACTCACGAGGCTGTGAGAGAGCCAGTGAGAGGCTGTGAGAGGCTGTGAGAGCCAGTTTGAGGGTGTCGTGAGATGGCGGAGCGGATACCACCGAAGCCCGAGGGCGAAGCCAAGAGAAAGCTCGAGGAAGATGTCCGAAGGCACAACAAAAGGCATCGGAAGCAAGAGGCAGACATTGCAGAGATGCTGCGAAAGACTCGGCAGAGACACCCAGAGCTGCAAATCCCCGCCCCCGCTGTGGCCCCTGCCCCCGCTGTCGAGCTGGATTTGGATGAGCAAATCGGAATAAACTTCACACGACGGCAGCTCATCATGATCAGGGAAAGGGCAGCCCGCCGTCGAGCTAACGAGGAGGCAGATCGGGCTAACCGGGAGGCAGAGCAAGAGCGACAGAACAATGCACCTGACGAGGGCGAGGAGTCAGTGGAGGACCCGTAGGAATGTTTAGAATAGATAGGATCCAGCCGTATGTGGCTGACTGTTGTTATGTAATTTTCGGCAGCAAATGAGGCAGCATTTAGTGTTTAACACAGTGTAAAGAACAGCCCCAGCCGTATATGGCGGGATACGTATTGTTATTTTGATACATCTATTGAATTAATATTCAGTGTGTTTTTTGTGCAACGCATGCCTGGGAAATTTGTAATATATGTGTTTATGAAATGCTATCAAAGGGGGTGTATTTCTGTGAAGTGCATCTGCTATCAATCTCTGCAGTTGAAACTAATTGAAAATACGATTCAAACACGCACATACAATTCGAAATAAAATTGAAAACAGAGCATCACATTTACAAATCGACAAATACACAATGTGCAGCAAATAAAGTACGTCCAACACTGGATATAATATGTAAAATGGTCCGAATACGGTATTCGACCATCTGACCGCCAAACATGGAACATGATATCAAACTGCTAAAAATAAAATAACAGAGCTACAATCAATGCTCTAGCTCTAACTCAGACGAATGCTCCGGAGACGATCCTTGTGCAGCTGATAGAGGAGGATGAGCTCGTGGAGTGTGTGCCTGTGGGGCTACTGCTGGTGGAAGAACTGGTTGTGGAGGGGCCATCCCTGCAGGAGGCAAGTACAGCGGCGATGTACTGAAAGGGACGCTGTGGTGGCCGGTACTGGTCCATCCTGGGTGCTGCCAAAGGAGGAGCCAGTGGAGTGGGTGCTGCCAAAGGAGGAGGATGTGAAGTGGGTGCTGCCACTGGAGGAGCCACTGTGGATGTGGGCGTTGCAAGAGAAAACCTGGGCACAGATGGTGGCCTGCCATGGAGACCTGGTGCTGCAGAAGTGGATGGCGATGGAGGGGCTGCAGGCCTCAATGGCATTGGTGGCACTGGAGGTGTTGTGCGGCGCATATAAACCCTCTGAGGAACCGCAGGCACCTCATGTAGCTGCTCTGGCTGAGACTCTACGTAGGGCATGCTGGCTAGAGAGGATGGGGGCGCCCTGACGCTCGGCATCTGCAAGGCCTCTGAATCCAACATGGCAATCAAGTCGTCCAGCTGGGCATCCGAATACAAGTGCTCTGGGCTCTGGGACTCATAATGTGCACCATCCTCTGGATCATCCCGTGCCTCATCTCGTGCCTCATCCTGTGCACCATGTGGACCTTGCATGGCCTCCCAATCGGTACAATCGAAGTCATCTGGTGTCTCCTCTGGTGTGTTGTCGTAGTAATGACTATGACTCTATGATGCACGCATCCAAGCAGCTGCGGAAGGTAAACCCAAATCACTCTACCCTCTATCAAGAGCCTCCTCCATCATATCAATATAAGAAGGTATGCCACTGCCCCCCCCCCTGTGTGCACTGCCTGTCTCCCGGTATAATCTGTGGCATGTGCCCCACCTCTACCACATGATGCACCTGTGACCCCTGCTCTCGGCGTGTGCCCAACATTTGTATCATATGCCTCATCCCACTCTGATCTGCGGAACACAACCCGAATGGGCTCATCCTCATCCTGCTCATCCTCTGACACTGGCTCATCTACCTCATACAATGGAGGCTCTCTGTGCTCAAGCCCAAGCTCTCTCTCTCATCTCGGCAAGCTCCCTCTCTCTCTCTGCCATCAACTGTGTGCCCAAGTCATCTGCAGGCATGGGATGTGTGCTATCCGTAGGCAAGTCAACCTGGCGCTCCAAATCAAATATCTTTGTTTGCAAGGTTTAAAATTTGCATGTCAGAGAGACAACTTGATCAGGAAATGAAACCAACATACCAGCCGTCAACCAACATGCTATGGGAGAATAGCTTATCACCTGCAATGCGCTCGTAATGGTCAGAAGTCTCCTGGCGAGAAGTGCGTTGGTGCTACAGAACACCAACCGCTCCAACTGACTCACTGACAGCCTGTTTCTTCTCCTCGTGTGAATGAGTGCCCATGTGCTCCAATTACGCCCACACACGGAGGCAGCGCAATCCTGTGGTACGTGCAATGAAATGGTTCAGCACATGTGCACGGGTGGAACGTCAACGAAACACAGCAATGGAGGATGAAATGAGATGCATACCTGAGAAAGGACACGCAGTGCAAGACATTGTATGGATGGATAGGTGCTACCGAACATGGTCCACCAGGTAATGGGAAGTTGCCTCCTCTCTGGATCCTGAGCAGCTGAGTGGCCGAATATGCCCATGCCGAAACGAAATGCAGCTAGCTCCTCCATGAGCCTGATAGGATCCAAACCTATGTGTGGACCCACCCTGTGAATGTACTCAAGCCAATCCGCCCCGAGCTCCCTGTCTGCGATCCGTGTCGGAGAGTGGAAGAGGGGATGCAGTATGTGTGCAACATTGTGGATACTCCTGTGGAAGTAGTTCCATCGCGTCTCCCAGATGAACTTCAGCTCGGTCATCCTGCAAGTGAGAGGCATGTGGTTTAGGGCATTACCGAAAAACGTAACATCGACAGAAAAACAAACTAGCAACTACTGAAAAGATAAAGACCAATTACATTACTATACTGCTTACCTCTCTTGCTGCAAGATGGGCAGCTGCAAGAACTGTCCAATCCGGTCCATGAGCTCATACACCAGTCCAAGTGTCGACCCCTCGCTGTCAGCCATGCGGAGCACAATGTAGAGTGGTCGAAGGAGTCCTGACAATGTCTGTGCATCCCTCCAGAACTGGTCCCCCCTCACCGTGGAAGAAAAGTGCTCCCCATCCTCTATGCACTAAAACGTATTGCCATGCCAAAGATCACTAGCAACCATCTGTAGAAGCTGCTCCCTACACCTAATCAAACGGTCGATGACCACAAAGTTGAATGCAAAAGTGTGTGGGGGCTGGCTTACGGAGGTCCAGATGGCTGAACACCCGAAACATGGCAAGAACACGCCTCTTCCTGGTGACAAAAGTCACTAGGAAGAGGGCCTCACAGACGATGGCTCTAACCTAGGGAAGTGCACCTATGTCCCCCATCAGAAGGTCTATGTCGTGCGCTGCACAGGGGGTATGAACGATGTGAGGGAACTCGGCCTCTAGCAGGACACCCATCTAAATGCAGTTGGTGGCATCGTCCGTCACCACCGTGACGACATGTTGTGGGCCTAGGGACGGGATGGAAGACCTGATGACATCAAACATGAACTCTGCAGATATGACTCTCCCCCCCCCCTGCTGCAATCCACGGCCCTCAAAAACTGTGTGCCCATGTAGCTGGAGACCAAGATGCTGAGGATCGGCCTCCTCCTGACATCAGTCCAGCCATCGGACATGATGTTGCAACCGTAAGTGGCCCAGTGGCGGCGTAGAGGCTCCATCTCTCTAGACAAGGACTCGACCCTATCCCTCAGCATGTGTGTGCGGACAACCTCTGAACTAGGGACTCTCCAGCTAGGGCTTACAGATTGTGCAAGGCGGAAGGCCATTCTGAAGGGCTCAGAGTTGGTGATGGCAAATGGAAGGTTCAGCTCATAAATCAGACTGGCCACGGGCCACGGGACCTCACCCCACAGATCGGCAAGGTTGGAATGCCCCTGTTCTGTAGAAGGAACTGGGGAAAAAAGGCAGAGATGATCGTGAGTGCGATAGGAGGCGGAAGGCTGGAAAAACCACAGCAATGGCCAAAATAGCAGTAGCAGGGGCGGAAGCGATTTGTGCAACGCGAAGACAATGTGATGGCGAGGATGGCGCGGACAACAGGAAGAGGGCGTGATGGGCAGGGAGAGAGATGAAGCGAGGGGGTGAAATTGGGGAAAAAATATATATATTAAATATTAAAAATATTAATTTATTATGGTATCGCGCGGTACCAGTATGAATCCGCGGTACCAGCTGGATCTATGATATATATATATATATATCATAGTACCCCGTGGTACCGCTGGTATGGTACCGCCGATACCATATCAGTGGTACCGCCGGTACGGTACCGCCCTCAGACCCGCGGTACCAGGGCGCTACCATTTTTTATATATATATTTTTTTTAAAAAAAATTTATATTTTTTTTTTGCATATTAACTACCAAAAAAGGACAAAAAAAAGTAAAAAGACCATGGGGCCAATGGGAGACCAACACAGGGGGGGAGCATCACATGGGGGCAGGTACAGAGGCACATGGGACAAATCCGGACAGGTACACCGTCACATGGGCACTGTGGGGGAGCATACGACGGACCCAATCGGAGTGCAGCATGTGGTACAGGTACATGGAGCGGGACCGGCATCTAAACCAATCTGCCCTCTATCAAGAGCCTCCTCCATCATGTCGACATAGGTAGGTCTGCCACTGGCCCCCCCTGTGTGCCCTGCCTATCTGCCGGTATAACCTATGCCATGTGTCCCACCTCTGCCACGTGATGCACATGTGACCCCTGCCCGTGGCGTGTGCCCTGCACCTGTATAATCTGCCTCATCCCTCTCTGGTCTGGCAAACACAACCCGAATGGACTCATCCTCGTCATGCTCATCCTCTGACACTGGCTCATCTGCCTCATACAATGGAGGCTCTCTGTGCTCAAGCCCAAGCTCTCTCTCTCTCTCATCTCGGCAAGCTCCCTCTCTCTCTCTGCCATCAACTGTGTGCCCAGGTCATCTACAGGCATGGGATGGGTGTTGTCCGTAGGCAAGTCGACCTGGCACTCCAAATCTGATATCTTCGTCTGCAAGACCAAAATTGAGCGTGTCAGGAAAACAACTTGATCAAAAATTGAAACTTACATTTTAGTGAGACGTCAACCAACATGCAATAGGAGAATAGCTTTTCACCTGCAATGCACTCGTAATGGTCGGCAGTCTCCTGGCGAGACGTGCGCTGGTGCTACAAAACACCAACCGCTCCAACTGACTCACTGATAGCCTGTTCCTTCTCCTCGTGTGAATGAGTGCCCATGTGCTCCAATTACGCTCACACACGGAGGCAGCGCAGTCCTGTGGTACGTGCAATGAAATGGTTCAGCACACATGCACGGGTGGAACGTCAACGAAACACAGCAAGGGAGGATGAGATGAGATGCATACCTGTGAAAGGACCCGCAGTGCAAGACGCTGTATGGATGGATAGGTGCTGGCGAACATGGTCCACCAGGTAATGGGGAGTTGCCTCCTCTCTGGATCCTGAGCAGCCGGGTGACCAAACGTGCCCATGCCGAAACGAAATGCAGCGAGCTCCTCCATGAGCCTGATAGGATCCAAACCTATGTGTGGACCCACCCTGTGAATGTACTAAAGCCAATCGGCCTCGAGTTCCCTGTTTGCAATCTGTGTCAGAGAGAGGAAGAGGGGATGCAGCATGTGTGCAACGTTGTGGATACTCCTGTGGAAATAGTTCCACCGTGTCTCCCATATGAACTTCAGCTCTGTCATCCTGCAGTTGAGAGGCATGTGGTTTAGGGCATTACGAAAAAACGTAACATTGACAGAAAAACAAACTAGCAACCATTGAAAAGATAAAGAACAACTACAACATTGTACCGCTTACCTCTCTGGCTGCAAGATGGGCCGCAATTGTCCATCACCACCGTGACGACATGCTGTGGGCCTATGGCTAGGATGGAAGACCTGATGACACCAAACATGAACTCTGCAGATATGACTCTCCCCCCCCTGCTGCAATCCATTGCCCTCAAAAACTGTGTGCCCATGCAGTTGGAGACCAGTATGTTGAGGATCGGCCTCCTCCTGACATCAGTCCAGCCATCGGACATGATGTTGCAACCGTAAGTGGCCCAATGCCGACGCAAAGGCTCCATCTCTCTAGACAAGGACTCAACCCTATCCCTCAGCATGTGTGTGCGGACAACCTCTGAACTAGGGACTCTCCAGCTAGGGCTGACAGACTGTGCAAGGCGGAAGGCCCTTCTGAAGGGCTCAGAGTCGGTGATGGCAAAGGGTAGGTTCAGCTCGAAAATCAGACTGGCCACGGCCTGTGTGGCCTATCTGTCCATGTGCGGCTGATGCGCGCCGCGAATGGTCTGCTGCACAAGGGCTCTCCCTGGTGGGCGACGGGTGGTGGACCTCCAGCACGGTGCACCAACCGTGACGGGAATGGACGATGACGCGACAGGTTGGGAACTGGTGGATGCATCGGCTGTAGACGTGCAATGGGGAGAGTGGGATGCACTAGCAGGGATGGGTGCAGCAGCATAGGTGGGGTGCACTGGTGGAGGGGCAACATCTGGCATGGGGTACGAAAACTGCTGGCTAAGGAGGTCATCTAGATGGGAAGGGAAGGAAGAAGGGATCTCTTCCACATCCTCGAAGGCCCCAGCAGTAGCATCTTGGGCCTGCTCGGGTGGCGAAGAGTCCATGAGAAAGTCGTAGACTGGGGGAGTGCGAGCAACAGTGGGTGGTGGTGGAACCGCAGTGGCAACTGGCGGACGCGATGGGATGGGATCCACCAGAATCTGAGCACATGGGGGTGCGTGAGACAGAACTGTCAAAGGGGGATGAGGGGCAAAGGGACTGGAGGAGGATGCACTCCCTCTCCTCGTGCGTGCCAGCCAAGCAGGCAGCAACTCTGGGTCAGCCACATAAGGAGCGGTGCAAAATCGGAGAACCCTCCGAAATGGTGTTCTCCCCTGCCACGAGCCGCGGCCCGTAGGTGTCCAGTAGTCGCTGCCTGTCGGGGACGGTCATGCTGCCACAAGGGGCAGCATTCAAGGTGGCACCATTTTTGGCGCGTGCACCGAGCAGATGGCCTTTAAGGCGAGTGAGGGATGCAACAAACTCAACGAGACAATATCGGCAGCGCACGATCTTCTGACTGGTCTTGTTGGCCTTGTCAGCAACCCGCCTGACAATGTCTACCTCGTCCCACAGACCCGAAAGGTCGGATTGCACCATTGCAGATGAAATGAGGGATGGATTGCTGGAAAAAAACAGCAGGGTTCACTGTTGGAGAGACGGTGAAAATGGGCGAAGGCAGGGCGAAGCAAGTCAGATGCAAGGCAAAGCGTTGCGTGGGCGAAGGGCGACGCAAGGAATCAGAAGGCAGGTAGGCAAAAACAACAGCGATGGCAGGGCGGAGGAGGGCGCAAAGAAATTTCAGATGAAATGCGAGGGGGGCGGGTAGGTTTAGGTTAAAAAAAAAAATTGAAAATATTAAATATTAAATTATATATTATATTGTGGTACCGCGGTACCCGTATGGTCCCGCAGTACCGGGATCCGCGGTACCCAGTACCACGGGACTTATGATATATTATTTTGTTGAATTTTTTTTAATTTTTTTAGGGTTTTTTAGTTTTAGAAAGAAAAAAAATTCGACGCATCCGACCCTGCGTCCGGGGGTCGGACGCATCCAGGTCCGAACGCGGCCATTCCTGCCCGGACCCTCATCCCTGATATTATATATATATATATATATATATATATATATATATATATATATCATAGGTCCCGCGGTACTGGGTACCGCGGATCCCGGTACCGCGAGACCATACTGGTACCGCGGTACCATGATGGTACCGTGGTACCACAATATAATAATATATTTATTATTTACTATTTTTTTAAATTTTTTTTTACCTAAACCTACCCGCCCCCCTCGCATTTCCTCTGAAATTTTTTTGCGCCCTCTACGCCCTGCCATCGCTGCTGGTTTTTCTTGCCTGCCTTTGATTCCTTGTGTTGCCCATCGCCCACGCAACGCCCTGCCTTGCATCTGATTTCCTTTGCCCATTTTGCTCGTGGCAGGGGAGAACACCATTTCGGAGGGCGTTCTCCGATTTTGCACCGCTCCTTATGTGACTAACCCAGAGTTGTTGCCTGCTTGGCTACCACGCACGAGGAGAGGGAGTGCATCCTCCTCCGGTCCCTTTGCCCCTCAGACAGTTCTGCCTCATGCACCCCCATCTGCTCAGATTCCGGTGGATCCCGTCCCATCGCGTCCGACAGTTGCCACTGCGGTTCCACCACCACCCACTGTTGCTCGCACTCCACCAGTCTACGACTTTCTCATGGACTCTCCGCCACCCGAGCAGGCCCAGGATGGTACTGGGCGGGCCTTCGAGGATGTGGAAGAGATCCCTTCTTCCTTCCCTTCCCATCCGGATGACCTCCTCAGCTAGCAGTTTTCGTACCCCATGCCAGATGTTGCCCCTCCACCAGTGCACCCCACCTATGCTGCTGCACCCATCCCTGCCAGTGCATCCCACTCTCCCCATTCCACGTCTACAGCCGATGCATCCACCAGCGCCCAGCCTGTCGCGTCATCGTCCATTCCTGTCACGGTTGGTGCACCGTGCTGGAGGTCCACCACCCGTCGCCCACCAGGGAGAGCCCTCGTGCAGCAGACCATTCGCGGCGCGCATCAGCCGCACATGGACAGAGAGGCCACACAGGCCGTGGCCAGTCAGGTTTACGAGCTGAACATGCCTTTGCCATCACCGACTCTGAGTCCTTCAGAAGGGCCTTCCGCCTTGCACAGTCTGTCATCCCTAGCTGGAGAGTCCCTAGTTCAGAGGTTGTCCGCACACACATGCTGAGGGATAGGGTCGAGTCCTTGTCTAGAGAGATGGAGCCTCTGCGTCGGCACTGGGCCACTTACGGTTGCAGCATCATGTCCGATGGCTGGACTGATGTCAGGAGGAGGCCGATCCTCAACATATTGGTCTCCAGCTGCATGGGCACACAGTTTTTGAGGGCAGTGGATTGCAGCAGGGGGGGGAGAGTCATATCTGCAAAGTTCATGTTTGATGTCATCAGGTCTTCCATCCTAGCCATAGGCCCACAGCATGTCGTCACGGTGGTGACGGACAATGCCACGAACTGCATTCAGATGGGTGTACTGCTAGAGGCCGAGTTCCCTCATATTCTTCATACCCCCTGTGCAGCTCACGGCATAGACCTTCTGATGGGGGACATTGGAGCACTTCCCTGGGTTAGAGCCATCGTCCGGGAGGCCCTCTTCCTGGTGACTTTTGTCACCAGAAAGAGGCGTGTTCTTGCCATGTTTCGGGTGTTCAGCCATCTGGACCTCCGTAAACCAGCCCCCACGCGCTTTGCATTCGACTTGGTGGTCATCGACCGTTTGATCAGGTGCAGGGCCCAGCTTCTATAGATGGTTGCCAGTGATCTTTGGGGTGCCAGTACATTTCCGCACACTGAGGATGGGGAGCACTTTTCTTCCACGGTGAGGGGAGACCAGTTTTGGAGGGATGCACAGACATTGTCAGGACTGCTTCGACCACTCTACATTGTGCTCCGCATGGCTGACAGCGAGGGGTCGACACTTGGACTGGTGTATGAGCTCATGGACCGGATTGGACAGTTCCTGCAGCTGCCCATCTTGCAGCCAGAGAGGTAAGCGGTACAGTGTTGCAATTGACCTTTATCTTTTTAGTACTTGCTAGTTTGTTTTTCTGTCAGTGTTAAGCTTTTTCGTAATGCCCTAAACCACATGCCCCTCACCTGCGGGATGACAGAGCTGAAGTTCATATGGGAGACGCGGTGGAACTACTTCCACAGGAGTATCCACAGCGTTGCACACATGCTGCATCCCCTCTTCCTCTCTCCGACACAGATCGCGGACAGAGAGCTCGAGGCCGATTGGCTTCAGTACATTCACAGGGTGGGTCCACACATAGGTTTGGATCCTATCAGGCTCATGGAGGAGCTCGCTGCATTTCGTTTCGGCATGGGCACATTCGGCCACCCGGCTGCCCAGAATCCAGAGAGGAGGCAGCTACCCATTACCTGGTGGACCATGTTCGGTAGCACATACCCATCTATACAGCGTCTTGCACTGCGTGTCCTTTCTCAGGTATGCATCTCATTTTATCCTCCATTTTTTGTGTTTCGTTGAAGTTTCACCTCTGCCACAATGTGCTGAAGTATTTCAATGCACGCACCACAGGACTGTGCTGCCTCCGTGTGTGAGCGTAATTGGAGCACATGGTCACTGATTCACACGAGGAGAAGGAACCGCTTGTCAGTGAGTCAGTTGGAGCGGTTGGTGTTCTGTAGCACCAACGCACGTCTCGCCAAGAGGCTTCCGACCATTACAAGCGCATTGCAGGTGATAAGCTAACCTTTCATAGCATGTTGGTTGACTCCTGGTATGTTGGTTTCATTTCTTGATAGAGTTGTTTCTCTGACATGCCAATTTTAAACCTTGCAGACGAAGATATCCGATTTGGAGCGCCAGGTTGACTTGCCTACGGACAGCACCCATCCCATGCCTGTAGATGACCTGGGCACACAGTTGATGGCAGAGAGAGAGAGGGAGCTTGCCGAGATGAGAGAGAGAGAGAGAGCTTGGGCTTGAGCACAGAGAGCCCCCATTGTATGAGGCAGATGAGCCAGTGTCAGAGGATGAGCATGATGAGGATGAGCCCATTCAAGTTGTGTTTGCCAGACCAGAGAGGGATGAGGCAGATTATACAGGTGCAGGGCACGCGCCACGGGCAGGGGTCACAGGTGCATCACGTGGCAGAGGTGGGACACATGGCACATGTTATACCGGCAGACAGGCAGGGCACACAGGGGGGGGCTGTGGCATACCTACCTATGTCGACATGATGGAGGAGGCTCTTGATAGAGGGCAGAGTGGTTTAGATGCCGGTCCCGCAGATGTTTGGATGCGTGCAGCACAGAGTCATGGCCGTTACTACGACAGCACACCAGAGGAGGCACCTGATAACTTTCATTGCACAGATTGGGAGGCCATGCAGGGTCTACAGGGTGCACATGATGAGGCACGGGATGAGGCTTGGGTTGATTCAGGGGTTGGTGCACAGGATGATTCAGAGGTTGGTGCACAGGATGATTTAGAGGCTGGTGCACAGGATGAGTCCCAGAGCCCAGAGCATTTGTATTTGGATGCCTATCTGGCCGACTTGGTTGCCACATTGGATCCTGAGGCCCAGCAGATGCCGAGTGTCAGGGCGCCCCCATCATCTCTTGCCAGCATGCCACACACAGAGTCCCAACCAGAGCAGCCGCATGAGGTGCCTACAGTTCCTCCAGCTCCTCAGAGGGTGTATGTGCGTCGCACAGCTCCTCCAGTGCCACCGATGCTATTTAGGCCTGCAGCCCCTCCATCGCCGTCCACTTCTGCAGCACCAGGTCTCCATGGCAGGCCACCATCTGTGCCCAGGTTTTCTCTTGCAGCGCCCACATCCACAGTGGCTCCTCCAGTGGCAGCACCCACGTCACATCCTCCTCCTTTGGCAGCACCCAGGATGTACCAGTACCGGCCACCACAGCGCCCCTTTCAGTACATATCGCCACTGTACTCGCCTCCTGCACAGCCAGTTCCTCCACCTGCAGCAGCCCCACGGGCACACACTCCACGAGCTCATCCTCCTCGCTCAGTTGCACAGGGAGTTCCCTCTTTTGCTTCCCTATCCCAGCCGGCCTCAGCTTGGGCCCAGCCTAGCCAGCTAGGTGATTTGCATGGGGGTGACGAGGCATTGACAGCTCCTCTTGTCCGCAAGAGACCAGGCAGGCCCAAGGGTGCACCGAACAAGAAAGGCAAGGCACAGAAACTGCCAGAGAGGAGAGGACGACCACGCAGGGCTCTAGGTACAGGTAGAGGTACAGTATCACAGCCAGTTGGAGCAGGTGTTGTTGGTTTGGCCTGCTTGGGGGCTGATGCGGAGGCTGATTGGGAGGATGAGGATGACGAGTCTTCCCCCTCGGATACACAGCCCATGCAGTTCCAGACAGGCAGAGATATCGGCTGCGAGAGTCAGCTCGGGGCCCTGAGTTGTCTCCAGAGCATTCGTCTGAGTCAGAGCCAGAGCATTGATTGTGGCTCTGTTGTTTTAGTTTCAGTAGTTTGTCTCTAGCAGACGGTCTACCATTGTACTCAGATGATTTTTCACATTATATACAGTGTTTGGCCTACATTATTTGCTGCACATTGTGCGTATGTCGCTCTGTACATGTGATGCTTTATTTTATGTGGAAGAATTCTATGTGCGTGTCTGAATCCTATTTTCAGTTAATTTCGTTTGAAGTGAATGCTAGCTTCACATATATGCACCTACATCATGAGCACAGCAATCACCCCTACACCCCAAACGACATTTCATAAACACATGTAATACATCTGCATTTAAAAAAATTACAGACATTGCATCTTACATGACCAGGCTCGCGTTGCACAAAAAACAACTATGTATATATTCAACCGTTGTATCAGGATAACATCACATATACTGTCATTTTTTTAAGCAGCCATCTAGTTATTTGCTGCACCATAAACTGCCGAAAACTACATAGCAACAGTCCGCCACATACGGCTGGACCTCATCTATTCTAAACATCCCTCACTGATCCTCCACCGACTCCTCGCCCTCGTCTGGTGCATTGTTTTGTAGCTCTTGCTCTTCCTCCCGGTTAGCCCGAGCTGCCTCCTGGTTAGCCCGACGTCTGGCCGCCCTTTCCCTGACCATGATGAACTGTCGTCGTGTGAAATTCATTCCGATCTGCTCATCCAGATCCAGCTCGACAGTGGGGACAGGATCCACAGCGGGGGCGGGTGGCTCCGGTTCCGGATTTCTCTGTCGAGTCTGTCGCAGCATCTCTCGGATATCTGCCTCTTGCTTCCGATGCCTCTCGTTGTGCCTTCGGATATCTTCCTCAAGCTTTCTCCTGGCTTCGCCCTCGGGCTTCGGTGGTATGCACTCAGCCATCTCGATCGACCTTCTCCTCACAGCACCCTGATCCTTGAACACCCTCTCACAGCACCCTGGCTCTCAAACAGCCTCTCACAGCCTGTCACCGGCTCTCGCTTGCTCTCTCACTGTCTATCACTAGCCCTCTCACAGCCTCTGAAAATGCCGACCACAATGGCATTGTGAGTGCCTATTTATCCCCACAGCCTGATCGGCCATGTGGATCCCCATCATCCCTCCATGTGCCTCTGTACCTGCCCCCATGTGATGCTCCCCCCTGTGTTGGTCTCCCATTGGGCCCATGGTCTGCTCACCCACAATGCCCATGTGCCTCTGTACTTGCCCCCATGTGATGCTACCCCCCTGTGTTGGTCTCCCATTGGCCCCTCCGTCTGCTCACTCGCAGTGCCCATGTGCCACTGCAACAGTCCCCTGCATCATGTACTGTAGCCCTCTTTTTTTACACCCAGAACCCCCTTTTTTTACTTTTTTTTGTCCTTTTTTGGTAGTTAATATGCAAAAAAAAATTACTAAAAATATATTAAAAAATAAAAAAAAATATTAAAAATGGTACCGCCCTGGTACCGCGGATCCCAGGGCGGTACCGTACCGGCGGTACCACTGATATGGTACCGACGGTACCATACCAGCGGTACCAGAGGGTACTATGATATATATATATATATATATATATATATATATATATATGTATGTATGTATGTATGTATATGTATCATGGTTGCATTAAGATTCTAGAAACACGGTCAAAAACGCGTTTATGAACCACATTTCTAATTTTGGCCAACGTTTCTCATAAACCTGTTTTTACTTTTATTTTTTTTACATTGGTGGGCAATATGGGTATCAAATTAAAGCTCTAATCAAGGGCATTGCATTTACGTAGGTTGTCGAGTGTTTCGGTTACAGTGTGGTCCAGTTTAGATGCATCAATCCTTGTTGGATTCTATAAATTCCTATGAATTTTAAAAGATCTGTTTCTGTTTTTTTCCAGCGATTTTGGATCCAAAAACACGTTTCTGGGAACGTGTTTCTGGGCAACTATGAAATATATACAAACCATAGATGCAGCGCATTTCTGAAAGGCGTTTTAGAATTGCGGTCATTTTTTTGGTTTTTTTTTGGGCAATATGGGTATCACATGAAAGCTCTGATTAAGAATATTTTTACTGTGTAGTTTGTCGACTGTTTCGGGTGCAGGATGGTCCAATTTAGATGCATTAATCTTATTATAATTGACAACGGAATTTAGTGTAGACAGAAAACAATGAACATGAATTTAAAATTCTGATTATAATAAAGCAAGTACATATGATGGTGCTATCCAAGCATGCACCCTGGAGAAGGGCTTCAATGGCGATCTAGAATAGACTCTGGATGACTGATCTACACAATAACAGAATGTTGAGAGAGCGAACAACCAAAGGACCAAGGGGATGCGAAACACCAAAAAAAGTGTTTTCACTCAGGGAAGGCCAAATCATGAAGAGGCCTTACCGTCGGGGCCGGGGTCTACCAGGAAACCCCAGACCCCGCCACGGGGGGGCGTTGCCCCCCAAACCCCCCACCAGTTTCTCGAGTGGCTACCGCCCCTCAAACCCCCTAAGCATTTATTGAAAACCAGAGCAAATAACAACCAAATAGCTGTTGAAAATAAGATTTGTTTGTGCCCCATCTACTGCACTTCTGAGAGGCAAAACACTGGTTTGTTTTGACCATTGATCCCCTAAAAAACTTTCAGCCATAAGCTATTTTTCCCAATGAAATTTAACGATTATGGGTTACGAATCGAGTTTGAGAAACGCGGTTTCAGAAACGTGTTTGCCCAGAAACGCATTTCGGTGCAACTATGATACACACATGCGCATCCGGGTTGGACGCGGCCATTTCACGTCCGCGTCTGACACCGAACGCGGACGCAGACGTTTTTTTTTTACTAAAAATACACTAAGAAAAAATGCGTCCAGCCCGGACGCGTCTCCGGACGCCCATCCGCGCCCGGGGTGGGCGCAAATTTTTATTTTTATTTTAAATTCTTTTACGTGTATTTTAGGTTTTAAAAATAAAAATTTAAAATGGACGCGCCCGGGCGCTGGCGCAAAAATGGGAAACCTCCCCCCCCCCAAACGCGCATATGTATATCATAGTTGCACAGAATCGCGAATTTGGGACTGGGCCTTTCGAAAATCGCGTTTCAAAAAAACGTGATTCTCCCCCCAAAATCGCATTCCAGAATCGCACAAAAAAAAAATCAATACATTAAAAATTTTCAACACCTTCACGACCAGAATCGCGCCAGCCGTGGAGGAGGTAAATTTTTTGTTTTGAGCTGTAGGCGTCGGATCTTGGCGTGTGGATAGTCGACAGGCATCTACTCGGCGATACGGAAGTGGTGTGCACGGTGCCAGGGGGATCTGAGCTCCGCGCAGATCGAAACGATCAGTTTTCGATTTTTGGTAAGTGTAGGCTTGGTTTTTTGCAAGTGTTGACATTGAGCTGTAGGCAACCAAATCAAGCGTAGTTTGGCTCTAGACCACCTTTCTTCATGCCCACGGTGATTTCTACGGGATTAGTTTCAACCATTACGGCACACCTTGCGAGATTTGAACACCACAATCCAAATGCTTGTTGTTTTTTGCCATTTTCAAAAAATGGCTTCTGGGTAACCGATTCAGGTGATGTCTGAGCCTAGAATGCATTTCCACATGCCCGCACAGACTCCTGTGACCTTCGTTCTGCCCGTCTACGTCCGTAGCACAAATTCCAATTTTCTTGCCCTAATTCCATGTTTTTTAGGGTTTAGGGTTAGAGCATCGTGCAAGCATCCGCCAGTAGCGTGGTTTAGGCCTGCACTAGACTCCTAGATGCCTGCAAGGACTCCCATGCTAGCGTCAGTCGCCCGTTTTCGCTCGCACTGGAATTATTCTATCCCTCGCCCTGTCTCGTGTGTTTTTTGGCACTTGCTATGATCTTGCTAGAATCAATGTGACGCATGCTCGGATGTGTTCAGCTCTATTTTAGGCTGATAATGTTTTTCAATGCAGTGCGGTGTTTGCTTGTTTTTGTTCGTAGGTTTGATCTTCTGTGGACACGATGCCAGTGCAGGGTCGAGGCCTTTGGGGCAAGGTTGAGCTTACTGAGGGGGATGTGGCTACACACCGTGGCTCGGGAGTCCGTAGATGGAGATGCTTGCATTGTGGTGGTCTCTTCACAGGATCACTTACCAGGGTTAGGGCTCACTTACTGAGGGTCAGAGGGCCGGGTGAGCGGGCATTGGGCATATCTGATTGCCCCAGGATTTCCGATGAGGAGAGAGAGAGGTTGTCTATTATGTACGGGCACGGTGCTGCATCACAGGTTTCTGGACAGGGACAGGGACAGGGACAAGGACAGGGACAGAGACAGGGGGCAGGAGCAACTGCAGGTTCGCAGGCAGGGGTCACAGGTATGCAAGCACGGCCTACTAAGGTGCAGTGCATGGTCCAGGCGGTGCCACTCCAGTTCCACCCGCAGCAGCAGGGCTTACTTCAAAGGGGAGAGCGTCACATGAGCAGGTTGGATCAACAGCAGCGGGTCCTTCTCGTCCCACCTCTTCTTCGGCGGCAGATGCAGCACATGGTTCGACAGGTCCTCCCAGAGAGAGTGATACACCCACAGATCAGCCATCCGGTTCGCGTGTTAGACCACGAGCGCCATGTGCACAACAGAGAGAGGTTAGGCCCAGACAGCAGACCCTTGATCGATGCGGGTGGCAGAGAGAGCAGCATGCTCGGTGCACTCGACTTGCTGGCCAGTTCTTTTACGAGTGCGGCATTTCCTTTGTTGTTGCTAACACTTGGGTGTTCAGAGAGTTTTGCGCACAGATGGCAGTCGTGGATGCTACATGGACGCCTCCCAGACGAGAGGCATTGCGAGGCAGGATGCTTCGTCAGGAGGAGGAGACCATTACGCGGGAGCTGAGTTCCATTCGCTCAGCTTGGCAGATGTAAGTACTTTGTTTCCATAAACCCATTGCATGCGTTTAGGGTTGACTCGTGGCGCAATTTTTGCATTTGGCTAAAATGTTTTTTTTTGCAGGTATGGATGCACGATATTGAGTGATGGATGGACCGACATTCGTCGGCGATCCGTCATCAATGTCTTGGTTTCTTGCCCGCTTGGCACATCCTACGTGGCGTGGATGCCACTCGAGGTGGTGACGCCATCACAGCCGATTTCATATGGAAGGTTATCAGAGATGTTATTCTTGACATTGGAGTAGAGCATGTGGTTTAGGTTGTCACGGACAACGCTTCGAACTGCAGGAGAGATTCTGACGAGGGAGCACCCCAGCATTGTGTGGACACCTTGTGCTGCGCATTGCATAGACTTGCTCATCCCTGACCTGTGTGCACTTCCATGGACAAGAGAGGTATTGGTTTCTCCATTTGCTATGCTATCTTGATTGACGCTTGCTCCATGCTGCTAAACACATCTCAACTATTGTCTAAATTTTTTACTGGATGTGTGTTGCAGGTCACTTCTACGGCCATGCGCCTGGTCACTTTTGTGACCAGGAAGAGGCGTGTGCTAGCCCTATTCCGCACCTTCTCGCACCTGAACCTGAAGAAGCCAGCACCCACATGCTTTGCCTTTTACTTTTTGGTGCTAGAGCGATTAGTATTAGTGAAGGACGCATTGCGGCGGATGGTTTCCAGAGAGTCCTTCCGAGAGTTCATGGACGTCCAACATGCGGCGTTTTTCCGGTCCACTGCGTTCGATGAGCAGTTCTGGACAGATGCTGAGGACATTACTGGGGTCCTTCTACCCATTTTCAGAGTGCTGCGCCTGGTAGACCGTGAGGGGTGCACTCTCGGCCTCATTTACGAGTTCATGGACCGCATCGGCGAGGGGATTCAGACGTCAGCCTTGATCGAGCACATGTATGACTCTTCAGTGTCTAGTTTGTTGTTTCTCACTCAAGTCTGATTCGTTTCTTTTATGCTATGGCAACTATGGTTACATGATTGTTGTGATTTGCCTACTGCAGGAGGTGCGAGATCTCACGTATCTGGGAGGCCAGATGGGACTACTTCCCTTGACCCATCCACGTCGTAGCCCACATATTGCACCCCTTGTGGCGCGAGACTCGGGATCGGGACGATCAGGAGCTGCACCGACACGGAGCGCGTATGGCCTGGACCAGGTACGTGTGATAAATTGCTTGGTAGGCTAAGTACTGCAGTAGTGATTGTAGTGTGCTCATTGCTAGTGTGTGAATTCAAGAGGACTTACACGAACCATGTTTTTTCTTCTGCCAACAGGTACGATGCTCACTAACATTGCATACCAGCTGCTGATCTTTGAGCGCTACCAGTTTCCTTTTGATGGAGAGCAGAGTCGGCGGAGGGAGGATATGTTGAGGCATGTTTCATGGTGGGGCTACCATGGGCGTGGCACAGGTGACCTGCGACGACTGGCCGAGAGAGTCCTTGCACAGGACTGTTCAGCAAGAGCTTGCGAGCGAAATTGGAGCACCTGGGCCTTGTATCACACGCAGAAGAGGAACAGGTTGTCCATCGAGCAGTGTAGGCGGTTGGTGTTTGTGAACACCAATGGCCGTATGTTGAGGCGCACACGAGGAGGGGGACAGATGCTCGAGGTGAGTCACATCATCACCCCCTGTTTCTTGCTATGCTTTGACAAACTGAATTGCTTTTGAATTATGCAATGAATTGCTGACAACAATGTATTGTTTTTGGTTGCAGGTGAACCCTGACACTTGCTTGGTGGATTCGGCAGCTGCTGCTCCTCGGGCACCACCCACGCAGGAGGAGATGGATGATGAGATCTATAGAGAGTTATATAGACAGGCGCAGGCTGACGCACGGGCTCTACGGTGTTCGAGGAGGGCAGAGGGCTAGGGCTGAGGAGGGGGATGATGAGGGCTTGGAGGGTGGAGAGGAGCTCGGGGCTGACTATCAGGAGGAGGAGTGGGTTGAGGGGGATACGGAGGAGGATGAGAAGATGGGGGTGGAGGCACAGGGGGATGACCTGGCTGACTTGCTGGTGGACCCTGATGCGGAGACAGAGGAGGAGCCAGCCATTCCTACACGTAGGCCTAGGAGGAGACCTAGAGGTTCTGGGGGGGGGGGGCCTAAGTTCGCTTTTTGTAGACATGAGTGGAGCATCACAGGCAGCCGTCAGCCAGGCATCATCACAGTGGGTAGGGCCATCCCAGGGCGTTGGATCACAGCCACCTGACACATAGACACGCAGGGGTAGACACAGGGGTGGGGGTTGTCAGAGGGGGGGGCAGAGGAGGGGAGAGAGGCAGAGACAGAGGTAGAGGCAGGGGGAGGATCCAGAGCCAGAGCACGCAGCAGAGAGCCAGAGCACGCTGCAGAGCCAGGGCCACACCACGGCATATGGCTCCCTCCAGTTCTGATTCATCTACAGACCCTTGGGATCTGCAGTCAGGCACAGATTCAGATGATGGTTCCTACCATGACTCTGACGAGCCTTAGTTGTGTAGTTTTCATTATGTTCATGGAACATCATTGTACTCCATTTTGGTGCCATGTGGCCTGATATTATATATTACGATGATCCTATTCACAGCAGTGTAACGATTCAGTACTGTTCTTTGTGTGTGTGTGTGTGTGTGAGAGAGAGAGAGAGAGAGAGAGAGAGGGAGAGTATATATGTATGTATATGAAACCTAACCTAGCAAGTTCCACATCAAACCAATAACATAAGAAACAAAAAATCTTAGCCACAATCATTACTTATGTTCTTAAGTACCTAAGCATAGCTAATACGGGTTTGAGAATACAAATTCTCCTAGGCAGATCCAATTTTGACTAAGAAGTGAATGTCAATCAGCAAGAATAAATCAAATACAAAACAAGAGAAATAAGAAACTTAGCCCACCACCACTAAGTTCAAACAAGAGTTAACAACAAATAGTCAATAATATAAATTAAATAGAAAGAGAGCAGGCTCACTAGTTACCCCATTTAGTTGAACTTTATCATTAGTCATAGTGAACATACTAAAAGCTAAGATACCAAACACAACAACATTTAGTGATAAGAGTTGTCCGAACCTTTGCATAATTTCTCAAAAGTTAAACGCATGTGCATAGTTGCTAGTAAACGTTTGCAGCCTTCAAACTTTTTAATGGCAAGTTTTTCAAAAAGTTTGCAAATGCTATACGGAATTGAGAATTAAGTAATCGCAGCATAACATAATAACACCACTAGGCTTAACACACATACGCCTTATCTCACAATGGATTGAGCCTTGAAAAATGCACACATAAAGAAATTTAAACTCCCGCACCTAAAAGGTAGCGTTCAATGTCTTCAGGCATCGTCTCATTGTTGCACACAAAGATATATCCACGTTCATTAGGGATCCCCTTACCCTCCTTCACAGAGATTGCTTCAGCCGTAGGGCTTCTGTCCAATACTGCCATCCTTGTTGTAGGTACATATGCGCTCTCTCTCTCTCTCTCTCTCTCTCTCTCTCTCTCTCTCTCTCTCTCTCTCTCTCTCTCTCTCTCTCTCTTCAATTCCTACTTGGAAAATTGAATCACCTGAACACTCTCATCTACTGAAAATCTCTCCCAATAAACCAAGAAACTGGTGCAATTCATCACTTTGTTGCTGACATCGGAATAAACCCTTATTGCAAATACATTGCAAAGTATATCAACCTCTTTCTCAGCTAAACAAGAAAGGCAAGATACGATGGATCGTTGGAAAATACGAGATATAAAATGATCAGTTTTAAGAAGCATTCCACGGGTTCTGTGACAAAAACGTAACTATGGGAACAAACATCTACCTCAGCCGAATGCCCCGAAAGACGTGTGAATTAAAAACCAGGTGGACTAGTCTTCTGAGAATAAAAAATACTGATAGGAATGAAAAGTTCCAAAAATGAGTCAAAGTAGAAGAAAGCATTGCAGCCGAGGATGTGATTGACGACAACGAGAAAGGCAACGCAGAATCATATGTGTTGAGGTGAAACAAATAATTCAAGTCATAGATTGAGCAATGAAAATGAAGACGAAGCAGATTCACCAGATCAGAAGAATATGCTCGAGATTGTGGTTAGCAGAGATTCACGGCACTCCAAAATATTGAAGCAGCATCATGGCAGATTGACACAAGGGAACCGATCTTCGGCAGAGAAGCTTCAACCATGAAACAACAGCAAAATCTTATAAGCTATTCTTGTAAATGATGCTGAGAGTTGGAATCTTCCGTCCACACATGAAACACTTGCTTTGATAGACGAAGTAATCAGACGCACGATCTGGAGAAGACGAAGAGAAACAATGAGAGATGAGAGAAGGACGAGATCCAGTAGCCGCTCGAGCTGATCTTCCGCCGCAGAGCCAGAAATTGGACGGAAAGCAGCAGAATGAGAGAGACAGAAAAAAGAAAGAGAGAGAGAGAGAGAGAGAGAGAAAAGAAAGAGACGAGACTTGACGAGGTCGCGCGACTGCCAAGCCGCCCGCTATACCAAATAGGAGTGGGCTGGTCACGTCGAAAGCTAGTTTGCCATTAAAAAAATTCAAAAATTTTAAAATCACCTCATATGAATGTGGAAATTAAAAATTGCCCTTTCATTTAAAAGTTAATTTAAAAAGTCAAATGTCATCCTAGTTTAAAAAAACTTAAGATTTATTGCAAAATATAACATGAATATATGTAAATATGTGGTTAAAAAGTTCATACATGTCATGTTAAATGTAATGAAAAAAAAAGCCCATCAAGGGTGAAAGGTTAAGGTGCATGTCAAATTCCAAGCCTGCTCACATCGTAGTCGGAACGGCAAAATGTGACTGGTAGTGGTGGTCAGAAGTTTAGAGCCACGTGTCCTTCATAAACTTCTTACTCAGTTTCAAATACGTGGCATTATCTAAATGCTATTGTTGAAATCCAATGGTGAGGAGCTAAAATCATATTAAGACTGGAAGGTTGGAAAGATTCAAAAATGCAATACAGCACACCCTGGATAAATGTTAGGCCTCGAGAGTAATAAAAAGTTAACTAACATAGAGGGTTAACACTATAACATATAAACAGGGTGGGAAAAACAAATTAACATATTTCAAGGGAACATATATCCAGGAAATCAGATAAATAATGCAAACATTTATGGAGGGAATCATGCATCTAACGGCTGGGGCCTGGGCTAGCATCTGACGGTTGGGGCCTGGGCTAGCAAAACACCCTAAAAGAAATGTGCCCTAATAATCCAAATTGTTGGACATAGCCCTCTCCTATCTGTAAAATAACATTTAACCATGTCAATTTCTTGAAAACGGGAATAAATTCTGTTAACAAATAGCAGTTAACATTTGTACTGTGTAAAATCCTTGGAAGTAGCCAAGAATTAACTAATAGCTAGGGTTAACATATATAGAGATAACATATATAGAGGGTTGATGAAAATCACGTTCGATCTTATAGTAACTAACTTTGAGATAATTAGTACTACAGTGATTACATAGCCAAACGTTAAAGCATTGAATTATCAGACAAATAATCAGTCGCGAAGAATTATAGAAATGCACACATTCTGAGACGGACCTGGATGCAATAAGAAGATAGTATTGATTCAGTATGAAAACGAAACAGATGTAAATGAGTACAACAAGTTGTGCATCAAAACCGCATACTCTAAGCTATCTCTGAGCGACTAAATTAAAAGTCTATATTAAGCGCAACTATTGATAAGCAGTAAGCGCAATAGCAACCTCTAATCAACTCTAAAGAATTGAACTAGAATGCTCAAGAGTGTTCAAGCTCGCAGGCTTGAGAGAGAGAGAACGCTAACTATTCAATACTTGATGATTGATCTTCATGCTTCAATCCTTCCAATCTTGTGATACAGTGTTGGAAATTAAGTCCACAGTTGTCTCCTTGGTGAAGACTAATTTCTATTTCAAGATTCTTCCTACACGTTTATTGATCGTGGATCTTGTATGTCTGCTCATCTGATACCTGCAGGAATCATAACTTAGGCAACCAATTATTTGAAGAACGTCTACAACGGGCTTCCGATTGATCTCCAGCAAAGGGTAACCAACTCTATCATATTTCAAGTTCAAATGTTAAGTTTAATAATTTGAAGATCACTGAAGACTTGGCAATCTTCAAGAACTTCCACGAATTAGCATTTAGAACAACCTTGCAAGAATACACTAAGTGTCGCAAGAGTCTGCAGAAATGAACTATGTTTTTAACAGTGTCGACTTTTTTGCACTTGCCCAAAAAAAATGACACTTGGCTTTAACTTCTTCCTTTCAACTATTTTGAAGAAGTTAAACTGTTTTAAAAACATTGTCACCTTTTTAAGGGCACCTTCACATTTTTACAAGCATTTTTGGCTTTTTCGCAAAATCTCAAAGAGAGAAAAAAATCCTGACAGTTGTCTATTTTCAAGGAGGAACGTTCCAGACACTTCCCAAAATTTGCGAAGTGAGAGAAGCCACTTTACGTAAAATGCGGAGTGAGAGATTTGCAACGTCCTCGTCCATGTCAATATTCCCTGATTCGTTGACCATATATACAATGTATAGTTGTCACACAAGCCAAATACTTCCAAGTACAACAGCTTATCTAATTAGGTGACAAACATTTACTGTAATTGATACATGGATTGAATCTATAAATGGATCATCCAGACACACTCTATGTAATGCTCCGTCCATGACACGAATGATTTTGAGCCTCTCAATTACGCCATCATTCTGATTGTAAATGTCAATGTTGTGCTTTAGTGTAATATAGCAGCAATAAGTTTTTCTATATGTGTATAACGTAGATGAATGCTTGTTGTGATTTGAATGCACTTCATTTCTGTTTGATCATGCTTGTTTACTCACTCTGATCTAAAAACACGGACGTCTGTGACTCCTCAGCTTCTAATCAGACGATGGTTGTCTTTGACGCCTGAGGAACTCGCCATTATTTTTTTTTGCACTGCCAATGCATTCACAATTAAACTTCTGATTAAATCCATTTCCAATAATACCACACACAAACCATTTCTAATCTCTTCGGTGGACTGTACTCATTTTGGTTTTTGTGAGTATGAATTAATTTATAAGATCTCGTTGGACAACAGAACATTTGAGCTGTGATTATACTTAGCATAAACATTCTATTAGACTGTTCTTGCATCTAGCAGCCCATTGCAACGGGAGAGTTGTTCCGCAAATATTCCTGCTCTCTTCTCCGTTCGCGTTCTTCATACTCCCTTGTCCCATCAGATTGGTATCAGAGCATGGCTCAAATAAACCGAGAGATTAAGTTTGTTCTATTCGTATTATTGTTAACATGTCTCATATTGGTAGCTCTTCATCTACATCATCTAACGAAGCTAGAATCATTGACAAGTTCAATGGATCTAACTTCTACATCTAGAAGTTAAAAACTCAAGATGATGTTGATAGATAGAGATCTTTGGGATATAGTAGAAGGTTCTGGAAAATGGTGATCAAGCAAAGACATGGAAGATCAAATATCAGAAGGCCTTAGCATGTATCACACTCAATCTGGTAGACTCCCAAATATCTCATGTTACCACATGCAAAACCTCTAAGGATGCATAAGATTTGTTATCAAATCTCTATGAGACTCATGATGTAACCACTAGATTATATCTTAGAAAGAAGTTCTTTACTCTTAGCATGTCTGATTCTACTGCCATCACTTCTCACATCAACAGTTTCAAATCTTTATTGGATCAGTTATCAGCTGTAGGATGTGCTATTCAAGATGATGATGTCGTTATGACCTTGTTTTCTTCTCTTCCAAAGTCGTATGGACGCTTTGTGACGATGATCTCCACATAGCCTGACCTCACTCTTCAAAAGGTGATCGGTCATCTACTTCAAGAAGAAATGCAGAAAAAAACCAGTGGCATGTCCATCAAAGACAAATTCATGGTCCTGTACACCAAGAAGAAAGACTATTCCAAGGGCAAGAATCAAGTGCAGCAACAACAACAGAAGCCTCACACTCAAGGTGAGAACAATGGATCGTGCAAGAAGCTTTTTTGCAGATATCGCAAGAGATCCAATCATGACATCAAGGAGTGTCGTATCCGCATCTACAACGAGGCAAAGAAGCAACAACAGCAACAGCCAGACTCCTCCAATGCGATGGAATTTAAGGAGCAAGATACGCATCCGTTAATGGCTTACAACAGTGGCAACGAAGACCACGACAGCTGGTACCTGGACAGCGGTGCTACCCAACACATGACCTCTCGCAAGGAATGGTTAATCGAGTATGCAGCTTACAGCAGAGATCAATTCGTCTACCTCGGAGATCCAGCACCATATGCGTGGAAGACAAAGGGACAGTCAAGATCATGTTCAAAAATGAACTTTCTAATTATGTCACCAATGTTTTCCACGTACCTCAGTTGTCAAAGAACTTGTTGTCAGTTTCTAAGATGACTGATGAGGGTTACACTATTACTTTCTCATATGAGCAGTGTACAATCTTCGACACTCGAATAACGTATCATTTTGGTACAATCTTCTACAGTCATTAAAGAACAGTATGTATGCATTTGAAATGTTAGTCCCTACCTGAGGAATTGAGACATAGATCTGTGTTCCTGTGTGTAACGAAGATATAAGTTTCTAACATATTCATGAGCTATTTGAGTTCTTTAACCGTGATTGGACTTTAGTTGTTGAGGACTATTGACTAGAACACAACAATTCATGAATAAAATTAACTTTTTGTCTGTTCGTACTTGAACGCATCGAACATCTCTCAAATCCTTGCTAACAACCTAATCAGCCAGAGTGTAGTTCATTCGTGCTACTCTAATAACATCTCACTTGTAGAACGCTTTTCATTCGATTCGATAGAGAAAGATTGTTGTTCTAAAAATTGCCATCATCACACACACAACAAAAGTAATATTGGTTACTTATAAAATGTCTGTTTGACAACCTAAAAATAACACCCGACTTCATTTCATTATAATGAGATCTTGCACCCATGGCAAAGATGGTAAGCATTCGAGTCATCATCTCACTTGCTACACTTTATGGATGGGATCTATGGCAAATGGATATTACAAATGCATTCTTGAATGGTGATCTTGAGGAGGAAGTGTACATGGAGCAACCCGAGAGCTACATTTCATCAACCACTCGGGTTTTGGGTCTCTCCCTACCCTTCTTTAAGAGCTTATAACTCCTACTAGGATCATCAGAATGAATTGAAACCAATTGCACTGGAAAGAGAGCTCTTCTAGCTTTCCAACAAGCTATAATGTCAATATCTTTGGATCTAACATAAAGGAGATAGAGTCAAATGATGTATTCCGGTTTTCACACGTGTGAAAAGTCAGAATTCCATACATCCTCTTTTTTGGACTAAAAATATCAGTTCTAACCTCATTCACCAAAAAACTGTTCAAGAATAGACAGCAAAACACTGCTAAACAGCTTCCTAGCTTGAATTGACAGAAAAATCTTCATACACCTGATGTTAGTGGCATTCAAAGCATGGTATGGCTCTGATACCATGTGAGAAATCCAGCAACTTCACACGTCTGGAGAACCACAACAAATGTGTGAATGATCTTGACCATGCTTTGTGGTGCACCGCACGCAGATCACCTGTAGAGCAATCCTGCAATCTACCAATAGATCTGAGGCTAGAGCACAATCTAGAATGCTACAGATCAAAGCAATACTAATTCCTCACAAATAGAGAGAATACATAAGCAAAATAATGTATGAAGAATGCCTTTTACTCGAATTAGAGAGAGAATATAAAAAACAAGCAAAATAGCATGAGATCCATTTTGACATCATGACATTACCAAAGCTTGATTCATCATTAGATATGAATGAGAACCATATGTACATATATAGGAGAGCCAAAATTCGTGGTACTACTTGCATTCAATGCATTCCCTACACCTAATCAAGTGTAAACTACTACCATGTTGACACCTAACAGCTTGCATGCTGAAATTGCACCTAACTTCTACCTACTTTCTCCAAATGTCAATTTCTCAACTAGATATGTACAAAACTACATGCATGTGTCCAATACTGTATTTGCATGCCTTGCATGTGACTTCCCTAGATGACTTGGACATGTGTAGAACATGTATACTGACTTGCATGTTGCATGATTGCATGTTGCATGCATGCACTCTAACTGACTTTGCATGTCATCTACTTTTATGCATGTCTACAAATCTAGATCTATCTAACTCAAACGCGCCCTAATCTACAAGGTCATGTGATCAATTCACATACCTTTGATATATACAATGGAACAAAGTGAATATAGTTCAATATGGCCATCTAGACATTGTGCATGTCATGTAGCTCGAGTTTGTACATGCTAGAGAATGCTATTTACAACTTATAAATGTACAAGCAAGATGATTTTCCTCATCAACCCCTATAGACAAGTTGGATGGCTTTTTATTCTTCACAGCTCATACCAAATGTATTGTATGTGTCAGTTAGTCGAATTATAGACTTAGAACATAAGGTAGAGTTTCAAGTAGATTCCTATCGGATTCTTGATCAAAGCAACAGGATCCTTGCACTCGAAAAGAGGCAAGGATATCTCTAGAGGCTTAGTCATTGTAACTCTGTAATTGATTGTGCTTTAAGAAGTTTGACATCTGTTAATAAAGGATTGATTTGGCATTATAGACTTGGTCACCTTAATCGTGTATCGATAGGTAGATCTTGATTTAGACTATCGAATCGTGGACCCTCCTGTCTACCAAAGTTGTATCATAGAAAAGCAAGCAAAAGGCCATTGAAGTCAAATCAAGAACACATATCTAAAGCTTTGCTAGACATTTTACATACTGTTATATGTGGCCCAATGCAAACACCATCACTGTTTGGTGCTAAATTCTTTGTTACTTTTATAGATGACTACTATATATTTTCTGAAGCACAAATCTGAAGCTTTCCAGTTCTTCAAGAAATACAAAGAAAATGATGAGTTGCAGACATGCAAGAAGATCAAAGCTCTCAGGAGCAACAACGGCGGTGAATACATCTCAAACGAGTTCAAAGACTACTGCTCAAGCAAATGACATCGAGCAACATGTTGATGCTTCCTATTCTCCACAGTCGAATGGACTGGCAAAAAGGAAGAACATGACCTTAGTCGAGTCTGCCAAATGCATGATAACTCATGCTTCATTGCCTAAATTATTCTGGCAACATGTTGTTTCAATAGCAACCTACATGGAAAACCGATGTATAACTAAAGGCCTCCCTGACAACAAGCTTCATTGAAACACTTGAGAGTATTTGGATGCACTCTCTATGCTCATCTCCCAAAGGACAACAAATAGAAATTTGATGAGCATTCATTCAAAACTATTTTTGTTGGCTACTATACTTTTGATGGAATGTATAGACTGTACAATATAGACACCTGTAAAGTTTTCACTAACAGGGATGTGACTTTTATTGAAGATCAGTTTATTGATTTGAAGGAAAGACCAGATGTAGTCTACAATTTCTGCCTCGACAATTGATACATATCGAAAGGCCATTTCAATTTCCTCCAACAGTCACTCTATACAGTTGGACCCAGAAGAAGAAGAAGAAGGTGCAACTCAGGATCAGCTAACACAACCAACACAGTTGAATCTTGTAGCCAGAGACTTCAACCAGAAGATCAACAAGAACCCAAACTCAACTAGTCTGATACAATGATGAGTTTGCTCACTATTCTATTCGAGAGCCAACCACAGTTGAGGAAGCTATGTCACAGGCCGATTCAGATCTCTGAAAAGAAAAAATGAATAAGGAGTACAACTCATTGCTGAGGAACAACACATGGACTGTCACTAAGCTACCAACAGACAAAAAGATAATCGACTATAAATGGATCTTGAGGATCAAATACAAAGCAGATAGTATCGACAGAAGGAAAGTTCGACTAGTGGCAAGGGGATTTTCACAAATTTCCAATATTGACTACATTGAAACCTTTAGCCCAGTGGTCAAGCACACTTCCATTCGACTGCTACTATCCTATGGTGTTGTGGCAGATCTTGAGGTACACTAGATAGATGTACAAACGACATTCCTCAATGGAGTTACCAAGGAGGATGATCCAGCCAGGGTTATATCCTCAATGGTCGAGAAGATCAGGTATCCAAACTCAATAAAGCTTTGTACGGTCTAAAGCAATCATCTAGAGCATGGTTTCATCGAATCAACACATTCTTGATCGATCATGGATTTGAACCTAGCTCTGCAGACTGTAATGTATACTTCAAAGCCATCAATCAATTCTTTGTCATCATCACTCTCTATGTTGATGTGTACATTGATGTTTAGCAACAACATCGGACTGACGAAGGATACCAAGAGGATTCTATCCCAACAGATCTTGGAGAGGCGCATTATTGTCTCGGGATTCAAATCCACAGAGACAGAAGCAAAATACTTCTCTATATCACCCAACAAAGGTACTTCTATAATTTGTTGACGAAGTTCAATTTGTAAATAATCCCATGGATTCAAGTCTAAAATTATCCAAGGAATAGTGCCTTCAGACCAATGAGAAGAAGGATGAAATGAAGGGGTATCCATACCAATCGATTATTGGATCTATGATGTATGCATAATCTCTACCAGGCCCGATCTTGCATACGCTTGCATACGCCATCAGTTCCTTGAACCAATATATGGCCAACCCTAATATGATCCATTGGAAAGTTCTTTTCTGAGTTATCAGATATGTTCGAGCTACTATTGACCTCTGTGTCTACTACGGTGATGTCAATTCATCCGATATCCATGTACGTCATGGATATACATATGCAAATTGGGCAGACGATATCGACACCAGAAGATCAACTTCTGGACTTGTCTTCCTGTTCAGTAATGGTTGGTTGAGGAATTTATTGTGTGATATTGGTGTCAGACAATCTAATCCAACAATTATTCAATGCGACAATCAGAGTGCTATTGCATTATCGATCAATCCTAAATTTCACTCTAGGAGACTACTATATCAGGAGCAAGATACTCAATAAGGAGGTAAGTCTGAAATTTTGCAGAACCCACTATATGGCAGCTGAAATATTTACAAAAGGGTTAAATCAGGAAGCACACAAGAATTTTTGTGCTATCTTGAATTTAAAAATCAAGGCATTCAAGAATCTAGATTAAGCAGAGGTGTTGGATTTCTATCTTCTCCATCTCTATCTCTCTGCTAATCTAGATCCATCCACTAGCTGTTGTAAATACATGTATAGTTGTCGCATACTCTATAGAAATACACTTGTTTCCTGACAGTTTGCAGAAATACAAAGGAATCAGTGATGGTATTTCCCTGATTGCTCGGACACCTATGACTATTCGACTATACTCAATTGTTCGACCCTCCTACATTATTCGGCCATCCTCCATTTCGGATAATCTGATCAGATTCGATAGTTTGGCATACCGAACAATTGGCTGCAATCCGACTATTGCCGGATCAACAAGTACCTTTGTCACGACCGGACAGAATCAAATATCATCCGAAGCAAGTCTTCTATATAGTGTGATGTCTTCAAAGGATGCTTCATCATCACTATTAGAAACTTTTACATTTTGCTCCATAGGAGTTTCTACTCCTTTACAATCTTTCATTTCAAACTTTTCTAAAATATAAGAAGCATTTTTGGATTGACAAATAAAACTCAAATCTTTGCCTCTTAAAACTTCTATTCCTAATATGAAATGAAGATTACCAAGATCCACCATCTTAAACTCTTTAGACAATGCTACTTTCACTTCTTGTATACCATCATAATCATTTCCACTAAGGATAATGTCATCTACATACAAAATGAGAATAATGATTTTACCATCATTAAATCTTAAGTTCAAAGAAGGATCTTAAGCACTTACAACAAATTTTATAGAGTTCAAGAAAGCATTCAACCTAGAGTACCAAGCTCTGGGTGCTTGCTTAAGCCCATAAAGGCTTCTTAGCAACAAACACAATCTTCTTTGATGAAGCCCTCGGGTTGCCTCATGAAGATCTCCTCTTCCAAATAACCATTGAAAAATCACATCAAGTTGAAAAAGAGACCAATTGAAAGTAGTTGCAAGAGAAATGATCAACCTTATGGAAACTAGTTTGGCAACAGGAGCAAAAGTTTCATCAAAATCTACTCCCTTGGTTTGCAAGAACCCCTTTGCCACTAGCCTTGCCTTGTGTTTGTTGATGCTTCCATCTTGATTGTACTTCAATCTACAGATCCATTTGCACTCAAGTGGTTTTCTTCCATGAGGAATATCTACAAGCTTCCATGTACGATTCTCCATAAGAGCATCATACTCCCTTTGCATGGCATCCCTACATTCTTGTGACTCCATAGCCTCTTCAAAGCAACTTCGCTCATCAAACATAGATGTTAGAAAAGTGTAAGAGACAAGTGAATGAAAATCTTCCCTTTGTTCACCTTTGTCAACATAGGTGAGCCTTGAAGGCTCGGCCTTCCTTCTTGTAGACCTCCTTGGAGTCTTCGGGTCTTGAGATGGATCCTCAAGATCTTGATCACATGTAGGCTCCTCCTCAAATCTTGCAAGATCCTTGACATAAGATGTATTAGAAGTTTTTTCATTCAACTTGTAGTAGTTACCTTCATCAAAAGTAACATCTCTACTCACTAAAATCTTTTTAATGATTGGATTATAGACTCTATATCCTTTGCTACTTTCAACATAACCAATAAAGATCCCTTTTATAGAGGTAGGATCATCCTTTTTTCTTGTATCTAATGCTTGAAAAACATAGCAAGTGGATCCGAAAATTCTTAGATCTTTAAGATTCGGCTTCTTACAAAATAGAGCCTCATAAGATGTTATGCCTCCAATCGGCTTACATGGCAATCAATTACACAAATAAGTTGCACAAATAATAGCCTCTCCCCATCACATCTATATGGAAACAATGGATTTTTACAAGCACATCGCTAGTTTCACTCTTCACAACTTGTTTTGAAGCTCAAATATTGAAAAAACACAAAGTTTTGGTGAAAGTACAACTCCAGTAGCCTCTCACACATGTGAGAAGTACATCTGAACTTTACACACTAATCTGAACGTCAACATCACAAGTAAACTATTAGTAAAGATTCCTCCTTCAAAATGAATCTAGCACCAATGCTTTCACCAAAATGAAGATATGTGGATCATCAACTAAGCTCTTTGACTTGGCTCTGATGCCATGTCAAATTTTAGAGTTTAAGGACTCAATTTGTACAAATGATCACAAAGAGTGACTGGTAGCTTGGGATCTTGATCTATATCAAGACTAGCTTCCAAATCTAGCGTCTACTTGACAATCTTTGTGATTCCATGCAAGAACAATCAAGAAATGATGATCCACGGCTTCACACGTGTAAAGTACAGCTACTGTACAGCCTAATAACTAAGAAATAGTTTACTTATGATTTACTAAGCATTCATCCACAAAGAAAGTGCCTAAGAGAGTGAAAACACCAAGATTGTTTCACAAACCAATGTTTCTCATCATTAGGTTCACAATGGATCCATCATGGATCAAGTACATAATCACCATAATCTCTCTCTAAGTTGCATCCAGCACATGTGGGATAGCTCATTGTACTTATCCATATCCACTTTGGATAAGATCTATCAAGTTTGCCACATCATCCATTGGTGGTTTGTGTTGACCTTCTAGATTTCTACAATCTAGGACCTAACTCCTATAATTTAGGAGATGTCATATTTGACTCAAATGAAAGCTAATCAAAATGGATCTGAATATTACAAGTGCCATTTCACACGTGTGGATCCACATAGATGTCAAAATACATCAAAAACCATGTGAAAATTGCTAAATTCTAACACAACAGATGTGGTCACATATCTGAAAAAAACATTTAGGCCAAAAGGAGATTCAGAATTGCAGTACAAAAAGGGTTTTCTGGCTGGTCAGCAAGGATGATGTACAATGTGATTTGAAATGGGATTGTCAGCACATCACAGGCTCACGCTCATTCCATTGTGCTAATGGATATTTCCAAGATAGTCCATGCTCACTACATTGTCGCACATTGTCATGTTCTGTGATTCATGTATTGCAGGGCAATGGAGAATATGCAGGAACAAACAACACATGGAAGAGTGGAAATATTTGTTTATCCAACCATTTCCATAGTTAGAGGCAGGTAGCAGTGACGAAGACGATGACGTTGGAGATAATGACGGTGCTGATTTTTTCCTGCCAATGCATAATGACACCAACCTTCCCATGTATGAGGGGAACCCTGATAGTTTGTGTGGCTTGCTATCCACTAGGGACAGTTTTGCGGGCATTGCAGTGTGAAAGATTTCAACTAATTTTGCTATTTTGGTCAAATTTGTATATTTGGCAATTGAGGCCAATTTTCATATTAGACTTAGAGTTTGACTTTTTAAAGTTATATTATTCTAAAGTCATCTGAATAAATACTTTTGGAAAGTGTGAAAAACTATAGAAAATGATTTTTAGATATTCAGGTTTGAATTAGAATCTAGTCCTCATTAATGCTAGGTTTTTCATTATAGAGGAAAACCAAAGTTCAAAGTTAGGTTTGGACCTGTTATAAAAGGATGTAACTCATGAGATGAGAAGACATTCTCTCTCTTTCTCTTATCTCATTCATGAGAAGACATTCTCTCTCTCTTATCTCATTCATGCTTATACATGGTTCTCTTTTGGTTCTACTATCCATTGGTGCACTATACTGGTGATATCTTGCAATTTTGTGTAGAATGCTTATTTTATGTTTTCGGATCCACAGGTGTGAAATATATTCTTGATGCATACAAGAAAGTTTTTGCTTTCAGTAGAAGGTGTGGCAATTTGTACAAAATCAATCACTCTTATTCTACAAGTAGTCAAGTTCTTTTTACTTCAACTTTTGAATCAACTAATATGCTTTGGCATTTCAAATTAGGCCATTTAAATTCTAGTTGTATTCAGCAAATGTCAAAACAGAATTTAGTACAAGATTTACCTTTCACTAGCAAATCTGATACTCCATGCAAAAGCTACATTTCTAACAAGCATGATAGAAGTTCAATCAAATCAGATTCTGAATGTACTTCTAGAATTTTGCTAGATCTTGTACACATGGACATTTGTGCTCCTATGTAGACTATTTTCTCAGGGGGAGCTGTCTATTTGCTAGCTATTATTGATGACTTCTTTTGGGGGACTGCAACATATTTCTTGAAAGACAAATCCAATACTTTCAAGTCCTTCATGCAGTTCAAGGCATCATCAGAAAAAATGACCTAGAAAAGAATCAAAGCTCTATGCTCTAATGCAGGAGGAGTATTTATCTCCATCGAGTTCAAAGCTTTATGCAAGGCAAATAATTACATCTTCACAATATTCAGCAAGGTACTCACCTCAGTCCAACGGTGTAGCTCAAAGGAAGAATCAGACACTCATTGCAAGTGCAAAGAGCATGTTGTCTTATGCCTCTCTTCCAAAAACAATTCTGGACAGAAGTTGTTACTACAGTAGCCTACCTTCAAAATCGATCCATTACAATGGCCCTGAATGGAAAGACACCTTATGAGGTGTGGACAAGATTGAAACTAGACAATACCAGCAAAAGGTAGATCTTCATCAGCTATTCCTCAAAGCAACAGACATACAAGCTCTTAAATCTAGACATTTTGAAGACCTTCATGAGCAGAGATGTCATCTTTTTGGAAGATCGGTTCATCGACCACAAGGGAAAAGCTGCATCGACTTCCAGTCCAAGAGTCGACAACTTCGAACTCAAGACTGATCACAAGCTCGACATTGACTCCTCTGACGATGAGGTAGTCACTCAACAAATCGAACAACATCAAAGGACCGAAGTTCAATCCAGAAGATCGAACCGGTCCAGGCAGCCTCCATCCCTATTCAAGGATGATCCATCCTGCTACTTTGCGTAGGAACTCAACATTATTTCAGAGGCAAAGTCTTCCATTGATGATGACCAGTGCAAGGCAGAAGAAGACACTACACTTGCAGTTCTAAACAAGAATGGTTTCTATTCAGACTTGGCAGACTCGAATATTTACTTCAAGTCTGTATCGGATCCTTTCATTATCACTACTCTTTATGTAGATGATACACTAATACTCAGTAACAATCTGAATTTTTTGAAGGATCCAAAATGCATGTTAGCACTAGATCCATCATCCAATATTCTCAAAGGCTACACAGATGCAGGATGGGCAGCAGACTTCAATACCAGGATATCGACTTCTGGATCTGTATTTTCAGACAATCAAAGCCCAATCTCACACAACCAAAAATAGTTCTCAAGTAGCATTACCGGGAATCGGAATTTTTAGCTGCCTCAAATGCTACAATTTGGCTGACAAACCTGCTTGCAGATATCAAATTTTTTCAGTCACATTCAATGCCCATCTATTATGACAACCAAAGCACAAGGGTAATTTCGTTGGCTTACTGCAGGATAGAGTCTATGGCAGCAGATTACTTCACAAAGGAGCATCATCTCAGATCTAACAATATGTTAAATTTGAAGATCAAAACTTTTTAGGATCCACATTAAGAGGGAGTGTTAAATTTCTTATGCTCAACCTTAACAAATCATTCAAGTAATGAGCATCCTGAAAACAGCCGAAGGCCAACTACATGTTTCGGACCTTCACATTTTTCCACTCTTCCATTTTTGTGCCTTAAAAGACACCTTCGTCTTTTTCGCCTTCTTCGCATTTTTTGCACTTTCGAGAAAAATGCGAGATAGTGACACAATGCCTTGAAATCCATTTCAGACCTACCTTTAGGATTTTTGCACCTCTGGAATTTACATGCCTCCCCTGTTCAAGGGCACCTTCAGGTTTTTTGGGTTTTCGCAACAGTGGCAGACCGACGTCGCCAACTTATCATCAACCCTAAAAACAGCTAGACAATTAAAATATCCCAAAGGTGGTTACCCACTTTGTACATATACAAATACTGGCGTAAATAGCATTCAACACTTGTAAGATAATTTTTAGACACTTATAAATATATGCTACTAGCTAAATCAAGCTAAGATAAGTTTTATCAAGGTTTTTAACAAACAGAGTTATCTATAGCCAGCGTAATCATGCTCAACAATCAAGCTGAAGTTATCACTTCAAGCATTGTACTCACTATTTGATATTAATCAGAGTGCATTTTTGTCTCACTACTACATCGTTCATTTGCACAATTTGTTTGAATTGTTTATCTTGAATATTTCTGCTGCTAACTGTTGCGTTTCTGTTCCCACATGACCATGCTCAAGCTTCCGCTGCCTGTCATCTCGATTTACGACAACTCATTCATGATTAAGTCATCAAGTGATGATGACATCTTGTGGCAAGATGGAGGTGGAGGCTCATTCATGGATTTTTATGGTGGAGACATATCAAGAAAGGACAAAGAGGGAGGATACAAGCAAGCAAATGGTTACCACTCACATTTATTGTTTGGTTGTTGTGATTTTTTAGAGAGTTCAAAGTTTATAGTATGGAGGAATCATCTCATTTACATTCTATTTGGTTCTTCATGTTCTGTTTACATCTTGATGTGTAAAATTGATGTAAGAGGTAGCAAAGCATCCAAAGTGGACACTATTCTCTATATCAATTATGAATGCTACTTTAAAGCATTGGGAAATGACTTGTTCATGAAGCATAGAACTTCAGTTGGAGTGTTTTCAAAGACTATGCTTAAACTAGTTGAAGAGGGAGTGTGAAAGATTTCAACTTTTATTTTAGTCATATTTGTATATTTGGCAATTGAGGCCAATTTTCATATTAGACTTAGAGTTTGACTTTTCAAAGTTAAATTAGTCTAAAAGCCTTTGAATAAATACTTTTGGAAAGTGTGGAAAACTATAGAACACGATTTTTAAAGATTCAAGTTTGAATTAGAATATATCCTCATCAATGCTAGGTTTTTCATTAGGTTCGAACCTACTATAAAAGGATGTAACTCGTGAGAGAAGAAATTCTCTCTCTCTCTCTCTCTCTCTCTCTCTCTCTCTCTCTCTCTCTCTCTCTCTCTCTCTCTCTCTCTCTCTCTCTCTCTCTCTCTCTCTCTCTCTCTCTCTCTCACCTCATTCATGCCTATACATGGTCCTCTTTGGGTTCTACTATCCATTGGTGCACTATATTGGTGATATCTTGCAATTTTGTGTGTAGAATGCTTATTTTATGTTATTTTCGGATCCACACGTGTGAAATACAATAGTTTACTATTTTTGTCTGGATAGAAACTTTATCATATCTTATGTTTGATGTTTGATTCGAGAGAAGGGTTTTCTAAGAGTTCGGGGTTTACGGTGGGTAGAAAGTGAAAAGTGAAGCACTGGTGCACAATTTCTAGCATACAGGAATTCCATAAAGAGGGTGCTTTGTGTTTACAGCTAGTGTGCAATCAATTCACCATTGTTTTGAGAATGGGTTGAAGCTGTGGACAGCTTACAGTAGGGCAACCTCAATCAGATGATGAGCTGCAAGAGAAACCACGAAGAAATGTGGAGAAATGGCCTAGAATGTTGTTTTGTCTGATAGCCAGGGTTAAGTTGAAAAAACACATTACTCTCTCAATATAGAAACTTCTTTGGAGCTGTGAAGAGCTAGAGGTGGGCGCCCCTAGTAGCGTGACCCTGCCTGCAAGAGGCCGTAGGCGGCCATAGATCAGAGGAGGAGCTGGATCGATCCAAAGAGAGCAGAGAAACCACCATAGCTTGAAAGCTAAAAAGGAAGAGAGATGAATAGTCGCGAGGAGGCTGTCGCGCGTGTGGAGAGGAGCCAACACATAATGTGTTGAGGGTTGTATCGGTTGAAAGCAAGTGCTTTATCGCACGGATGGAACTCTGGTTGTAGGATCGGATTAGTTTACCTTCGATGGTTCATATGACTAGGACCATAGGTTTGAAGGTTAACCATTAAATTGGTTTGAAAGGAGCCTTGAAGTGGGCTAAAGGGACTTGAAGGTTCATTTTGGACTTCAATTTCATAAAAAAATTTCAAGTTGAAATAAAGGTGGGTCCCAAGTTTTTGAAGGATGAAGTTTCTTCACATTGAATAAATAGTTCAAAAACTCAAAAGGTCCTTGTTTTCACCTCCTTTTGTCTATTTGGGCCAAACGAATGGCACCCGGACTGTATCTACAAGTATGTTACCACAAAACAGAGTGATTGCAGTGGAGAACGTGCTCAATGGATGTCAAATCTCTTTTGCCCCTTTCCGGGAGCAGGTAGTCAAGAGTGTGAGGTAAAAGGCATTTCACGTTTGGAAAGTGACTTGGCTTGCAAAATGCCACCTAAGCGACGGGACGCCCTGGTGTGAAATTATAGCAGATCATCAAAATAAGTTATTGACATCGTCATTGTACTCAAAACACTTCTTTTAGTCTACGATTGCAGTTTTAGACAGTTTTGGGATGACAAACATGGGAGAGCCCATTTTGAGTGAAAATAGCAATTGGACGAGATTTTCAACTATGTGGTGTAGAAATTCAAAATGAAAAACATTCTAATAGAGAAGGAACTGTGGAATGTCATCACAGATGATGATGCTTTTGCCACTTTCAAGAGCTTCAAAGCATTGGTCGAAAATCAAACAGGTAGGAAGATCAAAATCCTAAGATTTGATAGTAGAGGTGAGTACAAGTCTACTTACTTTAATGATCATTGTGATCAATCTGGTATCAAAACACAATGTACGCAAGCTCATACTCCTAAACTCAATGGTGTAGCTGAGCACAAGAATCGTACAATTGTGAAAAGTGCCAGATCTATGCTTTGTTGAGATGAAGCTACCAAAAGATTTTTGGTCAGAAGCATGCAATACCGCAGTCTATCTTCAAAATAGAAGTCCTACCATTGTCGTACCAAAGATAACACCTGAGGAGGCATTCACGAAGAAGAAGCCAAAGGTGAATCACCTGCAAATCTTTGGATGTAAGGCCTTTGTATACATTCCTAAGGAAGAAAGATGTAAGCTTGATGTAAAAGTTATAAAGTGCATATTCTTAGGATATGATGATCATATAAAGGGCTATAGATGTTTTGATCCAGTGGAGACAAAATACATGTTAGCTGTGATGTCATCTTTGATGAATCTAAGATGGACGAAGACGAGGATGCTGAGAAGATGGATATATCTAGTGGGAAAGATGGTACAATGAGAATTCCTCTTGATGATAATCCATTTGTTGACTTTCCTAGTGTGGATACACCTCATGATACTACTACTCAGCCTCAAGAGATAGGTTGGAGAGGTAGAGGTAAACCTTATGGTGCAAAAAGGATTGAAGTTGCATGTGAATAACGCAAAGAGAAGGATGTACAGTGGGATACATTTTCACCAGGAAGCCGATCACCTGACAAAAAGCTCCCTAAGTGGTTTGAGAGATTGATGGAGAGCCACAATATGTCACTTGCCATGCATGAAATTCTACCAACTTTTTACAAGTGTACTAGTTCTAACTAACAAAGTACAAATCATCATGCATGTGTCCATTATACTTTGTGCATGCCTTGCATGTCACTGTGGATCACTTACACTTAATGCATGTGAATTGCCACAAGTTTCTACAAGCATGAATTTGCCAATTCTATGTCTACAAACTATATGCAAGTTGTATTCTTCAATCTAGACATTACATAACCAGCTCGAGTTCTATATCGGCCAAACTTGGCATTTTGCATTTATGAGCTACATACTTGCATGGTACAACATTTGTAGCAAGCCAAGAAATCAATATGATTTGTTTTTCCAATTTTAACACTTTCAATATTTATCATTAGTTCCAAAAGTGTCAAAAGTACCATACTGCAAAAGTACTGTAGGTGCAAAAGTTTCGAAAGAACGAGTTTATTAGAAGTGCAAAAGACAACCAAAGCACCAAAAATGAAATCTCAAAGTACCAAAAGTAAAAAAGTTTCAAACAATGTGAAAATTATTAAAAGTTACAAAGTTTTCATTAAAATGACAACAACATGTTCATAAGCTTCAAAAGAACAAAAAGTACCAAACAACAAAAAGAAGACTACCATAAAATTTACCTCCTCTTCTGCAACCTCCCTTGCAAAGGAGGGACTGGACATCCACTTGCACTTTCATCTTTTTTAACATGCACCTAGTTAAATTGAGCTCATCATCTACTTGTTTTATCTCCTCTTCATTGGGAGGAGTCCATGTCCGCAGCTCAACCATGCACTTCTCCAGCTCAGCAACCAAGGACGTTGGACGACGATGTTTTCTCCTTGACCAATAGTTTTTTTTTCCTTCTAAATGTTGTCCTTTAATTCCGACAGCATTTCAAGCACCCTCCCTGATCTGTTTGTGATTATCTGATTCATCGCCTCCACCTCAAGCATATATTCTAGAGTGGACAAAGCAGCGTGGGACACACAAACTCCACCTTCAAACTGTTGGAGAACTCCTGGCTGTGCACTCTGGAGGGGGCCGTTAGCCTTGCTCCAATTTTCAAGCTTTTTCTGATGGCCATCCTTCTTGTTGCTGCACATTGCAATCACATTCTTCCCAAATCTAGCCCATGCTATCTTGTGATAGGTAGGGTTTTGTGGCCTTGCAGCACTCAAATGCAAAGCATCTGGCGAATCTGGCTGTGATTTTGCCTTAGGAGGAGAAAGCCTAGTACACCTTGTGGAACAGCAGACGACACAGTCATCCACAAATTGTGGATGCAGTTGGTTAAGATATATCTTAGCATTTTTTTATATATCCCTGCCTGAAGACCGTTAGCCACTGATTGTCTGGCAGATCAGTGTCTAGCAAGTCTTTTGCAAGTTTGCCCTCTAGGCTCAAGCCATACTCTTCATGAAGCTCATGGGCTGAGTAACATAACTTCTGCAAGATCGGGTACTCATCCATTTTGTTTTTTTTCTACAAAACATAAAGTATAAATTTTAGCACAAACTATAGCCTCACATAAAAAGTACCAAATAAGCAAGCTGGTAGGCTGAAAATCACCAAATACCCCAAAAGGTAGTACCAATAGTACCAAACCATAAACCAAAAGTACCAAATTAAGTACCAAAAGTAGTTAAAGTACCAAATTAACAGCCAAAAATAGCTAAAGTACCAAATTAAGTACCAATAGCAGCTACAGTACCAAATTAAGTACCAAAAATAGCTAATGTACTAAATTAAGTACCAAAAGCAGCTAAAGTACCAAATTAAATATCAAAAGTAGCTAATTACTGTCATAATACCAAAAGTAATGTAATTCATTACAAACAGGACCCTATGATGCTTAATTTTTCCCTTCTCTTGTGGCTTGAACGATCTTCGGCCGCAATAGCCATCCTCTTAAATGATTCGTCAAGTTGTGAATGTGTTGTTTCTGATGGATCCACGACTCAATTCCACTCCAAACCTACAAGTGATAGATTTGGCTACTTTTGGCATACAAATTTGTTCCGAGCAACTGTCTATGAGTAGAACTTTTTGGCATGCTCTTTGTACATCAACAACCAATCCTTGTTAATCATCATCTCCAATGCCTTGGAAGCTACACTGCTGAATGTGCAATGGAGAAGGTGAACCATTGAGGACAAATATAATGTTATTGACTATCTTTTGAACAATTCGATAGTGAAATTTTACCAACATCATTGTTCAACATTGGAAAATAGTCACAAGAAATCAATATAGTCTGTCATTGACAGTTTCTACTTTTGCAGCTCGGGAGTTGAATTGCCATCAAGATGAAACATGGAGCATGAGATGGACAACTCTTACTTCTATTTTTTGATATGACTGAGAATCTCTTTTAAGGTTTTCAACTACTAAGTGGCTTATTTTTCATTTGTAGTAGGTCAATATCACAGACCATAGTACTAGAACAATAATTGATTGTTTTTACTCCTTGTCATTATCAAAGATCATCATCCTCTTATAGGGCTGACATACCCAGTAGTTCTGGGATACCCTTCGATTTGGCTGACTAATCCAAATTCCTGTATGCAACGGCCTCAAGAGTATATACAAGCATTATTCCTTATTCAACCTTGAAACTTCTATATTCTGTAGGGCGTTTTGGCACAAAGAAATCACATTAATGAATATTAGATAAGATTTACAAGCTCATCTATAGGCATGAGTAAAAGACTTGACCAATATATTAGGCGAGGAAGAGTTAATGAAGTCTACATAAGGATTCTTCACAGAAGTGCTATTAAAAAGGGCACACCAAGTACGGATGCTCCCGACCAACAAAACATCAAGGTCATCAAAAAGTCCACAAGGAGCTCATACATATATATATGGTGAAACTCAATAAACATTCAAGAAAAGAAATTGAAATCTTAAACATTTAAGAAAAAGGAGTGCACCTTTGTGCTCAAACTCACCTAGTAGAGACACACCAACTTTTAGAAAACCATCATGGTAGCTTACCTCTAAAAGAAAACCATCATGATAGCTTACCCCTGTTGCGGCAAAGCTCAAAAGCAAGAGCATACCCCAAAGGGAGGCCAATAGATATAAAATTGTGGAGATGCATGTAAAAATGCTTTATCACAATAGTGTTGGAGTTTAATCTTACTCCTACTCTTCCTAGCTGCCCTCCTTCCTTCTCTCAATTTTACTCTCTCAAATGAAACCTGCAGAAAATGAACTGTTTCTGAACAGTCTGCATATTTGAACTTTTTGTCGCAACAATCTGCAATTTTTTTTGCAATTTTTGACAAGCAAAAAATGCGAAAAATGCGACACTACATTTTTACACAAGATTTCACAAGGCAAAAAATGCAACACTGCATTTTAACACGGGATTCCACACATGTGAAAAATACGAAACTCTGCAGAAATACACATGATTCCACACAGGTTGTCTACGTCTTCACACTCCAATAACAACTGTTCTAATTAGTCATTTAATCAGCTATTAAGCGATCTTGTAAATGTAAAGCTAGAATAATGCAAGATCTTCTATTACAATAGATGCTTGCAATTTCATATTTCTGATATTATAAACTCATTAACTTTTTTCTGATTTGTGATAACTAGATTGTGATTCATGAAGTGGGCTCTATTACGAGGCCGAATCTATAAAATGTTATTCCTAACTAGTAAAAAAGATTTTTTTAATACAAAATTGAAATGTACTAAATCACTTACAAAAATAAAAACAGATACTAAAAATGTTAAAATTGAAACATTTATATAATCTTAAAATCTTTAAGCAACACAGTCATAGAATGCACACAATTCTTAAATAATAAACATGCAACAAACAATCATGATAATTATGCATTCATCAATAGCACCTACCCAAATGAATGGCCATGCATAAAAAATGAATCGACAACTAGCAAGCATACAAAAAATTATTGAAGACTCATGAGTAGCATCTAGTCAAGTAAATGGCCGCGCACCAAAAATAAATTTTGAATAATCAGGATCTGAAGAGTAATTTTATAACAAACAACCATTGCAGTTATAGATTCATCAATAGCACCTAACTTGTGAACGATCATGCACCAAAGATGTATCAATAATTATCAGGCACAGAAATGGTTATTGAAAGTCATCAATAGCACATAGCCATTACAAAGAATTTCTTGAAACTAAATGTTGTTGAAACCACTTATTGATCGGCAAATAGATGTATGTAAAGATTTCAAAAGAATTTACAATAACAAATTTGATTGCAGAAGAACTATTAAAACAACAAATTGCATATAATAAAATATCTTTTTTAATAGTTAGGAATAACAATCTACAGACCCAGCTTCGTAATAAAGCCCACTCCATGAATCACAATTACGTTATTACAAATCATAAAAAAAGTTCATGAGTTGATAATACTAGAAATATGAAATTGTAAACATGTGTTGTAATTGAAATATGAATCACAAAATTGAAATGTAGTAAAGATGAATCAATAATTATCAGGTACGCAAATGGTAATTGAGATTCATCAATAGCACATAGCCAATTGAATAGCCGTGAACCAAAAATGAATTCAAAAGAACCAAGAATTGGCGACTAACCATGCAACAAACAACCATAGTAGTTATACATTCATCAAAAACAGGTAAGTAAATGAGTAGTTGTGCATCAAGGAGAAATCAGTAATTATCGACACGGAAGTGGTTATTAAAAATTTATCAATAGCACATAACAAAATAAATAGCCACGTACCAAAAATGAATATAGAATAAATACAAACATGGAAAACCGATATTACAAATTAAAAGTAGGAAATTGAAAATTAAACTACGTCGGATTACAAATGTGTGCAAATATAATCGCCATTAATAAAATTAGAAAACAAATATTAGGAAGCAAGAGGATTAAAAAACCTTCACAAAATATCATGAAGTATCCTAAGTTGTGTTAGAATCTAATAGAAACATAATCCCTCTCCTATTGCCCAATACATATGGCAATCTACAAGGCACAAGAATTTGATCTATTTATGATCATACAAAGCTATGTGATTATGTTGTAAATTAAATCTGAATTATATGTGTTTATTCATACTTGTATGTGATCTCGTGATACATACATTTGTGATTCTTTTGCATGTGAAGATGTAAAAGATATGGACAATCATAATAAATCCGTTTTTAAATGTTGAAATAATGTCGAATGGATGCGAACAGCCTTTTCCACATTGTTAGTAGTTGTTATAAGTTAGAAATGTTAGTATTGTGTTGTTGGCATGTTGCCATGAAGAGGTGGCAATTGTCCTCTTCAAATTTTTCAAGAAGGAGATTATGCCTGTCTCCGTACAATTTCGCAATATGAAATTTGAATTTTAAAGTTTGTCAAACAAAAGATCGTTTGCATCTAATTGACATTATTTTACGAATGTGAAATGCATATATATAATTTGTACTCATCTTATGGGAAAAGGCAGTAGAGCTTTTCAAAGTTGAATGGTATATGCAAGTAAAGTTTCGTGAATTTACATCGTATATTACAAAGAAGGTAGATCATGCCTATGTGATTCATATCTTGTTCATTTTGCAAACTCTTGGTTTTTCCAAGTTTTTGTCATATTGAAATATTTTCTTGGTTTCAATCGAATCCGCTGCTCGTCACTCTCAATGCACATGCAAAAATTGGTCAATTGCAAAGTCGCGAGAAGGAAAAGTTCGAAGATCTCTACTAAGAGATCTCAAAAGACGAACGTAAGCTCAATCAAATTCCGATTTTGTTCAAATTGGAGAGGATGTAAAGATGTTGAACTATTTCTTGACATCTTTAAAGCTAGAACCCAAAATCTATTAAGATTGAATTTGAATGCCACACGAATTCAATAAACCAACTCCAGTCAATCAGTCTTATCGACAACCATATTTTTTTGTCTCTCAACTAGTTCACACTTTTTACAATTCAATTGCTGTTCTGAGGTGATGTTGTGGATTAAGAAGTTGGTTAGAAATAAGACTTGCATGAATTTTTAGCCCACTAGGCTCAGTCGAACTGCAAGTTTTTGGCTGTTTATAATAGCCTGTTGCTATATGCAGTATTCGGATTATTAATCTATGGACCAAGAGTTGATACTCTATGCACATGCACCAAAGATGTATCAATAATTATCAGGTACAGAAATGGTTATTGAGATTCATCAATAGCACATAGCCATTACAAAGAACTTCTTGTAATTGAATCTTGTTGAAACCAATTATTGATCAGCAAATAGATGTACATAAAGATTCGAGAAGAATTTTTCTTTAGTCGCCGATATTTTTTGCAAACAAACTTAACAGTTACCAATGCCGAAATATTGAATTTACAATAACAAATTTGATTGTAGAACAACTGTTAAAACAACAAATTGCATATAATAAAAAAATCTTTTTTACTAATTAGGAGTAACAATTTACAGACTCAGCCTCGTAATAAAGCCCACTTCATGAATCGCAATTAAGTTATTGCGAATCATAAACAAGTTAGTGAGTTGGTAATACTAGAAATATGAAATTGTAAGCATGTGTTGTAATCGAAATATGAAATACAAAATTGAAATGTACTAAATCACATACAAAAATAAAAACATATACTAAAAATATTAAAATTGAAACATTTATATATTTTTAAAATCTTCAGGCAACACAGTCATAGAATGCACATAGTTTTTAAATAATAAACATCCAACAGACAACGATGATAATTATGCATTCATCAATAACACCTACTCGAATGAATGGCCATGCACCAAAAATGAATCGACAATTAGCAGGTGTAGAAAACATTATTGGAAATTCATGAGTAGCACCTAGCCAAGTAAATGGCCGTGCACCAAAAATGAATTTAGAATATTCAAAAACTGAAGAGTAATCATGCGCAGTATGAAATTTGAAATTTGAATTTTGCCAAAAAAAAGATCGTTCGCATCTAATTGACATTATTTTACGAATGTGAAATGGATATAAATAACTTGTACTCATCTTCTAAGAAAAGGCAGTAGAGCTTTTTAAAGTTAAATGATATATGCAAGTAAAGTTTCGTGAATTTACATCGTATATTACAAAGAAGGTAGATCATGCTTATGTGATTCATATCTTGTTCATTTTGCAAACTCTTGATTTTTTCAAGTTTTTGTGATACTGAAACATTTTTCTTGATTTCGATCAAATCCGCTACTCGTGACTCTCGATGCGCATGTAGAAATTGGTCAGGCACAAAGTCACAACAAGAAAAAGTTCGAAGATCTCTACCAAGAGATCTCAGCAGACAAAAAAAACAAAGCAAAAGATATTCTGAATTGGAAAGAAAGAAATTGGAGAGCGAGAACCAAAGGATGGAACGTAAGCTCAATCAAATTCTAATTTTCTACTCCAACTTCAAATCGGAGAGAACATAAAGATGTTGAACTATTCAATCGGTGTCATCGACAATCATATATTTTTGTCTCTCAATTAGTTCACACTTTCTACAATTCAATTGTTGTTGTGAAGTGATGTTGTGGATTCGGAGCAGTCGATTGGAGAAAATAAGACTTGAATGAACTTTTGGTTTACTAGGCTCAGTCCAACCGCAAGATTTTTGACCACTTATAATAGCTTATTGCTATATGCAGTATTCGGATTATTAATCTGTGGACCAAGAGTTGATACTCCATGCACATGCACCAAAGATGTATCGATAATTATCAGGTACATAAATGGTTGTTGAGATTCATCAATAGCACATAGGCATTACAAAAAACTTCTTGTAACTGGATGTTGTTGAAACCACTTATTGATCAGCAAATAGATGTACGTAAAGATTCGAGAAGAATTTTTCTTGAGTCGCCGATATATTTGTGGAAAAACTTAACAATTACTAATGCCGAAATATTGAATTTACAATAACAAATTTGATTGCTAAACAATCATTAAAACGACAAATTGCATATAATAAAAAAAAAAACTAGTTAAAAATAACAATTTACAGACCCAACCTCGTAATAAAGCCCACTTCATGAATTCAATTAAGTTATTACGAATCATAAACAAGTTAATGAATTGGTAATACTAGAAATATGAAATTGTAAGCATGTGTTGTAATTGAAATATGAAATACAAAATTGAAACGAAGTAAATCACATACAAAAACAAAAACATATACTAAAAATGTTAAAATTGAAACATTCATATATTTTTAAAATCTTCAGGCAACACAATCATAGAATGCACACAATTCTTAAATAATAAACATCCAACAGACAACCATGCTAATTATGCATTCATCAATAGCACCTACCCAAATGAATGGCCATGCACCAAAAATGAATCGACAATTAGCAGGTGTAGAAAAGATTATTGGAAATTCATGCGTAACACCTAGCCAAGTAAATGGCCGTGCACCAAGAATGAATTTAGAATATTGAAAAAATGAAGAGTAATCATGCATGTTGCTGTCGCAACTTCAATTTCAATCAGAATGTTTGTAGTTTCAAAACGACATACATTAGAATTTCAAAAATCACAAGTTATAAGGAAGGTAACCTGAGCAGAATGGAAAAGATTGAATCTTATTTGCGAAGTCTGAAGACAGATGAGCCAATTGATTTTTGTAAGATTTTGAAAGTTTTGTGGGAGTGTTTTCCAACACCCAGCTAGCAATGATTCTGCTCTCCCAACATGCGTAGGATCCCTCCAACAACGTTTGATTTTTGTAGCAACTAGCAATGATTCTGTTCTTTTGTTGATGATCTAAAATCATAAAAAGATCTTACGTTAGAGAGCTAGCAAATCACCAATCTTACCAATGTAAAAAAAGCAACATCTATATTATGAATGAGATAAAGTTGACAACACAAAAAGTCACTGAACAATTCATCAATGTAGGTGGAATGGTTGCAAGTCGTTCATTTCTCATCAACTAGCTTCCTCAGGAGACTCTTGAGTTCATCCTCTACGACATTGATCGAGAAAAAAGAGGCACACAAAGATCAAGTGGGTGATCTAAAGTGTAGTAAGGTGAAGCAATCAGCAGCAGAATACAACTATTTGAACTAAGGTGGTAAACGTCTTATGTATACTAGGAAAATAGACTGTCGAAGCGAGAAGGCAATAAAGAAGGGCGTTCAAAAGCTGGTTAAGGACCGAGATGGCATGACAGGCACTTTCGCCATGTTGCCTTGCTGCACAAAGTAGCCTTGGTCGATGCTGCACAAAGTAGAGGGAAATTACGTGGTCTCTTCTCAAGTTCATTGGAAATATCATCCACCAAAAACTGCCGTCAATAGCTGCAATGCACTATCTTACTTCATGGAAAACACGAGAGGGAGAGAGAGAGAGAGGTCGCAATTACAGCCTGCGTGTGACACTGTTAAAGGTTTGCACCAAGCCAGTAATTGAAGTCGCTAATCTTTTAATAGCAGAGACATGCCGATGTGGCTGCAAACTCATGGCTAGTGTGGCAACAAACCGAATCACTAGTCTCGCAAGAAAATGCTCGCTGACCAAACTGATCGCTCAACAAAGTGGTCTCTGACATATGCACCTCAATGCTGGTCTGGCAGCAAAATGGATTGCTCATCTAGTAGCAAACTGATCGCTCAACAGAGTGGTCGCTGACATATGCACCTCAATGCTAGTCTAGCAATAAAATGGCTCACTGGTTTGCAAAATTGATAGCAGACTGGTGTGACACCAAAACAGTCATTGGTGTAGCAGGAAACTAGAAATGAAGGATAGCCTCATATACATTTACATCTAAACTTGATCAGTGTTGTGGAATTCATTGAACATGTATTTTAGTCTTGGAAATTCATCCAATACAATTTGAAAATGATATAACTATTAATATATATGTGACATCATTACAATGTTTCACAGGTTTGAGCCTCCCCTTGAAAATCAAGAAGCATTACAATGTTTCATATGTTGGTGACTAATACTCTAGTTTGGAGATCATGTTCAAAATTCTTTTTGGCAGAAAAGAAAGACTAGCATCATGACGTTGTGCTTTCATGGTTGGATCGATGGAATAATCATTTTTTCATGCACGATTCACTTGACAACACAAACATCACTATTCCCCTTATGTTCTTACGTGGGAAGGACCCACAAACTAGTCGGATACACTAGATAGATGTAATGACTAAGTCAAACCGCCAACCCATGCTCTATTGTGCCTAAGTGGCCTTTGGTTTTCAATGACTTTCGGTGGTCCAAAATACCTTGGTGATAGTTTATTGCACTTACCTATTACTTATGCACAATACCTTTGACGTGGAAGACACTTGCAAAAACAATAAATCACCCATTTCTAATTCCTAGAGTTATGATGCTTACATGCATAACTTTCCACTCATCCATGAGACTTGGAAAGGTTGTGCCTCGCAGCCTCAAGCATGTCCTGCATCTGAGTCAAAAACTCTACAACGTTTGGTACCTTTTGTGGAATATTTATGGTAGTTGGGCATGTGGGTTAGTAACCATAAGTCAACTTGAATGGACTCGAACTCGTGAACACATGTCTCTTGTCATTCTGTTTTGCTCTGAGGAGTCAGCTACTAGAAGACCCGTTCTGGTCATTTGATCTCTGTCTGATCATCCTCTGTGTCTTCGATTCAATCGCTCATTTACATATATAGCAACTGGAAGATCTTGTATTATTCTAGCTTTACATTTACAAGATCGCTTAACAGCTGACTGACTAATAGAACAGCTGTTTTTGGAGCATGAAGACGTAGACAACCTATGTGAAATCTTGTGTATTTATGCAGAGTGTCGTATTTTTCGCCTGTGTGGAATCCCGTGTTAGAATGCAAATCGCATTTTTCACATTTTTTGCATGTCAAAAATTGTAAAGAAAAATGCAGACTGTTGCGACAACAGTTCAAATATGCAGACTGTTGAAAAACAGTTCATTTTTTGCAGGTTTCATTTGAGAGAGTGAGAGAAGGAAGTAGGATAGTTAGGAAGAGTAGGAGTAAGATTAAACTCCAACACTCCCCCTTAAGCTTACTGCAATTGAGATTTATCATATCTACTAAGGTAGAATGTTTATCTCTAGACAATGGCTTTGTCAAAATATCAGCCAACATATTGTTTGTATGACAGTAACTTAGTACAACATTTTTATTCTGAACTTTCTCTCTAATAAAATGGAACTGAACTTCTATGTGTTTAGTTCTAGCATGAGTACGTGGGTTCAGAGATAGAGCTATACAGCTCTGATTGTCGCACTGGAGCATTGTTGGATCGATCTGTGGGAATTGCAGACCCTGTAGTAGCCTTCTTAGCCAAATTATCTCCTTCACTGCTAATGTAGCTGCAACATATTCGGATTCTGTGGAGGACAACGAAAAGTATTTTTGCTTTCTGTTGTTCCATGAAATGGTTCCTCCTACAAGGAAACAAATATAACCTGATGTGGATTTTCTAGTATCCACGTCTCCTGTCCAATCTGAATCTGAATATGTGATTAGTGTGAGTGCAGCTTCTGTATTACCATTGTAGCTCAAAGCATAGTGCTTTGAAGCTTGAATGTACCTTAGTACTCTTTGTAGAGCTTTCTAGTGATGTAAGCTTGGATTGGACATGTAGTGAGACAGTGTGCTTACTGCATATGCTAAAGCAGGTCGTGTGCAGACCATAGAATACATTATAGATCCTATGATGGACTGATAAGGAGACAGACACATTTCTTGCTGATCTGCTTGAGTTTTGGGGCACATGTCTTTGGATAGGTTAGATCTTGGATCCATAGGTGTGTCTATGGGCTTGCAATCCTCCATCCCATATCTGCAAAGTACATTGATTAAATAGGACTCTTGACTTATAGTAATCCTTCTGCTTACGCGATCTCTATGAATCTCCATACCGAGTAGGTAATGGACTGGGCCTAAATCAATCATCTCAAATTCTGATGAAAGCATAAATTTGGTTTCCTGTAATAACTTATTTGAATTGTTGATAATTAAGGAATCGTCAACGTATAATGCTATTATAATATAGCTTGACCCTTCGTTTGAGATATACATTAGAGTCTGCGGAGGAAGAAGTGAAATTATGCTGCAACAAGAAGTGATTGATTCTTTCATACCAGGCCCTAAGAGCTTGCTTAAGACCATATAATGCCTTGTGCAATTTACATACCAAATGTTGTTTTCCTTGAAGGACGTAACCTTCTGGTTGATAGATGAATATGTCTTCTTGTATATATCCGTGAAGGAATGCTGTTTGGATGTCCATCTGGTGAATGTCCAGATCTTCTGCAGCAGCTATAGCCAGCAAGGTGCAAATAGATTGATGTTTTACCACTAGACTAAAGGTGTCAGTGTAATCTATTCCATAAACTTTCTCAAATCCTTTAACCACTAAACGAGCTTTCCATTTGGATAATGGTCCATCTAGCTTAAGCTTTAGCTTGAAGATCCATTTAGAGTCAATAGATTTAATATCTACATGAGGATTAACAAGACTCTAGGTCTTGTTCTTCATCAAGGAATAGTACTCAGCATCCATGGCAGCTTTCCATTCGTCTGCATTGGGCATTGACAGTGCTTCTGCAACAGTGGCAGGTTCATCATGACTGATGAACGTCTGAGAGACAAAACGATCAGGTTGTTGTCATTGTCTTGCAGACCTTCGAACTGCAGGTGCTTGAGTGGATGTTTACTATCCAACTCTCTTGAGTCTTACGGGATATCATTCCATCCATTCCTAGCGGGAAAAGATAAGGCCCAAAAGTTCTCGTGTATTCTATGCACACACAGCAGTTGATGAATCTATAATGACTCATAGACGTTGTGACTTATAAGCAATACATCTCAACAATAACATCCATAAGTAAGATTATATTGTTGATTTACAACAACTAACTCAGAAGTAGCACTCCTGACTCGGTTAGCTGTATTGGATTTAGAAAATATTTAAATGTCTCGGTGTGGTACCAAAACACCACATTTAATCTGATTCTAAATCAATTCTAGGTCACTAAGCAATTCTCAATGAGAAATTACTATAACCCAGCGAGAAATTGTCTCAAACACAACTCTCATCAATATGCCTATGTACCAACAACTAGTTTATGCATGCAAATAACTTAGTTCATGGAATACTTTGTAGATCCACAAGATTAAAAGTTTGTACAAAAGGTTTAATGATCCCACATAGATTCACTACATAGTCTGTACACAATACTTTCATAATCGAAAATCTTGTAACTTGGTTATCCTCTAAGAGAATATATTTCTCAAAGAGTGTTATTTCACATCCAAAATCTCAAATGGAGATTAACTCAAAAGAATATATTGCTAGCATGAATTTCCTCCCTTGCATCAACCCACGGATCTCAGTCCAAACTAAAATCAAGTTGATTGTTTCCAACAAGGAACAGGTTTCAACAAACTCCCATCTTGCAATAGAATTACCAAGTTCTGACACAAATCAATCAGACTTGTTATCAGCCACTTTTCTATCGCAAGAGTACTTTCTAAATCTTCAAACCAGATATCTACTATAATCCATAAAGGATTTCTGTAATATATAAATAATTTTTTGTTCTTCTTACTTCTCCTCCTTTTTAAGAGGAAACAACACGAGTTTCCAAGGGGCGCATATCATTCAAGATTTTCCCAGGAGAAGTTTCAAAAAAAAGATCCAAGAAAATCGAGAAAGTCAAAGAAGTGTTGCATCTAATACAAATTATGTCCCAACATGATGACTTAACCAAAGATCTTCTTCGTTACCAACTTGAGAATTGACCCATAAATTAGAAAAGGATTATTTAAAGATTTAAACAAGGAAAACAATTTTTAAAAAACAGTTCCATTAACCATTTCTGTGACATCATCCATGGTCAACGAGTAATCAAAATTGCCTTCCAAGGAATCACAAAAAATTGGGTTAATTAATGTGTTCAGAAATTCACCAATATATCCTTTATAAAGAAATAGCATGTCGGGTTTCCGGTTTTGTAAATTTGAGATATCCAAAAAAGGGTCATGACCAATATCTCAAATTTCCAACAAAACACCCATTTTATGACCGATAGTTTTTGGCATCACTACGGCCTTACTACGGTCAACTGATCCAGTTAGTTTCAGATCTTCATTTTGGAATCACTTACGTCCCATACCATAGGTTCTTCCTCCATGAAGGCCCTCCACTTCCTGATCAAAGTGTCAGAAAAGTAATACAAGTATATGAAGTTCTCGAAAATTTATTAGAAAATTCCAACTTCAACTAAATCAAACATTCTTTCGCCCCTTTTTCATAATCTTTAGGGTCACTCCTGTTAGGCATGAGTGACAAATTATATAAATGGGGAAGAACGGGCCGACTTTTTATTGTTCTTAACAACAACCAGTGATGGTACGTCCCAACTTCAAGTACATCAAGAAAACAACTTTTTCGTTCCATTTTAAGCTTCTGGGCCATTTTTAGCCATGTCTGTTTTCGAAAAAATGACACCTTGGTCAAAAAAAATCCAAGAACTCTGGTTCTCGGTTGCCCATAGCAGTTAATAAAGTGAATACAATTCGTCAATTGTGAAAAAAGCCTTACAAAATTCCTCCAGGAATTTAGCCCAATCACAGTTCTATGGGTTGCATCCTCCACCACGAGGAGGCCTTACCCAAAGCAAAAAATCGACGAAATTCACTTTTTTTTTATTCTAGGATGTTGCTTGGCCAACGATTTATCCAATCATCAACAACTTCGAGGCTTTCAATTATCGAAAAAATTTTCGGTTGCTAGCCCAAGTTGTATAACATAATGCCTAATAATTTCAAACGTTTCCTTGTCTAAAGGCTTTCTCAGGATATCGGCCACCATTTGCTTCTGTTTTAATATTATAGGGAGTCATCACGGTCGAGTGATGCCGGGCGAATTTTCATTTGCCACCCCTTCTCTAGAATTTCATTCATTCCATTTGCATAGTAAAAAAATCGAAAAAATTTATAAAATTTTTCGTTTGGTTAAATCATTACAAGTATACTTTCCTAATTGAGCAATGTCCACAAAAAAGATAGCGTTTAACGGACAATAACGTGCTCTTAAAATTTTTACCAAAGATTTTGCAAATGAAACCAATGCAACAAATACGCGAAAAAAACCAAGGTATGCATCCAGAATCTAATTCACTCAATTTTTAAGCCATTACGATTTCACTATCACTTCAACTGCATTTTTATATTCGAAAAACAACATGTCAATTAGAAGCCCATAGAATCTTTAAAAAACTGCAAACCAAAAAACTTCGTATAACATCTCGAGGCGTGGCCACCCCTCCTCCCTACCTACCATGCCCAAAGTTTCAATTAAAATTTTTAGTTAACTCAAAGTTAGCCTACACAATCCCCCCCCCCCCCCCCCGGCTCTTTTCCTTCCTCTCCTTTCCCTCCTAAAAAAGGGCTCCTCGGGCCTCTAATACCCGCGACCAGAGAGCTGCCCGAACCCGAGAGAGAGAGAGAGAGAGAGCGAGAGAGAGATAGATAGATGGCGGCTTCTCTTCACCGTATTCCCATTCATTTTCCAGGTAGATAGAAAAAAGGACGGCGCACTGGATGCAGCAAGAGGAGCGCAGTTCTGGAGGCTGCCTACTACCGTTTTTCAGATTGTTTACAATTGAAACAGAAGATATGTATCTTCTGTTCTTGCTTGAAGCATTAGATGACTTTCTTCTGCTGTTTTTGCAGATTCTAAAAGTTTCTTGGGCGGTTTTACAGGTGTTCAGAACTCCTAAAGCCTGAGCCCTATTTTATAAAGAAAACAGAAGTTCAGCCATGCATAAATCATTTCTCTTTATGCAGAAATCACCTTCTACTACCATTATTGCAGTAAGGATTGTTTTAGATCCACTTGCAGTTCGTTTAGCCTTTAGTTAGTTACCACAGATGCCTAAGCAATAAATTCTTTATAGTTTAGCATGCCCAATTTACATTAGAGTTGATAAACAGGGTAGATGCTATCCAATTTTTCTCTAAACTAAGAATTTGCAGGTTTGGCCATTCCTCATACAGAATAAGCTTCACAATGACCCAAACCATCACAATAATGGCTTATTGGCTCATTAACCTGCAAACCACCATTAGTTTGCTGAGAAACGCCACAAAGCCCTGCAACTCCATAAAGAATCGTCATGCAAAACCTATAAATAATCCACCAACACTCACAACAACCAGTGATTAGTCTCTTTTGTGCTTCTTTTCCAGCTTTTCTTCAGATTCAAGCCAAAACTGTCTCAAAAAAAGCAAAAGACAGCCAACAAAACCACCTAAATCACTGCTTAAAGAACAAAAAGCCATAAAAACTAGCATTCACTCTAATTGATCCAGTTGCTCACGGAAAAGTGTCCTTAATGAAGTAAACGACAACACAAGTGAACTGAAAACCAAAAATTTACTTTCTGAAAACCAATATGAAGTGTCTAAAAATTGAACCGATTGTAAACCTGATAGTGCACTTACCAAAGTGTCAAGATTCCATATCACACAATGGAAAAATCCCCACAATTCGAGATTTCTTTATGAACACAAATCAATGCAAAACGAGCTTAGAATTGGCTCTGATACCAATATAAAGTCCTCAATCCAAGGATCCTATTCTAAGCATGCCAATCACAACAACACAAGGAAACCTGATGGTGGACAAACCAACCCAACCAAACCTAGATCGAACGGATCTAGCCCCCAAGCTATGGATCAATCACAAAGAGGAATGAGGCATCATGCAAGCAACATCCTGCCACACAAAGGAACCTGATGGTGGACAAACCAACCCAACCAAACCTAGATCGAACGGATCTAGCCCCCAAGCTATGGATCAATCACAAAGAGGAATGAGGCATCACGCAAGCAACATCCTGCCATCGGTCATGCTATCAAGCATACACTAGTGGGAGCCCAATAGGTATACTTATAACCTCCAAGGCCCATGCACCACTAGTAGTGCATTGTAACACCTCACTGGACACGTCTGCAGCTTATCTGGGCCACGTCATTCAATTCCCCAATGACTCACTGATAGACCCATACAAATCCACCATCAAGTGTTTAGGCCTACAACCATTAAATTATGACCATGTACACATAAGGGCCCCAATTCCCTCACAATTAATTTACGGGTTGTTGGTCTACTGATCCCTAGCGTGGACACGCTACCCGAGACCAATCATGGGCATGACAGGTAGACCAACAACCCATAAGTTAATTGTGAATATAAGGGAATTGGGGCCCTTATGTGTACATGATCATAATTAATGGTTGTAGGCCTAAACACATGGTGGTGGAGTTGGTATGGATCTATCAGTGAGTCATTAGGGAACTGGATGATGTGGCCCAGATAGGCTACAAAGGTGTCCAGTGAGGTGTCACAGTGCACTACTAGTGGTGCATGGGCCTTGGAGGGTATAAGTATACCTGTTGGGCTCTCAGTAGTGTATGATGTTTTGATTGGTAGCTACATGCTGCTGGTGTGACTCCTCTTTCCATGACTCTGATTGATCCATAGCTTGGGGGCTAGATCCGTGCGATCTAAGTTTGGTTGGGTTGGTTTATCCACCACCTATTCCCTTGTGTTGTTGCTTTGTATGGTATGCTTAGGCTAGAATCCTGTTGTGTGGACTTTATTGGTATCAGAGCCGGTCTAAACAAGATTTACCATTGAAAGTGTTGTGGGAAAATCTCGACATATTCTCGAGAATCCGGCGGAGTAAGCAACATACGGTGGAATTGAGAGATTTTCTTCCCATTGGAAATATTTTTTGATTTGCAATCGATTGTGTGGTGAGTGCACTACCAGGTTCACATTCGGTTCATTTTTTTGCATTTCAATTGATTTCTAGGAAGAAATTATGTGTCAATTCTATTGTTGCTGATTACTCTGTGGCTGGCATTTTTGTGAAAGCAACGGGTACTTTATTGCTTAGGCTGGATTTTTCCTACAGTTTCTTGTTCTTCTCAAAATCGGTTACTGTATTTTGAATGTTGTCTATTACCTATTTGGAAATCGGTTTGATTTTAAAATAGTGGGAATAGGCTAGAATAGAAGCAGAAATACTCTAATCATTTGGTTGTTGAGTGTTGGTGATGATTGGCAGGTTGCATGGCTGCTTACTGTGGAATCATAGATTTATGTTTCAGTTTCCAGCAATCTAACAATTTAATTGTAGGATTGGGAGCCTATAAAGCCATTCCTGAGGATGGTTGGGTTCAGATTTGATGACTATTTGTTAAAGTACATGTAATAGCCTGCAAAACTAGATTTTCTGGAAAATTTTGGTAGCATAACAGCTGTTTTTCAAGCATAGTGAGGGCAAAACCTGCAAACCTTGCTTTAAAGCTATGCTTATGCCTAAACTAGTAAATGAAAGCTATAGCAACCTGTAAAATGCTACGAAGGCAAAGAGATCTGCAAAATAATAGCAGAATGATTTGCTTTTGTGCTTCTTGCAAAGTAAAGGTTGAAAACTGTAAAAACAGCTAAAAAAAAGCATGCTTATTATCAGCCCTTTTGACTCCTTTTGGGCACCTTGAAACCTACAACAGATTATTCTGTTTGGGAAGGTGATTGGGGGCTGCCTCTCCTCATTCTCTCCTCCCACCCGATGGCGCCCACGGGCTCTCTCTCTCTCTCTCTCTCTCTCTCTCTCTCTCTCTCTCTCTCTCTCTCTCTCTCTCTCTCTCTCTCTCTCTCTCTCTCTCTCTCTCTCTCTCGTGGATCCGAACCCTCTGGCATCGAGTGTTGAAGCCTGAGAGGGGCGCGATGGAGAGGCCCTATTGGCCGTGTGATGTAGCCCGAGGGAGGGAGAGGATCGCGCGCGCGGGGGGGTAGGTGGCATGAGAACTCAAAGTTTTATTTTTAAAACTTGATGTTATGCCATGCTTAATTGAAGTTGGTGAGGAGGGGGTAGGAGGTTGGCCATCATAGTTTATTTTTTGAGTTTTTTGATGACTTGTGGTTTTTTTTCTTTAAGGGGTTCTTCCTATCATTGGAACTATTAATAAATTTTGCAGTTGTTATATGAGCTAATAGTTGTTAAGTGATTTACGTTGCATAGATGGTTAATTTCGGTTTTTTATTGCTTAGCACCCGTTTGCCGATTCATTGGTATAATTTGTAAAAGAAAGCACGTATGGTCTGTAAATTGGTTTTTTGTAGACATTGCTTGGTTTAGCAACTATTATACCCGTAGTGAATGCGTTAACTAAACAATTTTTTTAAAATTTCCAGTGGGCAAGCAAATGGATGCTGATGAAATTCTAGGGGTGGGTTCACCCAGCATCACCTGGAAGTGATGGGGGGAAATACGGAAATTCAGCCGGCATCACTCAACAGTGATGACACCCTAGATTCAAAAAAACTATTGCAAACATTAGGCAAAGCAATTTTAGAACTTCATCAGAGCAATAAACAACGGGATAAACAAATGCAAAATCTATTTAATCAACTGCAAGCTATTAACTCTAACACTTGGGCTAACAACCGGAAATATTTTTCGGCGATAAAAAATTTAAATAGCCAGAAGTTATTGAGGACTGGCTAAACTGGACAAGCTATTTTAGCTTGCACAACGTCCCAAAGGATAAACGAATATCGTCGGTTCTATTGTTTTTGGAAGGCAAAGCCTCATCTTGGTGGAGGGAACTTTCCACGAAACCGGTGACTTGGGCTGGATTTCTGACGGAATTCTAGAAAGCTTTTGTCACGATAGACAATTTTGAGCTGTATATTCAGCTAATCAACTGTAAAATGGGCAACCGAGAACTGGACGGTTATGTCCAAAAGTTCTTGGACTGTTTGGCCAAGGTGTCGTTGTTTGATCGTAAGTTGGCACAGTGGCAATTCATTGCTGGACTGCCAGCTGACTATCAAAATAAATGCAAACAAAATATCCTCAACTCACTGGAGGATGCTATCCATGTGGCGAAAGCCTATGATAGTATAGTTGTTGCATCACGGAAAAGCATGCATGGCCAAACGACCCCGAAACCCAAGCAAGAAAAATCTAAAAAGCGTAAAAAATAGTTTTTTGACGAGCTGGAAGCAGAAGCGTACCAACACCCAAAGAAGAAGAAGAATAAGAAAAAACTGGTATTCAAAGACAAAGCACGGTTGGCGGTGCTTAAACAAAATCTGTGTTTCCTCTGCAATAAAACCCGGACACCGTGCCAAACAGTGCCTCAAACGAAAAGCTAAGTCTTCAAGTTTCATGACTGTGGATTTACCGGCAGGTAAACTGGAAGTCAATTTGTTGAATAATTATGACTGTACTTGTAATTTTAATGCACTCTCTTTCAAGCCTAATGAATTGTTTCGTGTGAGAGGCAATATTTTAGGGAAAGACGTGAATGTGCTATTCGATTCAGGTAGTACTCACAATTTTTTGAATGCTCGACTTGTGCAGAAGCTCCGAGTGCCCACCATGGCCAGTGATCACCGTTACGTGGTCCGTCTTGCCTCGGGGTCGGACACTGATATTTGAGATGTCAAAGTCTCCAATTTAGAGCTTCAAATGCGGGACTATGTTGAGCCGTTGGATTTCCATGTCATGAATCTAGATCAGACTGATGTAATTATGGGCTGTGAATGGTTTTTGGCAAATCAGACTCTTTAAAGATAGATTTTAGAAATCAGTCTATGGTATTTAAAGAGAAGTTTGATCAAATTGTCTCTGTTTCTGGAGAGACCGATGTACTTCCATCCTCGACGATTTCCTCGGCTGAATTAATAGAGAAACTTCATGATTCTTAGTATGAACTCTTTTATTTGCTTTTGAAATCTCGTATGCATTGTGATGTTGGGGATGTGAATGTGTTTTCATGCTTTAACATTGAAAATTTGCATCAGGAACAACAACTTTTGCAAGATTTAAAGCAAGAGTTTAGTGAAGTTTTTCCAAAGCATCTACCTTATGTCTGGACTACCACCCGCTCGGTCGGTGGATCATAAGATAGATCTTTTGCCCGATAGTCATCCTATCTTCAGACAACTATATCGGTTCAGTCAAAAGGAAGAGGAGAAAGTGGCTAGGCAGATCGAAGAGTATCTCAGGATGGGACACATAATACCAAGTAAATCTCCATGGGGAGCACCTGTCCTTCTTAAGAGTAAGAAAGATGGGAGTTTCCGGCTATGTGTAGATTACAAAGGTCTGAACAAACTAACATTCAATAATAAATACTCGTTGCCCAAGGATGGACGATCTTATAGATCGATTGAATGGATCAAAATACTTCACGAAAATTGATCTACGTACGAGATACCATCATATTAGGATAAATCCAGATGATGTATCTAAAACCGGTTTTAGGACCAGGTTTGGCCACTACGAGTTTCTTGGACTTTATATTGGTTTAGTCAAAAGGAAGAGGAGGAAGTGGATAGGCAGATCAAGAAGTATCTCATGATGGGACACATAAGAGAAAGTAAATCTCCATGGGGAGCACATGTCCTTCTTAAGAGTAAGAAAGATGGGAGTTTCTGGCTATGTGTAGATTACAAAGGTCTGACCAAACTACCAATTAAAAATAAATACTCGTTGCCCAGGATGGACGATCTCATAGATCGATTGAATGGAACTAAATACTTCACGAAAATTGATCTACGTATGGGATACCATCAGATTAGGATACATCCAGATGATGTATCTAAAACTGGCTTTAGGACCAAGTTTGGCCACTACGAGTTTCTTGTTTTGCCCTTTGGTTTGACGAATGCTCCGGCTACTTTCCAGCAAATGATGAACGATTTATTTCGTCCATATTTGGGGAAGTTTATAGTAGTGTTTCTAGACGATATTCTGATCTATGATAGAACACTCAAAGAGCATGCTAAGCATCTCCGTATTGTCTTGTGTATCTTAAGACAAGAGAAGCCTTATGCGAAAGAATCAAAGTGCAAATTCTTTAAGAAAGAACTTTTTTACCTAGGTCATAAGAGTTAGAAATCAGTTTTGATCTGATTCATTAGTATAAGCTCTAAATGTGATGATGTAATTGGTGTACAGTTTATTTGGTTTACTGTATATGGTTGTAATCGGGATGTGACCCGTTAGGATATATTGATCGGGCACTGATCTCGTAGCCAGCTATTTGGGTTAGCCGAGTAGCCACACATAGGAAGAATTAGCCTGTACAGAGCTATTTACAGTACTTGCTATACTTGGGGGCATGTCCCAAGTTTGCCGGTCGAATTTGGCCATATTGGGTCCGCCCTTAGTTTGACAGTTAGTAGGCCAATTTTAGGACACCTGCCTTTTCATGCAGTTTGTGAATACTCTATATGTACAGTGTTTCTTTGTAATCTAAAACTTTTGTTGTGCCATCTATGAGAGCTTGTGAGGAGTGGCTATGGTGATTGTGTGATGTGATCTGCATATTGCACTAGATCCTATCGAAATTTCAACTTGGTATCAGAGCGTCAGGGTGTTGCAAGTATGCACGATCCGGTGACGCTATGGGATAGTGTCTTTCACCAGGAGAAATAGCACTCAGAGCGTCTCAGGAGAGAGGACTCCATACAAGTATAGGCAGTCCGGATGGCAGGAGACAGCAAAGTTCCTTCGATCGGAGCTTCGGGGAAGATCAAAACGATCGTCGTAGGTGGATTCCGGGAATAATTCATAGAGAATCTTGCAATTCGGTGGTTTTGGAGAAATCATCGGTGTTGGCTACGTTATTCACTGTGTGGACAGCCGTTTGGCGCAACGGGGCTTGCATGGCGATGCAAAGAGCACTGACAGAGAGCCATATCAATCTACAGGAAGCAATTTGGTTGAAAACGGAGGAAATTTAGGAAATTTCCAGTTTTGTGAGAGTGTTGACGGATTTTTTGGGAAAATCAGCTTGTTTGCAATCAATACCGCATCAATTGGAGAACTGTAAATTGGATCAGATCACTGGAGGTAGGGCGACCTCAGTGGTGTAGGAAGCTACAAGAAGAACCATTGATAAATGTGGAAAAATGCCCATGAAGTCTCTTTCCTTGCTCAACTAGGGTTTAGAGGTGGAAAATTAAAGTTCTCTCACTGTGGGGGATGTTTTTAGGACCTGTAAAAGCATACAGAGGGGCGCCCTAGTAACGAGAATCAGCCTACAAGAAGCCGTGGGCGGCCGTGGAGCGTTGGTGGAGATGGAGTGATCAGCAGGGTGGCCATCGCTGGAAATCAGCATGAAGAAGAGTGGAGAAGGGGTCGTGGAAACTCGCGGATCAGGTCGTGCGGCCAACACAAATGGCTTGCTAGTGCTTTGAAGGTGTTAGCGCTTGGAGGAAGGTAAGTTGGCATGTGAGATGGAGTGTGGCCATTGGATCAAGGTCCATCATGATCGACGGGCAGGATTGGAAGTTCAGGGAACTACATCAGCGCTCAGATTGAACCAATGGTGAAGATTTGTGCTGGAAGGGCCTTTAAAAGGGTGAAGGGTAAATGTGGCCTTCCCTTCATTAAAAATCTTCAAAAGAAAGGGCCTGAAGGACCCGAAGGGCAGAAATGTCATTTCTTCATTAAGAAACTTTTGGATGAAGTTCCAGTTCAATTTTGCAAGGGCATCCTTTGGAGAAGGATAACTTTGGCTAGAAGGCACCTTTTTTGGCCATCCTTGGGCCAAAATAACCCCTGAAATTGGTTGCTCAGAGCCAGCGGACAGAGCGATGTCATAGAGCAGGGAGAAACACATTTCAAGGTGTTTTCATCACCACTCCATTGAGCGGAGTGCGGATGACCTAGTGATGGGCTACATTCATTATTTGGGTACCATAGGGCCAAATTCGGAGCAATTTTTGGCTAGTGAATCCTGCTACAAGGCGGCACAATGAGGCATTATCATTTTGGAATCATTATTACTTACTCCTGATAGGGTAACAGGGTATTTGAAAGTGGTAAATACGGTATGGGGGCGAATGATAACGAAATTGTGTGGAGAAAGCTAGTTTTGGCGACGGAAGTGCAGTTTGGCGGTGTGACTACTCATCATTGGTGACAATTTTGAGAGGGCAAGCAATCACAGGCAATAGGTAGGCATGGTATGTCAGTTACAGGTGAAAAATTCTTGTGATCAAGTTCAACTCTTGGGGTTCAAACCAACCAATGTCAGGTGGCATTTTGGGGGAACGCTCTCACAGGTATGATCGGTAGTGGCATTATTGAGTCAGGTGATAGCTGCATTGACACACACATCTGTAGCTTGGAAATTTCTCATTCGGAGAGAAATATGGGCTATCTTGGAGGTACACACATTTTGGCGGTCACAGGTGATGAAAGTGCGAGGTGGTGCCAATTGGAAGCCATTGGACAAGATAGCAAACTTGCATTGGACGAGCTGTGTGTGGGACACGCAAAGGATGAAGAACGGATCAATAATCACACTTTGGATGCTCTTGGCGAGTGGTGACTGTGATGATTTTGCGGTTTTACAGTCGGTGAGTCAATTTTGATCAAGCCATTCTAGTTGTGGAGCAGTGTATCAAGTTTGTCATCTAGGAGATACACTTCAACTGCCAATTTGGATAAGTCAAGTCAATTTGCCATATCAGTATTGCATCAAAGATGCAGATTTCAGTGATGACAGGGTGCAAATCGTTTGGTTTGGGCCATGGAAGATCTCATAGGGTCAGTTGGAGGGATATTGGCATGCACAGTCATGTGAGGGACTTGACGGTGGCTTTGGAGTTTACATCTCAGTGTATTCTCAGGGAGTGGCTTGAAACCATTCACAGGAGCAGCTTAGAGCTAGCTTGGAGGAATACATGTGGGCACTACAAGGTAGATGCTCAGATCTTTGTGATCAGGGATGGTATTGGGATACCTGATAGGGATAGCACTGTAGGATGAATGAGATGATCATCAGGGGCAACTATTTTATATTGGACTTGAGTCATTGGCATGGACAGGACTTACAAGTGGGATTCATGATGGAATCAGGAAGCTGCAAACACAAATGGGCAAAGCGTGAAGCTTTGAGAGCCAGCTCTAGATTGGAGAGCTAATGGAGATCACACGGGGTGTGATCGGAGGGCAAACACTATGATGAGTGTTTTGATAGCGATCTACTGTAGGAGACTCTGATGGTGAGGACTTCATGGTGTGCTCATTTGGGAGTACAGGTTGTTATTACAGCATGGGGCCAGTTTTGGACATTGGCATCGATGGGAAGACATCTACCATCATGGGCCTGGATAAGCTATCTATAGCTTTCATGCAGTTGGATGTATTTGCAGGAGTCTAGGCTTGGCACAGGTGTTGGAATTTCCACGGTGTAGATTCTCAAGTGGTGAGATAATAGGGAAGCCTAGAGGAAGTCACTCAGAGCCATATACCTCAGTATGATCAAGGAAACAGTAGTCTCGGAATCCGTGAGCGGCGACTCAGGGATATGCTTGCGTTGGCATGGTGTCGGGTGGCACATAGCCAGGGAGAGCGAGCAGATGCTAGGAGCCAGGTGGAGCAGGTGATGCTTTGGAGTTCGGCTTGTCTAGCAGGATGGTGACCAGGATCAGAGACATCAGGAGAGCATAGTATGTGGATGACGAGTCCATTGGGGTGGCACTCAGGGAGATGCTACAGTTGTTTAGGTATGATATGTCATCTGATGTATGGATGATGTTCTTCAGCTGGTGCATCATGTGGTGATCTAGGGACAGGTCAAGCCTATTTGGAGGTAGGTGGCATGGAGTGTACCTGAGGTGGTAAATATCATGAGGGCATGGAGAGCATTACGGGGTGATGTGGATCCAGCATGCCCATGGTTGTGAGCCAGCAGAGATGGGGATGGTTGCTTAGGGAGTGACAACTGATATTTTGGCGAGTGATCAAGTGAGCTGCATGGTTATATGCACGGTGATCTCCAGGTTGGCATCACATGTTGTTTCTATCCATCATCATTTGGTAGGCAGGATGCGGTTTTTGGTTAGATCCAGTTGGAGTCTAGTTGCACTATAGGTGGACAGATTCTTGGGGAGCTATCAACGGGTAATGGATACTTGGTGATAAGATGGTATAGGGTATAGGGTTCTGGAGCTATCCTACCTGATATGCTATGGATCGTGGGTGAGTTATTCATCACGATAGTGGATCTAGTTTGCATTTGCTTTGGCTTGGACGCTATGATGGATGTGTTGGGGAGATAGGCTCCTTGGTGGGAGGCCTATATGCTGGTCAGATCAAAGTTGGCAACGTCAAGCATGGGAATTTGAGCCTACATGGGATGTAGGAAAGGCAGATCATCATCAGTATCTCTGTGAGGTGGGCAAGCTACTCAGGTATAGCCTATGGTGAGTTTTGTGTACATTCATTCATTGAGTCCTTGTTAGACTCTTGTGCTTGGAGCATGGAGAATGGATGGGGATCAGCTTTCAGGACTTATTGGACAGGATGTCAGGGCAAAGTGGCTTGGAGCATAGCTTTGTTTGGGAGATACATCAGAGATGAGGCTTGGAGCACTCATTGGTTCAAGATGGTTAATCTTGGATGATGTATGAGGACATCTATCTGATATGCTTGGACGTGAGAGCATCTTGGTATAGGTGCAGGCCATGGTTGAGGACTTGATTTGGTGACCAGTGGTGTAGTAGCGGATCTACAGGTGGCACAGGTGTTGGTACGACAGGATACCACTTATGGGCAGGCCTTGGTCATGTATTTGACGCTTTATCATTCGTGTTGGTTTGCATGAGTGTGTGTGGGCTTGTATGTTGCCTTGTCACGGGAGTCTAAATCTGAGTCGGAGTTTTATGTGGTTGTGCATTTTTCTACAGTGAAACAAAGTAGTCATTTTATGCTCATTGACTTGTCATTGTCTACTAGCTGTCTATCTGGTGAGGGTGCAATCTTATAGTGGCAGAAAGATTTCCTCAGGTTGAGCCTCAGTCGCTCATTTATGTTAGCTGTACAGGTTTGTGCTTGTAAGTGTCTGATAGGATGTCAGCCTAGATAGATGGAAGATGTAAGTCTCATAGTGGCAATGGGATTTTCTCAGTTTGAGCCATGTCGCTCATGTGATCCACTTGTGGTCAAGTTGGATTGGGGACGAGTCAGTTGGTCGAGAGTAAGATAGACTCTCTGTATGAGCATTGTGTTTACATGATACTTTGTGAGTCAAACCTGGTGGTTTGTTGGTGTACTTGAGTGTGAGTCAAGTACATGGTAGTTGTGATATGCATAACATCTTTTGGACACTCCAGACACTGCTACAATATATTGTTTTTCACTCTTATCACATTTGAGCTTAAGGGAGAGAGTTAGAAATCAATTTTGATCTGATTCATTAGTATAAGTTCTAAATGTGATGATGTAATTGGTGTACAGTTTATTTGGTTTACTGTATATGGTTGTGATCGGGACGTGACCCGTTAGGATATATTGATCAGGCATTGATCCCATAGCGGGCTACTTGGGTTAGCCGAGTAGCCACACATAGGAAGATTTAGCCTGTATAGAGCTATTTACAGTACTTGTTATACTTGGGGGCATGTCCCAAGTTTGTTGGTCGAATTTGGCCATATTGGGCCCGACCTTAGTTTGACAAGTGGTAGGCCAATTTTATGACACCTACCTTTTCATGCAGTTTGTGAATACTCTATATGTACAATGTTTCTTTGTAACCTAAAACTTTTGTTGTGCCATATATGAGAGCTTGTGAGGAGTGGCTATGGTGATTGTGTGATGTGATATGCATACTGCACTAGATCCTATCGGAATTTCACCTATAAGATTATCTCTTTAGGGATCAAAATTGACGAAGAAAAGGTGAAGACGGTAGTGGAATGGCCAATCCCTAAAATGGTGCGTGAACTTAAATCGTTCTTAGGTTTCACTGTGTTTTGTCGTAGATTTGCAAAGGAATACTCGAAGATTGCTGCGCCTCTCAACAATATGTTGAAAGGAGTGAAAAGCCGCAAAGGCAGGCCAAGTCCTCCCATCAGGTGAAATGAGAAATTAGATGAGAGTTTTTGCAAACTCAAGCTCCTTATTGCCTCAGCTCCAGTTTTGAGGACAGTGGATCCAGATTTGCCATTCGTCATTAACACTGACGCAAGTGATACAGCTATTGGAGATGTTCTCTTACAGGAGGGCCAGCCCGTTGCCTTTGAGAGTAAGAAACTAACCGATGCACAGGTCAAGTACACCACGCAAGAAAAAGAGCTTTTTGCGGTGATCCATGCTTTGAAATCATGAAGGCATTACATGTACAGTAATAAATTTGTGATTAATACAGATCCTCAACCTTTCAAGTATTTCTGTTATCAGAATGATTTGCGGGGTCGTAAGGCCAAATGGGCAGATTTCATGCAAGAATTTGACTTTGAAGTGCAATATATTAAAGACTCATCTAATCAGGTGGCTGATGCACTTAGTCGAATTGGTGAAGTGAATGAACTTTCCTTCACTTATCTCTCCTTGAGAGGTCTTTATGAGAAAGACCCACATTTTGGACCAATATGGAATAAGGTTCTAGCAGTTTCATCAAGCGGGACTGATGATCATGGTGATCAGTCTGGGGGAAAGGATATAAAGGAACTGATAACTTCTCTATCCGAAATGGACTTTTGTTAAGGAAAGGGAAGGTTTGTATGCTTGATGTAGATGTTGTTAAGAATAAAATTCTTTATGAATGTCATGACTCACCATGCATAGGACATCCCAACATACATCGTACATTGGATTTGGTGCGAAGGGATTTTTATGGGCCAAAACTCAAGCCCTTTGTAGAATCTTATGTGGTCAAGTGTTACCAATGCCAGTTGAATAAAGCTGAACACCATAAGGCTGGCAGGTTGTTGCATCCATTGGATATCCCTGATAAGAGATGGGATAGTATTTCCATGGATTTCGTGGTTGGGTTACCACAGACGAATAAACAGCATGATGTAATTTGGGTTGTGGTCGACCGTCTTACCAAATTGGCTACTTTTATTTTGGCAAAGACCACCCGCGAAGGCTTCTAATTTAGCTCAGATATTTGTAGAGTGTCTATTTAGGCTTTACGGATTACCAAGTGATATTGTGAGCGATCGCGATCCAAAGTTCTCCGGTCACTTTTGGTTGGCCGTATTTGCTAAACTAGAGACGACACTGAGCTTGGGTTCTTCTGATCATCCTGAAACGGATGGACAGACTAAAAGAACAAATCAGACGATGGAATGAATGCTTCGGGCATATGTTTCTAGACGGCAATCTGATTGGGAGAAGTACCTTTTATTGATCGAGGTTGCCTATAATAGTAGTAAGCATTCGGCTACCGATTATAGCCTATTTATGCTTATGTACGGTTTTGAGCCTAGGTCACCCATTGCGGTTGAGACTCGGATAATCAAGTTTTAGAAAGTAGCGGATTTCCTACACGATATGCAGGAAATGCTACGGATTGCACGTGAAAAGAGTGCCCAGGATAGGGACAGACATTATGCAAATCTGAAAAGATCACCGAGAGACTCCCAAGTGGGAGACTGGGTATATTTGAGAATCTCGAAAGATTTGAGTGTAATGCGTACTAGAAAGTATTATAAGTTGTCTCCTAGATTTAGAGGACCGTTTACGATTTTGAAACAGATCAGACCCTTACCTTACCAATTGGAACTCTCGGAAGGATCGCAAGTGCATCCTGTATTTCATGTTAGTCATCTCAAAAAGAGTCTACGTAAAGGAGAGCATCTTGGATCTGGAGATCAATTGGACCTGTTGGATGAATCATCGGGTATATCTTGTCTTGAACCTGAAAAGATCTTGGATACAAGACTAAACGATTGAGAAATCGTATAGTTACCGAGCATCTGGTTCGATGGAGGGGATGTACGGACGATGACGATTCCTGGGAACAGGAAGGAAGCTTAAGGAGGAACTTTTCCAGTTTTAAGTTTCGAGGACAGAACTTGAATAAGGGAGAAAGAATGTCATGCCCATGACCGGTCTCGGGTAGCGTGTCCATGCTAGGGACCGGTAGACCAACAACCCATAAGTTAATTGTGACTATAAGGGAATTGGGGCCCTTATGTGTACATGGTCATGATTAATGGTTGTAGGCCTAAACACATGGTGGTGGAGTTGGTATGGGTCTATCAGTGAGTCATTAGGGAACTGGATGATGTGGCCCAGATAGGCTGTAGAGGTGTCACAGTGCACTACTAGTGGTGCATGGGCCTTGGAGGGTATAAGTATATCCGCTGAGCTCTCACTAGTGTATGCTTGAATTTGTCATTGGTAGCTACATGCTGCTGGTGTGACTCCTCTTTCCATGACTCTGATTGATCCATAGCTTGGGAGCCAGATCCGTATGATCTAGGGTTGGTTGGGTTGGTTTATCTACCACCTATTCCCTTGTGTTGTTGCTTTGTATGGTATGCTTAGGCTAGCATCCTGTTTTGTGGACTTTATAGCAGGGCCTTGATTACTCACATAAAGTGCATAATCATGACTCAGAATATATAAATTTCTTTCTCTGTGTCCAGAGAGGATTTCATTGGAGTTCTCATAAAAAATATCACATCGACTAGCAGTAATCAAAGCTCTATCATCTTGATCAATGATCTTGCTAATAGATAATAAATTCTTTGTTAATTTGGTTACGTAAAGTACACCATTTAGCTGTCTAGTGATGCCGTCAGGGAACTACAATCGAATGGAGCCTTGGCCTTCAACCTTGTGTGAACTTGAGTTGCCAAAGAAAATGTACTTTGAATCTGTTGCTGTGAGAGTAGAAAATAGGTTCTTACATGTCGTCATGTGCTGTGAAGCACCTGAATCAAGATACCATTGATATGCATCTCTACTTGGTTGATCTTGTACCATCAGCACCTTGTCCTCTTCTTGTGGATTTTTGACAGTGTCAGATCTCCCTCTTGGTGCTGCTGCATCTTCTTTCTTGCTTCATTATGCTTGAGGATGCGACAATCCTTTATGTTGTGATTGGATCTTTTGCAATATCTACAAAAGAATTTGGTCTTTGGTTATTGTTGACTGTGTTGTTGTTGTTGTTGTTGCATTGAGACTGGCCGCTCCGCCTTCGTCTTCTTGTCCTTGAAGTTCTACTTCTTCTTGGACTGCTGCTTATGAGAGTACAATGCCATTGAATTGGTACTCGTTGTGGATAAGCTTTTTCTCCTAACTTCTTTTTGCAATAGACTTGTTGTCAACTTCTGGAGAGATAGCGCAGGAGTATTGATCAAAAGCAATACTAGGTTGTCATAGGAGGATGGAAGACTGGCGAGAAGAGACATCGTTGAGTCTTCTTCTGAAAAAGGGGAACCTATGGTAGCAAGTTGATTCAGCAATTATTTGAATTCGTATAGGTGATCGCTGACTGAGGTGCCTTCGCTCATCTTGAGTGTGAGGACCTTCTTCCTTAGAAAGAGACGAGTCGATACATCTGAAGTCTCGTACATACTTGTTAGGATATTCCAAGCTTCTTTGGAGGTGGTGTTGTTTGATACGTGAGCGATTTGAGTGTCTTTAGATTCAAGGATACAATGGCAATTGCTTTGGCATCCTTTGCTTCCCATGATGGGAGCAATCCAGGTTCTGCCGGTCTGGCTATAGAACCATTTACATATCCCCATAGCTCCTTCTCGATTAAGATCATCCTCATCTTGAACTTCCACATGTGGAAGTCATCTTCGTTGAATTTGTTAATCAAGCGGATCTTTGAGATTGAACCATCCATTAAAATCGAGGAACAGAGATTGAACACAAACAGAATGAACCAGCTCTTATGAAATAAGAACGTATTAAGTTCTATTATAAATCCTAGACTCTAGTAATCCAATAAACCAGGGCTCTGATACCACTTTGTCAATTCGTGAAATGGAAATTATCAGTTCTGATACCACATCTGTTGGGTGAGTTTGCTGGCTGTATGGAGATCGTCAGCTACTATAGATACCAACGGGATAAAAGAAACTAATGAAAGAACAGTAATAACTGTGTTAACAGAATCATGGATTACTTAGAGAACGGAGAGTACGAGTTGTTCTTTTGTGTTGAATAAGATTATCGGTGTAGGAGTCTTAGACTGCCGTGAAAGAGAGATTGCAGAAACGATTAGGCATCTGAGACAGCCATGCAGTCCTCTAATGCTGATAATCTGATATGAAGAGAATGTAGAAATAATCTAGGTGTCAAAGACAACCATACATTTCTCTTTATAATGATGCTTGGGTAAGAGGAGTGAGAGTTAATTTCATTCAACAAGAATGCAAAGATGTAGAGCAACAACAAATCTGTATAATAATGTTGTAAAACAACAATCAGACCACAATACAATTGCGCTGATAAGCGCGTGATCCTACTTACAGATTCAAATCAATTGCTAAAGTTCTGAATATCTTTCTCTCCATATAATCACTGACTCTGAGGAGTCAGCTAATAGAAGACCCGTTCTGGTCGTTTGATCTCTGTCTGATCATCCTCTGTGTCTTCAATTCAATCGCTCATAGTTTCTTCTTCCATTGAGAGCATTGCTTTGTGTATTGTCTTCAAGCTTTTGTGTATGATCTTAAGAGGTTTCCAAAAGTGGTAGGCTGCTATTGTAGGGCTGGTATGCTATTGTTTTTGGTTGCCATCAGTACATTTTATTAGCTTCTTTTGCCTCTTGAATGCTTTGTTAAGTTCATGTGTATCAAAGGTAGCATTAGGATGCTTTGCCATTTCTAGCTTTTGTAGCTTGTTGTGCAAAGATCTTAGCCAAGTATTTTGGGAGTTTGGATCCATTCAAGATCCACTTTTTTCACAACTCATTCATGGAGTTTCATGGTGGATACATGGAAACAAATTGTTTTAACAGTTGTTCTGCAATCAAATTTTTTATTGTAAATTCAATATTTAGGCATTAGTAACCATTAGGTTTTCCCGCAGAAATTATGGGCGAGCAAAGAAAAATTCTTCTCAGATTTTTACGTACATCGGTTTGTCGATTAATAAGTGGTTTCAACGACACTGAGTTACAAGAAGTTGTTTGCAATGAGGCTCGTGTGAGAGCACTTACAAACAAAATAATTCAAGCGGCATGTAAAAAATATAACTCCAATGAAGAAAAAGTCATAAAAAATATTTCTAGTTTTATTGGAAATGTCAGTAAATGTCTTCAGGACTTGGGAGATGAAATTCCCTTGGAGATAGATAGAACTAAATTAGAATGTTGGGACAAGCTGTGGAGAATACAGAAAGAAAACAATAAAAGAGCTAAACACATCGAGTCACAAATTGTGTTATAAAAAAAAATGCGATTGGAACATCAATGCCATTCACATGTGGGAGCCAATTCATCAATGGAATTTAAGAAAACAGATTTTACACTGAAGTCATTGGAATATCTTTTTTCCTTGAAGGAGTTGTTTTTGCCGCAAAGAGATACAAAGGTGAGCGGCAAGATAGACTGAAATCCCTTGCGCATGCACGCGTGGAAATTGTACAAAGCATTGGACATACACGACAACCTCCTTTGGTCTTTATCTTCATGTACTTCAATGGAGGTAGCCTGGACAATACGATGATGAAACTACCAATCAAAAATGGCTCGTTCAGAAGAGCCATGGCAAAGTTGCAGGGAAATGGTAAGATAAAGAGTTCTCAAGTAGACCCTATTATAGCCTTAGATGAGATGGTCAAGATAAAATCAATTTGTGACAATGTGTGTGGCATCTCACATGCTTTGGTGCAAACGATGGCATTTGCACTAATGAATTCCTTTTACATTGTGATTTGCATGCAGCTAATGTCATGATCGATTTCACCAACCAAATGCATCCCAGAATTGGTGTTATCGATTGGGGAATGGCAGTAAGAGTCCAATGCGAATCCAAAAAATCTTGGGTGGCCAATCCGACAACCCATGCACTTCGGCCGTGGTCAGCTCCTGAGTTGCTAAATCGTAACCATGTGTACACGAGAGCTACAGACACATGGTCAGTGGCATGGCTGATCACCGAATTCATCACATTTTGTGAGGAGTTTTGTAAGTTGCACTATCCTGCTTGGAATCAAAGCCTTGCAGCAACTAATGCAGAGCATATCAAATATATTATCGCAAAAGAATATTATATTGCTGACGAACATGCGAGAAGAAATTTACATGATTTAGATAATAATCTTAAGAGATTTAACTTGCATCTAGATTAATATCTTCGACCAATGGCGGAAATGATGCCTGCATTTTATATATTTTGAATTTACAGATACTATGTACAAAGAACAAAGAACAGATATAAGTTATATTACATGTCATGATATTTTCACGCAACATAATTGCAAATTTATTTTCTTATGAGTTTATTTGCTAATATGTTTGAAATTTAAAATGGATTATGAAAATATGGCATGCTAAATAGATGTGGAATGATATGATATTTTAAAACTACAAGTTAGCAATCGATTCAACTGTTTTGTTCTATTTTCTTCTTCTTCTGTCAAACCTCTTCAAATACTTGCTACAATTCTATCTGTTATGATACATTTTCTAATGTACTATGATACGTTTTTCTTTCTTTGTTATCTAAAAATCATAAATGATCATTTGGTATGTTTATATGTTTGCATGTGTTTATATAAAGACTACTTCCTCTTTTTGATACTTCAAATAATAAAATTTTCATCTCATTTTGTAGCTTTTCAGTGCGAAGACGCATATTGCAATCTTTTTCTTAAGCATTTAAATTTTAATATGTATTGTAATTGCCATCTTTCTTGTTGCTCGGACTATATTCATGACATCATCCATGAACAAAAAATGCTCGTTTGCTAGACAAAGAACATTGAAAAAACAAAGGGACAATTTTATACTCTTCAATAGGACAAGACTAGAAATTTCAGAAATGAATAATCAATGGTCAGAAATCAGTATTAATCTAGTAAAATGTATGAACAGTTGTTCCACTTGTGGTAGCTCAACTTTTTCCATGCAGCACATTTCCAAAAAAAACATATTAGAAATTGATAATATACCTTCGTACGCAATAGCCAATACATTTTTATGGAAATATACATATGAAAATGAATCCAAAAAAGCATGGTATGTCTATAATTCTTGTGTAAAAAATAAACATAGAATATGCTACAATGTATTTCAATCACCTGAATATATACGAAGCATCTTGAGACTAGAGCCTTTTCTAGTGCAAAATCTAGGCTTCGTTGATGTTTCAATTGAAACAAAAAGATGATATAAATCTTTTTCGGAAGGCTGGATCACAACAAAATCATTGCTTGATAATGCAATTGCATGTGATCTACATATTGAAAATGAGTCTACGAAGAGACAGTCCCTCCAAAAATTGTTAAAACAAAATTTAGAACATAATCCATTATTTGCAAGGTTTTACACCATCTATGAGAAAAATGCTTCGGACAATAGTCTAGCCTTCATTTCTCTACAATCTATCGATCATCTTCTCCCTGACAATGTTGCATATGAAACTATGACTGTCGACCCCCTCCAAAAATCGTATATTCTACTAGAAGATACAACCCCATTATCAAAACATAATGACAAACGACATCATGATATTTATCAACAGTCAGATGTAAAACTAGGGCTTGTAAATAGTAGTCAACATAATGACGAACCCACGTTAACATTGGAAACAAGCCTGTTTCCTTTTTTATTTCCATTTGCTTATGGATTTTATGATGGAAATATAAGCTTTGTTGATCATGCTAGCCTACGAGCAAGTTCTTTCTTTTTTATGTTTACACTATATTTGCCCTACATAATAGTGTTATACTTATGTTATCACCGCACACAAAGCACAAGGTGTGACCATTCGGGAAAAATCCATCCTAGATATAAGATCAAATTTTGCACCTGGCTGGATTTATGTCATGTTGTCTCGAGTAACAAAACGTGAAAACTTGTTGTTAACAACTAAATTGACACCAGAACATTTCCAACCGATATTGATTTTCGTCTGAAACATAAATATCCGAAATATTGTCATATCTTCAACGATGTACTATAATCATTTCTATCCACTTATTTTGTCTTCGTGTATGATTGTATATTTTTATTTTTAAATATGTCTTTTGAATATTTGCGGATCATCAGAAAAATAAATGGCTTCCGAAATCGAGTATGATCCAAAAGAGGTAATTATACAAATTTTGTTTCCACTTTGGACTCATAAATGTCCTTTCTCAGAATAACCACAATAAAAAGTTCTCAGGAGACAACGTATAAGATATCAAAGATTTGAAAAAGTCAATAATAAGTATTCATGAGCAATTTCATGTTCAAGTTTTAGATGTTGTTGAAGATAGAGAAATAGCTAACATAATCGAAAGGTTTTATGTTCGACGATTTCGGATCCTAAACACATGTACTCTAGCACGAAATAATTCAGTAAAATGATCATTTTTTACACAACCGACATAACATGTAGTGATATGAGATGAAATTAAAGTACCTTAGTGATGAACTAGGTAGCCGAGATGCCACAAGAACCGCTAGTCATGAATTGCTTTTAGAGGCCAAATTAAAAATCAACAAGCGAACTCTGGTTACAACAAACTAAGATGTAATCCTATAAATTCAAAGGCATATTGGTATTTAAAGAGACGCAAGCTCCTATAATTCGGTTCATAATACATTTTTCGCATGCCTTTCATGTATGCCTACCAATTAAGCTTTTGGCTTGTTAATTTCAAATTTTGCTTTCTTCTTATGCTATGTGTTACAACAACTTGGTGTTTTGCAAATTGTAGATCTAACAATTTTAGATACAATTTTTTTAAGCTTTTAACGTTCTTGATCTTTGTTGCGACTCTTACAAATAAGTCAATAGCCTCGTTTTCTGCAACTCAATGCAACGTTAGAATTGCGTAGCCAGTTGTAACTTTTACAATGTGTCAATAAAACATGTCTTCAAGTCAATGCAAGGCTAGAATTGCGTAGCTAGTTTTGTAGAACACATATGCTATCAACTCCAGGTTTTGCTATGATACCAACGACCTAAGAAATTGAGGACATCTCGGTACCACTATTACCAATTGCAAGTTCTGCTGCCGGACGAGTGACCTAAACAAATGCATCACGTTTTGCTACTAGACCAGCGACGACCAAGTTTGCATTTACATTTGCGTTCCTACCAGTTATTTTCTATTAATTTGATTGCTCATGCGAGCTATCATGTCATGTGTCAATAGATTCAATGTATTGATAGCATGAAGCAGGTCAACACTTGGCTTTTATAAGTCTGTCGGTGTTTCACTGCTTCTAAGCATAAATTGTGACAAAATTGTTCATCAAAGCGAAGTTGGTTCTCATAAATTCAGTTGTGTATGTAAGCAATTCTCCTAGTTACCAACACATTGCTAGTAGAGAATGAAGAAGAGTTAGAAGCTGAAAGCCGTTTCAGGTAGCTTTTGTAGGCATAGTCTTGGCAACCTTTCCACAAGCCTACCGATGTTGGGGAGTTATTTGCTAAAACCATAGAGGGCCTTATACCATGGTACTACACGGGTAGTGATTTCCTGTTGCATTTCTACCCTTTCCCGCTTTCCTCAATTGTAGCCAAGCTTCCAATGGTTGTTTTGGGCTTATTTTGTAAGGGGGAAGGGCCCAGGGTAGGGGCCTTCTGGGTTTCGAGGCGCCTTGAGGGCGCCTCCAACCCAGAAGGACCCCGCCCGTGGGCCTTCCCTTCCGTAGAACACTTGCAGGTTTTTTTTTAAAAAAAAATTATATTTAGAAAGTCAACTTTCAAAAATAGCAAGTTGGATTTGTGTGACTTTTCAAAAATAGAAAGTGTACCTTACAAAAAACGTAAGGTGATTCTTAAACTTTCTAATAGCAAAAATACATTACAAATCTGTAATGTATTCATTGTTCTTATAATTTTCAAAAGTAAAAATTTTGCCATTTAAGGCAACTTTCAAATGAACTGCAAAAAAAACTGCACGTTTTTACGTTTTTTTGTTGTCTATTATAGGACACCTTTTCGACTTCTGTTTTTGTTTGTTGTGTATTATTATGTTGGTGAAAGGTCTTTGTAATGCGATTCCATTTCATGTGTGTATGTGGTGCAGAATTTCATCAATCAAATCTGATTCGGCATCAACTTCAAAATCGACATCAACTTCAAAATGAGCATCGACATCATTGTCTGCTTTTTCGTTGCTTCAAGATCTACGTTATTAGTGAGTCCTCTTTTGTTAGCTTGTGTTTGTGCTTTACAAGAAGTTGATTTGCAAGTCTCTCTCTCTCTCTCTCTCTCTCTCTCTCTCTCTCTCTCTCTCTCTCTCTCTCTCTCTCTCTCTCTCTCTCTCTCTCTCTCTCTCTCTCTCTCTCTCTCTCTCTCAATTGACATTCTCTACAGTTTTTGCATCATCGCCCTAAAATTTCCACCATGAACCTGTTTAACGCGATCTCTCTCTTGAAAAACCTCTTTTCATTCCAAGCATCTCTCTAGGATTGGAAATAAAAGTTTCCAAGAGCATGAAGTCATGCAATTGACACTTAGCCAAAACCATTACTAGCAATACTTCAAGCATGCAATTGACAACTAGCCAAAACCATAATTAACTTCACTTATGGTCAAGATATGTCAATGGTCAATATAAGTCAAAACCATAATTAGCAATGCTTATGGTCAAGAAAAGTCAATGGTCAAGGTAAGTCAAAACCCTCATTTTGAACACGGGAATCGCGTTTTGTCTATCACAGCATACATTCTCTCTCTCTCTCTCTCTCTCTCTCTCTCTCTCTCTCTCTCTCTCTCTCTCTCTCTCTCTCTCTCTCTCTCTCTCTCTCTCTCTCTCCTTTAGCAATAGAAAATAGAACGATGTATTGAAAATTCTGTGTATTATTGATGATTTGATTGGCATCTGTTTCATGGCTAAAATTTTTCTTATATCCTTTTTGTACTTCTTGTAGAAATCAAAACTGGAAAAAAAACTCTCTTGCTACTATACTTGTATACAAATGATTATGTTTCATGCCATCATCATAGGCATGTTAATCAGCCTCTATGCTATATTTGTATGATAATGATTGTTTTCAGAAATATAGAATAAGAATCCATTGTTTGAAAGAACACTGAGCGAGCTTTGTATACTATTTGAGATGTTTCATGTCAATTTGCAGTTCGCAATTTCGAATTTCATTTTCGTAGTGCATTACTATTCGGGGAGAGGCAAATCTCCCAGTTTATAATTTTGAGAGGAAAATTGCCACCTCTTGCCATTTTACATTTGATCAAAAAGATGGCTCTCTAACATCTGACTTTTCTTAACATATACTAACGTTGTGGAAATATCTCAAATCTTCTACAAAGAATAATTTCCTATTCTGGTTTCAAATTTAGTAGGGCAATTTTCAAAATAAATAAATTATCCTTTTCAACAAAGCAAAACAAAGGAAGTACAACTATTTCTCCTTTTGTATAACCATCAAGCTAGCTTCCAAAAAAACTTTGTTTATTTCAGAATCAGATCTTGCCAATTTTTATAGTTACCATGTGTAAGGATAAAGGATTAGGGTTAGTATTTGACATCAACAATATTTTTATGTATGTCTATTTGTGAAATTGAAATAGATCCAAATTTACATTTCCCATTCCAGATGTCATTTATATCATTAGATAATGCCTAGAAAAACAATAAGATCAATTTCTTGTTAATATTACATCTACCTATTTTTTTTTTTTTTCATAATAGAAAGTCCACATATGTCACATATGTGCATGTGTGCTTCTAAATTAAATCTCTCTCTCTCTCTCTCTCTCTCTCTCTCTCTCTCTCTCTCTCTCTCTCTCTCTCTCTCTCTCTCTCTCTCTCTCTCTCTCTCTCTCTCTCTCTCTCTCTCTCTCTCTCTCTCTCTCTCTCTCTCTCTCTCTTTTATAAACAAAGATATGGCTATGCATATCAATTTCGCGCGCGCGAACCAAAATCCATCATCATTAGCCATTTCTAAACTGTCTTAGACAAAGAAAGCAGAAGATCACATTGAAAATAGAATAGATGAAACGAAATTGAACATCACAGTCAGCGCTATACATTGGCTTTTCAAGTAGCATTATATGTCCATTCTCAAAGTAAGTCTTCGCTAAGTGATTAACTTGAAAGTGGAAATGGAAGCCTCAGTTTATCTATTATCTATTTGCTTTTTTTTGCTTATGACTATTCTGATTGTTGTGTTTGCTCTATTTGTGTTGTCGGTATCAGACAACCTAAGTATTGTGCTATGCTATGTTGCAAGCTTGAGATTAATTGCAGGATGAACGATGTCAGTCGATGATGATAGGGTGTGAGCTTAACTTAATCGCTTACTAAACAACTTAGCAACAAAATGGGTTTCTTAACCCAGCTTCGTTTCTAAAGTTGTCTTGTAACTCTTTGTTTCTTATAGACTCTCCTAATTGTAAATAGATTATTTATATTTATAAACTGAATACAGATCAAGCTATCTTGCTGATTAGAACTCTTTAGAATCTTTCATACACTTGTACCAGACAATTAGTATATGGCGACCCTGGTGTTACACTATAGTCTGTTGTGGCCAGTGTTGCCAAGTGAAGATCCGACTAGATCCTGTTGCATGCAACCAAAAGGACACCTGTGGAGCAAAAACCACCCAACCAACTGGAAATGGCTAGTCAATACCCTAACCACTTCACCCCTCCATGGTGAATGAATGCAAGAGAGGAGGGGATCCTAGCTTCATGAATAAAAAATCCAATGCGGAAAGGAGCGAGTTTCCATAGTATATATTCTCTCCCAAGAGGAGAGAACATTCCTCTTAGGATCCCATGCAACTCTAATATAAGTTATTGACCACTTATTCTTGCATTATAGCAGTCAAACACCATGCAAGTGCTCCTATGTCCAAATATAGGTATGGGCCCTCATAAGATTATTAATTACATTACTGTCCAAGTCGGAATGACGAGGCATAACTAATAACCTTATACACTGGAGTGACCGACTATCCATGTCAAGAATTATTCTGAATCCCACATACTGAATATGGACGTAACAACCAGGATCGATGTCTCTTTCGTGTTCGGTTGTGCTTTTTGTTGTAGTCTGTTAGACCTCAAACAAACTACTATATCATACTATATCAGACTTAGAGAAAGCAAGTGCATCTTTCTAAGTTATCTTGTTCCTTTTTATAGAAGCAATTCTATAGCTACTTATCGTTATTTAATTGTTACTTATGAATACTTAAAAATATTCATTATTTATTTATGCATTCGTTCAAATAGTAATAATACTTTGGATTTGTATAATATGGTGAATGATTTGTTCTCATGCTTAATTACTTGATTGCATTATTTTCAAAAAAATTTATCGATTTATTTTGATAAAAAATTTGAAAACATCTTTGGAACTCATTTCTTCAATAAAAAAAAAATGATAAATAGATTTAAATGAAAACTTTATTTTATTTATCTACTGTTTAAACAATTTGGAGATTTTTGTAGTTTCTTTGACATTTTCCATGGCATTTTCAAACATCATATCACATATTCATTTGGGAGAAAGGCGAATCTCCTAGTTTATAAATTCGAGAAGAAAATTGCCGCTTCTCAAAGCACTGGGTTCTGCATGCTTAGACAGAAGGTGTTCTAACTACTAAAATTTGTTTATTAACCTTTTTTGGAAAATGTCAAAACATCTTACAAATTTTTCTATTGTTTTCATGAATACACAATTATAGACCAATTCATTGACTGATAGAACTTGCAAAGTTATATATCAGTATTGGTCATTTTTTTTGGATATTTAAATTTAAAAAAAATAGAAACTTTGTTCTAATGTCAAATTAAATATATGTAAGCTAAGATATGTGATAAGAGAGTACCTTTTGAGACATAGTTTCAAGTATTTGAAACATTTTTCTAAACAATCATTTACTTTTGAAGCATTGCTTGCGTCACCTAACTCTTTAGTAATAGCAATTGTCATCAAATTTGTGAACCGCTTACAAATGAGTCATTTTAGAATTGTTATGAAATATCATAGAACATGCAATATCCTAGTTTAGAGCAAAACCTATTTACTTGCTTGTTTTGGAATAAAAAACTTTAAATCAAATGAAAAGCAACAATTAAAAGCAACATTTTAAAAATTGGTAGCCAAAAATTTTCATTTGAGATAGACTCGTTCATAGGCAAAATATCTTAGCTCTATGCTAACGAATGTACATGGCATGACATGAAAGCAAAGCATGTAACTCAAGGCTATTTGGAATTAATGTTGGGTTTCAATTGTTTCTCACGACGTTTCACAACTTTTGATGACTATAATACACGAACAAGCTTTATGCAACCTCTGTAATTCAATTATCAATATCGCATACAATTCGCTTGACTTTAAAATTCCTATTCAATTTAAATCGAAACAAAATTGCGTACCTAGTCTTCCCTTTAATGCTAAATTAAAAACAAAAAGGCTAAAGGAGGAGGAATAAGCCTTTCATTAGACTATGGATAGGTTTTTTAATGCCATGTTCTCATTTGCCCACTGCACTCCTCAACCGACCAAAATTTTTTGATGGGCAATTAAAGTCCATGCCTTCTTCATCCTGAGGCGAGGAAGAAATCCAAGGAAAGGAAAGTAAGGGGAGAGGCAGCAGGTTTATGCATGCATGCATCATGGACGCAGCCGTTCTAGGCAGAGCTACCTTATACTCCTCCTCCTCCGTTGTTGGAAGCATCTTGGGCAGCAAACCTCAACCTTGCTACTTCTGTTTTCCCACTCCTCCTTCCTCTCTTCTTATTCTGCACCTTCGTAAAACCCTACGTCAGCAATGTCTCCTCACAACTTCGCTAGGAAGCTCTGTTCGCGGATTGGCTTTGCCACTGCTTGGGTCAGTTCCTCGAATCAACGAGGACGAATCGCAGGACAGTTACGAGGATGAAGAGGGTGCAATTGATTCAAATGCTGATAGTGATAGGGGAAATGGAAAGAGTTTGAGGCCTTCAGCTTCTTTTAAATTCCACCCTTTAGGACATAAGGAAAGGAAGCAGCTGAGGGCATATGCACATCAACTCGGGAAAGATCTTGTAGTTCAATCTGTAAGTCATTTCAATCTTTCTTCAACTTGCTGAGGGTCAATCAGTGTTTATTGCAGTAAAGGCTCAAATTTTACGACAGTGATTTGCAGCAGCTGGGATGTAGTAAGCTGAATCCTTTAGCTTGCAAGAGCAGATGCAAAACTTTAACTGACAGGCCTGATCATAGGTAACTAGTTAGTTATACTTCACAGGTTAGTCTTGCATTCCATTCAAAAGGGAGACATATAAGACCTCCATAATTATCCGTTAGACTGTAGAGGATTGATGACTTTCCGTGTGTTCTTTTCGACTCTATGGCTCTTTATGTGTTGTTGCTTCAAGAAGAACTAAAGAGTGTCTCCCTTGCAAGTTGCAATGGATCCAGCTCATTATGCTAATAGACATTTATGTTCACTTTATGATTTTCTTTCCATAGTCACAAAAGTTCCAAACTCATAATGAAATATTTCAAGGTATTTGATTTTGTATGTCTTACTTAGCTCTTAAGCAGTGATTCATGTGACAGTATAGGCTCGGGGACTAGCTATAAATGTTAACTTATTTTGACCCATACTATGTCATATTGTCACTTGAGGCCGCTTGAATCATGTTTGAAACCCTTACAAATTATGGATGATTTCTTGTTACAATGTTGACTGGTTATTCACTATCTACCTAACAAGTTACTAGTCAACTACCTATTGGTAGTGCATGGAGGCATTAGATACCTATGAATACTGATTGGGCCCCTCAACCAGTAGCTTTTTGTGAGCAAAGATTCGCTAATGGTAGAAACATTAGCTACTATCAGATTGCCATAGAACAACATGAATCTACAATAGGTTGCACTTCTTGGAATAGTGCTTGTGCCACTCCTAATGGAGGCAACGGACCTCTTATTTATGCAAGAGTGCTAATTACATCTTGAATCAATTCACGAGACTGCTTAATAGGGACTACAGTTATGGACTCGGCTATTACATTCGCCGCGTCCATTTACATTTACTTTACTTTATGCATAAGCAAGCCTTGGGCCCTTTTTTATTCATTAGTGACACTTAGACTATATGGTTGGCCTTTGGCCTTGTTATTCATTATTAGGCCATTTGGACATATTACAAGAGAGTGGGGGCCTTCTTGGAGGGCGCACTATTTTTCCTCCCAGTTGGGCCCTAGCCATCGGAAGCTTCTTTTTAGGGCTTCCTCTTGGCTATAAGTAGGGAAACTATGTCATTTGTTATTCAGCTGATGATATTGATCTCTCTCTTTAGTCTCCTTAATCTCTCTCTTTCCTGCTTTCTAGGGTTGAGTCTTGCTTATGTGCTGCTTTCATAGCTTAAGTCTTGCTTATGTGATGCTTTCATAGCTTAGCTCTAGATCAGCTGTGGCTCTATTCGTAACTTGCTATCAGAGCACAATCTGGAAAAAAAATTTTGTTGCCTTGCCTTGCTCCTCCATCGCTGTTCCTACAGCTCCATTGCCGCCTTGACAGCCTTGCTCCATCGCTGCTCCTTCCACTCCTTCCTGCCCAACGCTCCCCCTGCTTTGCCCCCTCTCTTCCTTGCTGCCCAACGCTCCTCATCCTTCCTTTCCATCGCTGTCCCTGCCTTCTGACCTGTCACTTTCATCCGATATTTTTCCAGTTTGCAGCTTCCACAATTAGTTCCCAGACTGTCCAGCGCCCATCCTCATCCAAAAATTACCCAATTCCGACATCATTTGCTATCCCAAACCACCAAAATTCTTCAACCTGTACATCGCTGCCTCATCACTCCCGACTTCACTTTTGCCTTTTTTTTCTCTGTTTCCAGCCATCTTTTACAGCTTATCAAAAGGCTGTCCAGCGCCCATTCTCCACCACATTTCACGGCATTCCGATTCCGTTTGATCTTTCAAATTGACATTTTTCCCTTGGCTGTCCAGCGCATTTTTACAGCCTTCATTTCCCACTTTTTCAATTGTTAATTGCTGCCCTTTCTTCGTTGTGATAATACTGGTTGTAATAGGCTAATTTGGGGTGACGACAAGAGTCCGCTCCCTCAAGTTTTCGTCTATTCCTTCCACTATCATTATGGCACATTCACCTACCCCGAGTGAGACTACTCAGGAAACTTTATCCGATCAGTTTCGTTGCATGGATGAGACCCTTTCTGGCCTCGTTCTCCGCTTCGATACAATTATAATTGGTTTTGCTACTATGCAATCCCAGATTGATTCTTTACAGCCTCATGGTCCTGGTAAAGCTCCTGTTTTTCCTTCATTGGGACTCCCTCATTTGGATTTGCATCTTCATCTGCTAGTTAGCTTGCTGGTGGACCGTTCATTCCGCATAACCCACATCCTGGTTTCCTTCCACGTCCTCCAGTTCCAGAGCCACACTTTGCTCGAGACTTTCGTGATAGGATCCTGATTGGGAAGGGCTCCATATATGGCATATCTTTCGCCGTGACCTCCGTCATGTTATGATTGATCCTTAGTGACTCGACCGCCAACGTGATACATTCCGTACTCTCACTCAGACCAGTGACCTTGCTTCTTATACAGATCAGTTTATGGAGCTTTTTTATCTTTTCACAATCTACAGCGCACTGAGCTTATTTCTCGTTACATTGCTGGGCTTCGTGGTGCCTTACGTTATGATGAAATCTTCTTTCCGTCCTCCCACACTTGTTGAGGCGATGTCCCTTGCCAGTACTTTACAGCACAAGTACTCTGACACCCTTCCTTCCCGTTTCTCCCGACCCCGTCCTTTTGTTTCATCTTTTCCCACTATGACCACCCCTACACCTGCCCCTTCTGTTACAGTTCCTTCCATTGTCCCTTCGTCTCCTCGTCCTCCGACCTCTCGACCTGCTTTTGTCCGACGTTACACGTCTGCAGAGTTCGCTGACCTTCAGCAGAAGCGTCTTTGTTTTCGTTGTAAGAATCCTGACCATTTTGCCCGTGATTGCCGTCAGCCTCTCCCTACTACTATTGCTGTTTTTTACCATGAGGGCACTACTACAAATAATTCCAATATCTACATTTATATTTCTGATGAGCCTGACCTTTCCCCTGACTCTTCCACTGATTTGCTTCTTGCTACTTGCCATGCTCAGCTTGCCTATGCTACTTGGACAGGGCGTCCTGGTTCTCGCTCTATTCAGTTACGTATACGCACTATAGGTCGTGAGTATATTGCTTTAGTTGATACCGGCAGCACTCACTCTTTTATCAGCAGTTATATCACTAGTCGGATCCATGCCTCACCGGTTCCTGCTTCACAGCCTCTCACAATTGAGGTTGCCTGTTCACATTCTTTTTCTAGTTCTCAGATGTTTCAGGGTTTACCATACCGTATTGGCGATTTTTCTGGATAGGCAGATCTTTACATTATACCTATGGAGCGATATGATCTTATCCTTGGTGCTGATTGGTTTGCATCTCTTGGAGCCGTTACACTGGACTTGACACAGAAGACATTGACATTTGTACATGATGTAGTTACACACTCACTTGTTGGCATTGATTCTCAGGGAGACTTCCAGCTGATTACTAGGAAGTAGTTTATTCGCAACCTGTCGAAGGCTCATTGTGCAGCCTATTATGCGTTCAGGGGACAGTACCAGTTCCTCCAGTTTCTACTCCAGCAGTTATTCCTTAGGTGATCTCTGACTTATTACATCAGTATGCTTTTGTCTTTTCAGAACCTATGAAGCTACTGCCATTACGTGACGTGAACCATCATATTGACCTGCTTCCTGGTTCTGCTCCTCCTTCCCGTCCCCCTTATCGTATGTCTCGATCTGAGCGTGATGAGCTTGAGCTCCGTATTACTGCCTTGTTAGATCAGAGTCTCATTGTTCCTAGTCCCAGCCCTTTCGGTGCCCCTATTCTCCTTGTTAGTAAGAAAGATGGTACCAAACGCCTTTGTATTGATTATCGTGCTTTAAATAAGTTGACTATTCGTAATCAGTACCCTATTCCACACGTGGATGACCTCTTTGACCAGCTCGGTACCTCTAAAATCTTTTCTAAGATTGACCTTCGTTCTGGATATTACCAAATTAGGATGCACCCTTCTGACGAACATAAGAGTGCTTTTCGTACTCATCTTGGTTTATATGAATTCCGTGTGCTTCCTTTTGGTGTTACTAATGGCCCTCCTATGTTTCAGAATGTTATGAATAACGTCATGCGTCCGCTTCTTGGTCATTGTGCCTTGGTTTATTTTGATGATATTCTTATTTTTAGCCAGTCTCTTGCTGAGCATGTTTCCCATCTTGCTTCTGTATTTCATTTACTTGTACAACACCAGTTATTTGCTAAGTTGTCTATATGTTCTTTTGCTGTTACTGAGATCGAGTTTCTTGGTTTTCTTGTTTGTAATGGGCACATTCGTCTGGGCCCTCATAAGGTTCAGGCCATCCAGGATTGGCCTATACCAACTGATGTTCATCATGTTTGTATGTTCCTTGGGTTAGCCACTCACCTTCGTCGTCCAGTTCCTCATTTTGCCACTATTGCAGCTCCTCTTCATGCACTTTGGAAGAAGTCTAGTACTTTTCTTTGGACTTCTGATTGTCAGTCAGCGTTTGATACTCTTCGTCGTGCTGTTGTTGATGCTGCCGTTATGTGTTTACCACAGTTTGATCAAAAGTTTCTTGTTGAGACTGATGCTAGTAATGTTGATTTGGGTGCTTTACTTCGCCAATCACAATGCATTATTGCTTATGAGTCACGTGACACGCCTTCGCTCTTATGAGCAACGTTATTTTGTGCATGAGAAAGAGCTTCTTGCTATTATCTATGATCTTAAGAAGTGGCGTCATTATCTTTATCGAGTTCCATTTGACATTATAACTGATCACCAGTCTTTACGTTATCTGTTTTCTCAACGTGACCTTAGTGATCGTCAATTTCGTTGGTTGCAGTTTTTACAGTCTTTTAATTTTTCCATATTGTATCGTCCTGGTCGTGCTAACACTGGTGCTGATGCATTATCTCGTCTTCCAGCTTTGTTGAATACACTCGTTTCTACTATTTCTACATGGTTTGATGATCTACCTGCAGCATACCTTACATGTTCTGATTTTCGTGATGTTTATAGTTCTGCCCCACCTGTTTCATCCCGTCCTCATCAGGTTTACTCCATTGTTGATAACCGTCTTTATCGTTATGATTCTCTTTGTATTCCTAGTTCCTTGGGTATCCGTTCCCAATTGTTGTCGGATGCTCATTCCTCCCCTGTTGGGGGTCACTTTGGTTTTTAGAAGTCTTATGCTCGTCTCAAAGACCATTTCTATTGGCTCTCTCTTCGATCTGAGCTTGTTGTACTTATTCGTACCTGCCCTTTCTGTCTTCGTAATAAGTACTCCTGTGCTAAGTCTGCTGGTTTGCTCCAGAGTTGGCCTATTCCTTATCGCTAGTGGACTGATATATCTATGGACTATATCCTTGGCCTTCCCCATACCCAGCGTGGTCACGATTCATGTATGGTGGTAGTTGACAGGTTCTCGAAACAGGCACATTTTATACCAGTTCGCAGTACTATCACAACAGAGCAGTGTGCACGTTTGTTCCTATCAAAGATTTTCGGCCTGCATGGATTTCCTCGTACTATCCTTTTTGATCGGGATAGTAAGTTTACATCTATATTCTGGACAGAGCTTATGCGTATATTGGATGTACAGCTTTTGCGTATATTGGATGTACAGCTTTTTATGGGTTCCTGCTTATCATTCTACTTCTGATGGGCAGTCTGAGGTCCTTAACAAGATCCTTGAGGATTATTTACACCATTTTGTTACTCCTTCTGGGAAGGATTGGGATCAACATTTATGGTTAGCAGAGTATAGCTATAATAGCTCTGTTAGTACCAGCATAGGTGTCTCACCATTTTTGTTTTCTCATGGCTATGCACCTCTTTTACCTGGCATTCCTCTCCCTCCTGAGGATACACCTGTCACACTTGCATCATTTCTATCAGGTGCTCGAGAGCTTATTACCCGAGCCAGTTCTCATTTACAACATGTTTAGCAGCGTTATCAGACCTTAGTTGATCGTCACCGCTGCCATGTTGAGTTTCAGCTTGGAGATATGGTTTATCTACGCCTATGGTTTGCACGTCATCATTTTGTCCAGGGCCATGCTTCTACTGAGAAGCTTGCACCACGTTATTATGGGCCTTATCGCATTTTGGAGGTTCTTAGTCCAGTTACATATCGCTTACAGCTTCCTGCTTCCACACGCGCCTGTGATGTATTCCATGTCAGTTTATTACGTGCTGCTATTGAGGATGACGCTCTTTGTGATGCTGAGTTTCCTACTGCGCCGGCAGATTCAGTTTTTGGTCCAGTGGGATGGCCGTCCTATTGAGGAGGCCACATGGGAGCCTATTGATGTCTTTTATCATACACCATGACTTGCGGATCAAGCTCGTGCTCTTGCTGCACTTGTTGATTCCTCTTAGGGCTTCCTCTTGGCTATAAGTAGGGAAACTGTGTCATTTGTTATTCAGCTGATGATATTGATCTCTCTTTAGTCTCCTTAATCTCTCTCTTTCCTGCTTTCTAGGGTTAAGTCTTGCTTATGTGTTGCTTTCATAGCTTAAGTCTTGCTTATGTGATGCTTTCATAGCTTAGCTCTAGATCAGCTGTGGCTCTATTCGTAACTACTACTGATAACAAGTTGTGGTTAGCTGTAGTAGAATGTCTGTTGAAAATTCTGTGTAAAAGTTCAAAAAATCGTTCATCGTGACGGTCAATATTCATTTCAACCCTACCCTAAAGATCTCGTTTCTTTATTTTGACCCTAAAGCGAGGTGTCGCGTTGGGTGTTGGGTCGAGGTGATATTCAATTTCGACCCTTTGGGTCAAGTTTCGACATCGAGCTATTTTGACTGGATTTAGATTCTATTTGGTTCGACGCTGGGTCTAACCCTGAAATGTCGATCCTGGAATTTCAACCGTGGAGTGTTTTGACCTTGGGCTATTTTGACCCTTGAGTACTTTACAGATTTAAAGCTTTGCAGGAAACACATGAACAATTGATGTCAAGTAGACATCCAACACTCCCCCTTCATGTGGATCCTAGAATGCAAGAAGTAGAAATAAAATGTGTTTTTGAAGATTGGTGGATCTTCCCTTGAAAGTTGCATGGTGGAGCCACAATGAATGCTACTTTTCAATACTCTCCTTAGTGTGGATCGCAGAAAAGCAAAAAATGTATATGCTTTAGTTGTAGCAAACTCTGATTTGAAAACAGTATTATTAATCACTAGTGAAGGATCGGTCCTGGGAAATAATGTATCACTTGCTGCTCCAGGAATAAATGCCTTAAAAGGCTCAAGCTGCATTTGTCAAAACTTGATAAAAAAGCTAACCAAATAGGCAAATGCAAGCCTTTGAATATTATTGTCATAAAAGACTTGTGGCTGCATTTGAATACTATGCCTAAATGGCAAATGCGAACTCTTAGCTAGTAGACATTTAACAAGAACCAAATCTGCCACAATTTTGGTCAGATTGGCTTAAGTACATTGGAAGGTTAAATCTATCTACGGCTAAAATATTGGCTAAAATAAATATTGTATGTTTCCTACTTAAAGTTAGAAAATCAGCAGCATAAAAACCTTCTCATGACAGTGTGAAAACCAGCTTCTTGATAGTTGAGAAATGTAACCTCCTTTTGTTGATGATAAGGAATGAAACCTTTTGTTGTTGAAGAGTGCTCAAGTGCTGAACCTGTCATGAAAGATGCCACTGCAAAGCACTTAGGCTACATTAGAGGCTGAAATCGAAATAGAGCTTCAGGAATAAATGCCATCAGAATGGCTAAAAATTTGTGTAAACAAGTTATCCAAATAGGCTAATGCATGCCACTCTAAATTTTGTCATGAAAGCTTGGCTTGAATGACAAGAGCTAGTATATTGCAAATTGTCATGACGGTATGTGAATCCAGCATCTTGAAAAATCTGAGGAACGAAACTTTTGTATCTCTGACATTGATGGGAATAAAACCTTATAACATGAGGAATGTAATGTTTGAGGAATAAAACCTCTTTGATCATGAGTCTTCAAGAACTAGACCTGCCATAACAAGATGTCAATAGACATCTTTATGTGCCGTAGAGTCTGTAAAACGTTCAGCTTTAGCTAGTTGACATGGTTTACATTTTACCACATAAGACTCAACATATGGCTTGAGTTTTGGCCAATGAAACTCTCTTCTGACTAAGTCTACAGTCCTGCATAATCCTCTATAAATCTATAGCAAAATGTAGTAAACCCAAGAGATTTAACTTGTCTAATTGTTTTCGGTATCGGCCATTCAACTACTGCCTTGATTTTATCTTCTTCTATCTTCAACCCAAAAGGGGTGACGTTATGACCAAGGTATACCAGTTCATGCTCAGAGAATTGACACTTGGATTTTTTAGCATAAAGCTTTTCTCTTCTGAGAATTTGCAAGATTCTTGATATGATTCACATGCTCCTTAAGGGTCTTAGTAGAGATGAGACTCTCATTCAAGAATACCACTGCACACTCTCCTAGACATGGACGAAACACATCGTTTATCATCTACTGGAATGTCGCAGTGCATTTGTTAACCCGAAAGGAAACACTAAGAATTCATAATGTTTGAACCTTGCCCAAGAACCAGGTTTTTGCATGTCAAGATGAATTCTAATCTAATGGTACCTGGTTTTGAGATCAATCTTAGTGAAGTATTTGGCTCCCCGTAAGCGAATCAAAAGGTCATCCATCATGGCAATGGATATTTATTTTTGACAATAAAATTATATGTGTACATGCTAAAACCAAAACATGAAAATCAACTAATTCTCTGTAATTTTGAATCACTACTAGGAGATTCGGTACTTTGACTTCCCAAGTCTCTAATTCAGCTCATGAAGCTAAATATTCTTCATATTTACTATAGTTGGCTTCAATTTCCAAGCGGATTTTTGCACAAGATGAGAATCAATAAAATTATGAGTCGATCCAATCCACTAAAACACCAACTTCTTGATTTTTCGCTTTGCCCCTCACTCAGATGAAATAAATTATTGGGAAAAATAGTAGTTTCTTACGTCATAAGCTATCGCAATTTGTACGACATCATCAAAATACTGAAGCATATTTCTCTTACATTCGTGCTAATAGTTCGCTGGTAAACCTAGGATGAATTGCTAGAGCACTAGCTTAGAATCGAACGATGGAACTTCATTCCTTAAATTCATGAATTATAGAAATAAGAGTCCAAACTCTTTGTCCCCATGTTGTAGTTTATGAATGTCTAATAGTACTTAGAATCATCCGCAACCACGAACGATATCCTAAAAACGTCCATGAACACGTCCCATGTGGTAGGTTTCGGTTGCAAATCATGCAACCAAGAAAATTATTTCTTGGGAAGGCGCCCTACGATGAAACTTCGTCGATTTGATGCACAAGCCTCAAGTAATCATAACGAGAGTTTGAGAGCTTGTTTTAAATGTCAAAAGGCACAAAAAACTATCTGCATAGTCTCCTCCAGCAACCACATCAGAAAATTGAAGTGCTAAATGTTTAGCAGCTTCTGAACAACCTTGAACTACCTCAGAGAGTGTGCATGCAAGGTTTATGATATAGAAATTCACTCTATCTATCAAAAACGTGAAATTTTTAGCAAATATCACAATATTTTACCAAAATTTAACTTTTTCCACACATTTTGATGGATTTTAACCTCATGCAAGTACAACCAATCTTAATTACAACCAAAACAATCCTCCCAAGGATTAGAAAGTTTTGATTTTTCTCAATACTAACTCCTACTGTCAGTTTATAGCTAAAAATTGTCTATTTTTGACCATAAAACACAGTCTAGAGGTTGTATTGATGATAGAACTGGCATGCAATCATTACACCCTGCTTAGCGACTCTAAAACAACAAGATTGAAATCACTAATATAAATACATTATAAGAAATCCAAGAAGTCTACTGATATGGCTATGGAAAAAGTTTATATCTCTGCTTACTAGGCAATGAATTATCAAAAACCTGAGAAACCACTTACTTGGAGTTTAATGCCACCACTAGGAAGAAAAAGCGAGAGATACTACCAAAAAGCTGCAAAAAGCAACGTCGACTCCACCTTCTGATTGATGCAAGCTCTGGCTCTGATACCATTGGAAAGATCGCCTCATGTATATCCTGAAGATCCTTTTGCAAAGCACCAAAAGGATAGACTGTGGAGCCAAACCATTCAACCAATTAGAAGCTAAAGATCAACCCACAATAGCTTCACCCCACCCTGAGCCATGATGAATGAATGCATGTGAGGAGTGAATTCTAGTGTATTAGGGTTTGCCTATGCCATGCAAACCCTAATACACTACTAAACTCAATTGAAGTTACTATCGATACTCCACAACATGCATATAGTTGTCAAACACCATGCACTGCAAGCCCCCTCCTCATAGACCCTAGGCTGTCGCTTTTGATTGGCGTTAAACTGGGCTCTATCCTGAGTTGTTTGTACGTTATTGCGAGCCACAAGCAACATTTCTTGCATATTATGCAAGAAATCTACTGTTGCTTTAACCTTTAGGCCTTTGAGGCCCACTGAAATGGGAGCCCTAGGCTAGAAACCATACATCAGAGAAAATGGACTAAAATCCGTCGTTGAGTGCTTTACGTTGTTATACGCAAACTCAATCATTGGAAGGTACCTTTCCCAATCCGACTGTCTTTTGGAAACATATGCTCAAAGCATATCTTCCATAGACTGGTTCGCCCTCTCTATCTGACCATCCGATTCAGGATAATCTGATGACCTCATACTTAATGTAGTCTCTACTTTCTCAAAGACCGCCTGCCAGAATTTGCCAGTGAACTTAGGATCTCGATCACTAACAATGTCATTCAACAAACGAAACAACCTGAACAACTTTTCCATGAAAAGCTGAGCAAGTTCAGAAGCTTTGATAGTTTGCTTGGTTGGTATGAATTGCGCCATTTTGGTTAACCTGTCAACTATAACCCAAATGGCATCATTTTGCTTCCCTGTCTGGGGTAGCCCAACCACAAAGTCCATAGAAATACTTTTCCACTTTCTTTCGGGAATTTATAAGGGCATTAGTAAACCAACTGCCTTAAGTCTTTCAGCTTTATTAACCTGGCATTGTCCACACTTGCGAACCTGGCATTTTCCACACTTGCGAACATATGCCTCCACTTGACTTTTTAAATTTGGCTAGTAAAAGTTCCTTTATACTAAGTCAAGCGTCCTTTGTGAGCCAGGGTGCCCTGCACACAGGCTATCATGACATTCATGCAAGATTTGGGCCCTAATGTCATCATTTTCTAGCACACAAACCTTTCCGTTCTGGAAAAGTAACCCATTCCTAATGGAATAGTCTCTTAATATCTTGTCCTATGGAGAAATCTTGGAATCCTGCGTTCCAAGCTCATCACTAGATCTAGAAGAACCTGCCAGGTTGTCTAGCCAAATACGACCGAAGTACCTATCGGTCTTACACAAATCTCTTAAGGACAGATATAACTCAGATTGGATCTCAGAAAAGCTTAACTGATTAACCTCTCCAATTCAGCTAAAGGCATCCGCGACACTATTAGAAGTACCCTTTCGGTACTCAATGTCATAATGAAATTCTTGGAGCATCTCTGACCATCTGGCCTTACGACCCCTAACGTCGACCGCATCGTTAATATACTTTAACGCTTGATGGTTAGTAACTATGGTAAATTGGGAGCCATACAAATAATGTCTCCAAACTTTCAGGGAATGAATCACCGCAAAAAGCTCCTTGTCATAGGTGGAATAACTTTTTGCTTTCAAAAGCCACCGGTGTACATCCTGATGTAGGATTGCACCTATAGCATAGTCACTGGCATCCGTCTCAAGCACATACGGCTTGTTTGGATCCACTATGTGTAAAATAGGCGTTGTAGTTACACAGTATTTGAGGTTCTCAAAACTCTGATTCAACTCTTCAGTCCAAGTAACCGGAGGACCGAACTTATTGTGCCAGCTAACTCTCTTAGCCCCTTTGAGGACATTTGTCAAGGCCAATGCAATTAATGCATAGCCCTGTAAAGGCCAAAAAGGACTAACCTCACGGATGGTTTTAGGGATAGGCCATTCATGTACCTGACGGACTTTATTTGGGTCAATTTCCAACCCATGGTCCGAAATAACGTGACCAAGGTATAACAACCTCTTCTGGAAGAATACACATTTGGACTCCTTGGCAAAACGCTTCTCTTGTCTAAGTAACTTTAAGACAGTCCCGAGATGCTCCTCATGCTCCTCCAAGGTCTTAGTATAGATGAGGATATCATCTAAGTACAGTATCACGAACTTTCCCAGATATGGACGAAGAAGATCGTTCATCATCTGCTGGAAAGTCGCTGGAGCATTTGTCAAGCCAAATGGTAGAACCAAAAACTCATAATGGCCGTACCTAGTTCTAAACCCGGTTTTTTCAACATCCTCAGTCTTTATGCGAACCAGCAAAGGAAAGATCTACACTAGATATGCTAGAGTTATCTGGCGTCTTAAAAGATGCCCGCCTTCCGTTTCTTTGGACATTCCTTCGCGACTACTTGAAGACCCATCTTACGCTAGGATCCATCTCTCAAGAGCAAGAGAGGTGAACTAAGAAAGAGAAAGCTGAAAGAGATCAAAGGCAACTCAAGGAAGGTAGATACAAGACTACAGTTGTTGTCTCTTCACAAACCAAATGATATTGTCCATGGCTGCCAAAAGGAATAAGAGAAAGCAAGAAGACAGATGCACCACCACCTCCACCTCTTCTTCTCATGAACCTTGCATAGGAGAGGCATACCTCCCTCTCCATGCTTGATCTAACCTTGCCATATGGCCTTGGACTCCACGTAATCAACCTGGCCACCTGATTCTTTTGAAGAGAATTTGTCCCTTGTGACGCACCTCCACCACTGAGTGACTTACATTGTTGAGCCGAGTATACTACTACTCTCTACGCTATCCCTACAGATTCCCCTATTGTCATCTCCCCTATTCCCTCCATTTTCTCCTTCTTTACTATCACTATGGTTATCACGACCATTGAAAAATTAAGAACCTGTTGAGCACATGATCTCAATGACTTAGAGGATAACTACTAATTCATGTTGTTGACATCCTTGCACCCACTTTGGCCATTCTACTTTACCAAGTTGTTATATTTGGTTTTCCCATGACTTGGTGTACCAACATCATCCATCCTATTCACAAGAGTGGTGACCCTGTGAACTGAGAATTATCGCACTATCATGATAGGCCATATTGTGGCAAAATTGTATGGCACCATTCTCTAGACAACGAGTTGTGAGGGAAAGACTTGGCAAATACATGCATTGGGACAGGAAGGCTTTAGAGCTCAACATTCTACAATTGACCATGTATTTACACTCAAGAGAAGGCTAGATCCAGGTATGAGAGGATGTATTGCTGCTTTGTTGATCTCCGAAGGGCATTTGAGTCAGTCCCGCGACACCTGCTTATACAGAGATTGATTGAGCTTGGGTTCTCTACAGATACAGTACTAGCAGTTATGGCACTCTGTGAGCAAGCTTGGGGATGTTTCAGGATAGACAAGGGTTTCTCCCAGTTGGTTAGGAGTACTATTGAGGTGAAGCAGGGTTGTTGCGCCTCTCCCTCTCCCCTGCACTCCTTGACTTATATATCAATGAGCTTGAGCGCCTCTCCCTCTCCCCTGCACTCCTTGACTTATATATCAATGAGCTTGAGCGTATCATTGAACAAGAGGGTAGCATTGGATGTAGACTTGGTGACATTCTTATCTCTACTTTACTATATGCGAATGACGTGGCATTGATTTCATCTACAGTGGAGGGATTGTAGAGACATTTGGATAGACTACTCATTTGGGTGTTAGAGTTGATGTTCGGATTGTTTCCCCTAATGTTGTTATGTAGGATTAATTAGGACTATTACTCTAGGGACCTTTACCTATATTTAGTAACGTTTAGTCAAATTTAGTTAAACTCAACCTCTCATGAGGATCTAGTCACATCTCACCTTTACCATGATTTTCTAGTTAGACTACGCTCTCTTATCTACGTTGACACATATTCCAGTAGGATTAGTATGGCTAGGATCCTGGCCCCAAATCACCTCCTTTTTCTCGAGGAGACGCTCCAGAGCAGATATTCAGAGTGATACATTATCTAAGGATGAGACATATTTCCCACCGACATCGTGATCAACGATAGCATATAGTCTTGAGGTCGAGAGCAATTTAGGGATCTCGGTAGATTATGAGCACTTGGATGAGGAGACGACACCCTCCATCTTCAACATCAACATCATCTGCAGTGTCGGGACTATTTATTCTTTCTTATTTCAATAGAGCTCCCGTTCTCCTAGGCCATGATATCTGATAGTTCATCGTATTGATCATTGTAACATTGTATTAGCTGCGGTACTTACTTTGTCACGCAGAGATTTTATTCATAGTTCTTTCAAACGATCATCTATGATTGATTTAGTCTAGTTTATTTTGAGTTTGACTTTGGAGACATATTTATTCTCCTACATAGACTATGACACTTGAGATGTATTATTTTGTCATATGCTTTTTAGCATTAAAATGACAATAAAGTGCTCTCTCTCTCTCTCTCTATATATATATATATATATATATATATATATATTTCACATTTGCAGATCCATATGCTTAGCCAGATGATCCGTGCAAAGCAGTCAGTTCCCCATGATATCATACTAGAATGGGTCACACGCATATATCCGCCAGCAGATTTACAGAGCTTACATCAGCACAATATGGTCTCACCCAGATCCATCACGGGTCAAGCTTCATTTTTATCACACTCATCTTCTCCAGCTTCATGTTTCTGGGCTTCCCATTCGGCCAGGTTATTTGTCTCAGACGTTATCTTTCGGCTTGTGTTATCGTCTTGGTCAGCTTAGGGTCTCGTCTCACCAACTTGCTATTGAGACAGGCAGATACACAGACACACCTCGACCGCTACGAATTTGTCAGTGTTGCTCTTTACAGGAGATTGAGGATGAGTTCCATTTCATTTTCCGTTGTCCGACCTACTATGAGATCAGAGGCAGATACCATCGCTTATACAGAGATACTCCACTTACACTTGGTTCTTTCCTTGTCTTCTCAGATGCAAGATGTGTTGGTTTATTATTACGAGAGATGCTTACTCTGAGATCTTCCTTTTTATTGGATGCTTCTAATGCGGTTCATAGCCAGTCCCACATTACGCACTTTTTCCAGAAAAGGGATAGAGATGAGATATCTGACAGTGAGATAGACATTCTAGTACGACGACCGAAGCTCCAGCGTCCTCTTCGCTCTTCCAGGCCCAGGGCTCTTCACCGGAGGCCAATGCCTGTTTCTCACCATATCACACAGTTTTTATATCCTCTTAACCAATTAGTTAACTTATATCAGTTTTCTTTTTCCCTCTGTGTGGCTGGTGGTTAAGCTACTGATATTGTACCCTCGACAGAGTTGGAGGTTAAGCTTTGTTTTTCTCTCTGTTTGCTTGTGCTGGTTTAGCTTTTAGTAATAAGTCCTGCGTGGACAATGCTCCTTCTTTTTCAATGTACTTTCTACTTGTCTTTTGTGCCCTCGGGCACTTGATAGACATTAATATATATAATTCTAATTCTAATTCTCTCTCTACTAAATTATAATTGTTTAATTCCTAACCAATGTTTTGCAGGTTGGAAAATGGGGTGTAACTCCTACTGTGATCACATCTTTAAGCGATGCTCTGGAGGCAAACGAACTTATCAAGGCATACTTTGTCCCTTATTCCGTTTTATCTAGGTATTGTGATTGGTAGTGTTGCTAAGCTCTATGCATGATGAAAATTTTGCACATTGAAAAAACTGACCCAAGTTGAAAAATTTCATCATTTTGGGAGTTATTTCATTTGCCAATGTTTTGACAAAGTGTGTTTGTAAGAGTACTTCTATGAAGAGTCTAGAAACAAAGTCATATTAAAATTTTCATTTAATATTGCTACTATGCCACTTTAGAAATTGGAGTTTAGTCATCAACTCGTCTTTTCAGCACCATAAAACAAAAATTGAGAAGATACAATAGCAAAAATCTTACAAAGGAGGAACTTTTCATAAGTTGATCCAAACCAGCACTAGTGAAAAAGTATCTAGTAAGAGAGTTGTTAGGAATTAATGTTTATTTGATACCCCTTAATGATAGTTTGGTCATGCCTGATTTGTTTTACTACTTAGAGATTCACCTTGGGTCTGTACCCAATATAGGTAGTAATTTTAGCAATTAGCTTTTGTTCTTTTGCTATTAGCTTGATGCTTTTAGCTTTTCACATAGATTAGAGAAAGTATATATGTAGGCCGGAGCCCCACCACAATTCACGCCAGTGTTCTAGAGCTTTGCTCAATTCCTGTATAATCTGAATTCTCCTTAATCTCTATGCTTGGTTTGTGTGAGTGCTAGGAGAATTTATATGATGTATGTGGATGACCTTGCTATTACAGGATCAGATCATAGTATGATTCAGGGTATCAAGAAAGATCTCTCATCGGAGTTTGACATGAAAAATCTTGGTTCACTACAATATTTTCTTGGGATTGAGGTATGGAGAGTAGCACATGGGCTATCTATTTCTCAATCTAAATATGCTCATGAACTTCCTGAAAAGTTCAATATGTCAGAGTACAAGCGTATTTCTACACCATATGATAGGGGATGTAAGCTTACTAAAGCCGAGGAGGATCAAGATGTAGATGAGATGTTATATAGAAAGCTTGTTGGCAACTTAAACTATTTAATTAACTACTACAAGACCAGATATTGCTTATGCTGTGAGTATGGTTAGTCAGTTTATGGCTAAGCCTAAGCAAATTCATTGGAGAGCTGCTAAGTGGATACTCAGATATTCTAGTGTACTTTGAGATTTGGTATTCTTTATGGGAGACAAGATGATTTGAAGTTACAGGGCTATGTAGATGCTGATTGGGCTAGAGATGCGAAAGACCGAAGATCTACTACAGGTTATGTTTTTAGTCTTGGTTTTGGTGCTATCTCTTGGAGTTCAAAGAAGCAGCATACTATTGCAATATCATCTACAAAGGCAAAATACCGGGCTACTACAAGTGCAGCAAGTGAAGCAATATGGTTACGAAGGATTCTAAGTGATCTACATATGGTACAAGATTCACCTACGGTACTTTAGTGTGACAATCAGAGTTGTATTAATGTTTGCTAATTATCTCTCGATTCATAACTCACTACCAATGCTGAATTTTCTTACTGGACACAAACACATGCTTAGAGCTTGAACCTGCCAATTAAGCATCCTATCACTTTTACTCAATTAACCGAATACATTACTACTCATTACAGATCTCTTTTCATCAGCATTTCCACAATGAGTGGAATATGGCAAGCAGAAATCAACAAACTAATTCTAAGCATTCAGCATTACAACTCTGGCCTGTCATTTCGGTTAACTCGGACAAGATCTACTCACTTATTGTGCTTTTTACGAGTTCACTATTCACAAACTACAGATCTATAATCTCTCACTTATACGGTAAATAGACTCTTGCTCTCATTCACAATTCACGTCGGTTAACATCAGAATATCACAAGTTCTCAACATACAATTATATGCAACAAACAGTACATGGAAATGGTAAGAAGTAGCTTTTTACAACACTCCATGCAACAGATGCGCGCTCACTCAACAACTCCGCTAATCACTGATCCAATCACCAGCACATCGAATTAGCTATCCTTCTCTGGATTGCCCCACTGTCTGATCTCTAGACTCTTCAATCTCTGCTCACTCACTCACTGCATCATCAACTCCTGTTTTCAGCCCCCTCCTCCCTCGACCTCTCTTCTTTAAAAGGAATACTAAATTGACAAGATAAACACGAAAATATCAAAAATGTTGTGGAATGTATAGATATGATGCGCATGGTTATGAAAAAAAAATCTGTGAGGTTATACTTCTCGGAAAAGCATGGATATGAATTGCTTACGTAAAACCAAAAGCTTATTACCTTTGTGCTGAAGAATATATACACTTTGATTGTTATGCGTGGACAGCTGTGTGGTAGAGATGTTTTGATTCTATTTGACACTGGGTCCTCACATAACGTAAGGAAGTGTGGGATGCCAGGGTTGTGGGTACGCCTCTAACCATTCAGAGCTATACTGAGGAGTTAGATTTTGAGATTACCCGTTTGGCTCGCTTTGATGTGGTGCTTGGAATTTGTTGGCATGTGGCTAAGAAACCCTACATCGCATGGAATACTCATGTGTATGAGTTCCAGCACAATGTGTATGTCAAAAACAAACTAACCTTACTAAGAACCTAAATCGCCAAATTAGGGAGGAGTTTTTAGATGTGTTCACGAATGAACTTCCATCTATTTTACCCCTTAAGAGAAATGTGGAGCATAGAATCGAGTTAATTCCTGGATCATCTCCTGTTAATGGACCACCTTATAGAATGAGTCTCAAAGAGGAGGAAGAGGTCAGAAGCATGATTGAGGACTATCTTGCCAAGGGGCAAGTAAGACCTAGCTTCTCCCCCTTTGCCTCTCCGATGGGTCTTGGAGAATGTGTGTGGACTATCGAGGCTTGAACAAGATTACTGTTAAGCATCGATATCCCATGCCATGTATGGATGATCTTTTGGATGCACTCCATGGTGCTACAGTGTTTAGCAAAATTGACCTAAAGAGTGGTTACCACCAAGTGAGAGTTCGAGAAGAGGATGTGCATAAAACTGCCTTCCAGACTCGTTTTGGACACTATGAATTTTTAGTTATGCCCTTTGGATTGACTAACGCTCCTGCAACATTTATGATGTTAATGAACGATGTGCTTAGACCGTTTATGGGCAGGTTTGTGGTTAGTTTTGTTGATGACATACTTGTTTACAGTTGTGGTGATGCTATGCATGTTAATCACCTAAGAACTGTGTTATCAACTTTGAGGGAAAATACATTGTTTGCTAATGATAAAAAAAGTGAATTGTTTAAAAAAGAAATAACATATTTGGGTTTTATAGTGTCAGCAGATGGAATAAAACCGGATCCGCAGAATTGTTGTTCTTCTTGCTTGGCATGTTCCTACAGACTTGACGACACTAAGAAGCTTTCTAGGGGTGGTTGTGTTTTATCGTAAAGGTGTGAAGAATTATTCACATGTAGCTGCACCATTGACCGATATGTTATAGAAAAATAAATGAAAAAAGTGGATGGAAGTTTAGCAGTGAAGTTTCGATGCTTTGAAACAAGTTGTGGCTGACTTTGTCACGTTAAAAATTGTTGACCCTCAAAAACCATTTGTCGTAGAAACAGATGCAAGTGACATCGCCGTTGGGGCAGTTCTGATGCAAGAGGGTAGGCCTGTGGCCTTTGAGAGCAAGAAGCTCAACCTTGCACAAAAGAACTATCCAACTCATGAGAAAGAGTTGTATGCCATTATCCACGCTTTGAAGGCATGGAGACATTATTTGTATGCTGCGGAATTCTATGTGTACACCGACCATAACACTTTGAGATATTTCTGCAACCAGCCGGACCTAAGAGGGCGGCAAGCCAGGTGAGCTGGGTTGATGCAAGAATTTCACATGGAGATTCGGTACAAGAAGGGTGCCGGGCTGATGCATTATCTCGGATATCGTATCAGATGTCTTTTGTGGTCATAGAAAATGACCTGATTGCTGAGATTAGACAGGCTCAGCAAGAGGATCCTCATTGTCAAGGAATTGTGAGAGAGGCAAATCTTGCGCAAGTAGAATCTCAAGATGAGAGTTCTGGTCTCTTGACTCACACTTACCTTAAATATACCATAGAAGATGGTGTGATTAAGAGAAATGGCAAACTTCTCGTTCCAGCTTGTGAGGAGCTGCGTAGGAAGATTGTCCATTTATGTCATGATATTCCTAGTGCAGGTCATCCTGGTGTGGATAGGACGTATGAGTTGATCTTACATAACTTTTGGTGGCCTAAATTGAAAAAAGATGTTTACCATTATGTGTCGCACTGTTTGAAGTGCCAAGTCAATAAAGCTGAAAGGAAGATGGGAGAGTATTTCCATGGATTTTATCACGAACTTACTTCGTACACATAGTCACAGCATGATTCTATCTTGGTCGTAGTTGACAGACTCACTAAGATGGCTCATTTTATTCCAATGCATAAAAAGATTGATGCGGCTTGAGTAGTTAATTTGTTTATCGAGCATGTGTTCAGACTCCATGGATTACCGTCATCCATAGTGTCAGACAGGGATACTCGATTCATTGGAAACTTTTGGACTGCAGTTATGGCCAAACTTGAAGTCCAATTGAGAATGAGCAGTACGGAGCATCCTGAAACGGGTGGCCAAACTGAGAGAGTCAACTAGACCTTAGAGGATATGCTTAGGGCATTTGTTGGTGATAAGCAAACTAAGTGGGAGAAGTACTTGCCACTGTTGGAGTTTGCTTACAATGACAAGAAAAATGTGAGTACTAAGATGAGTCTTTTCGAGCTTAATTATGGATTTAGGCCAGCTAGGCCTGTTACGATAGGAATTTCTCAAAGAGTGCCTAGTGCGGCTAATTTTCTAACTCAAATGAATGAAATGCTTGAGTTAGCGAAGGTTAATATTAGGCAAGCGATGGATCGAGCAAAGTCATATGTTGATCAGAATCGCACGCCTAGAGAGTTTGTGGTAGGAGACATGGTGTTTCTCCAAGTACCCAAGGACTCTAAGACCCTTAAGACGGGCAAATGTTACAAGTTGTCCCCGCGTTATTGTGGACCCTGGAAAATTGTTAAAAGAATCAATGATGTTTCTTATAAGTTAGATTTTCCTAAAACTTGTAAAGTGCATCCTGTACTTCATGTTTCTAGATTGAAATGGGTTTTACATAACGGTGATAACTTGTTGTCTGATGGTTTGTTTGCATTCCAGGAGCAGGGAGAAGTAACCCATGGGCCAGCGAGGGTATTGGATAGGCGGGAGAGGCGTTTACGCAACCGTTTGATCCGTGAGTACTTGGTTGTTTGGCATGGCAGGCCTCTTTCTGATGCTACTTGGGAGACCGCGCACAGTCTGCGTGCACAGTACTTGGCCATCGCGGACGATGTTACCTGAGGGGAGAAGGGATGTTACGACTTTTACTCCCTGTCCCGGTTGTTTACTGTTTTTACTTATAGATGTACTTCTTGTAAATACAGAAATGGCCAAGTCACCGGCATGTGGTGACCCTTGTAAGAGAAATGTAAATAAAGCTGTTAATGATGTTTCTGAGCCTTAGAGTTGCATGTTGCTTGGGTATAGGGTACTGGGTCATTAATTCGGAGTGGCTGGACTGACCTCCTAAAAATAGGAGAGTTGACTAGTCAACGTGACACGTCATATGCTCACTTGATAGTTTGCCAAATTTTTATGAAGAAGACGTTGGACAGCAGGTTCAGTCATCTTCTTTTGGTCATTTACAGCCCATTTTACATCATGAGCAGTCCATTATGCTCAGGAACAACCTGTGGAAGATTATGGACAACATGGTCCATACTGGGAACACTTTCGGCAGCAAATTGTTGAACAGCCCATAACAGTTCCTTGTCGGCTATTGGAGACTTTGCAGGACAACAAAGAAATGTCTTACTATGAAGGGAAGGCACATGCCTCTTTAAAATCAGTACCTCTTGCTGATTTTTTGGTTCTACACTTACTCTTCATCATGATGTTGGTACATCGCCTATTCTATGTGAGCAAGTCATTGATGGTAAGGTTCGGGAGGATGTGATGCCAAAAGAGTTTGGTACTCTTTTTTATTGTCCTTATGGTAAGAAGTATTTTCGAATGATGTGGGAGCCTATGATGGATTACAAGTCCATGTTTCGACTTATTGTCGAGTTTATGTTGGTTCTCTACTTCGGATGGAGCATGCAAATCCTCACCCTTCGACTTGATGCTTCATTATTACGCATTCTTTTCCTTTTATATGTTGGACATGATTGGGGATGAGATTTCGACTACTTCGGTGCGAAGTTTATTTGGCGACATGAAGTTCGGACAACAAGTTGCATTTTTCTCTTTCGAGAAGTTACTTCATGTTATGTTATGCATTTCCATTTAAGGAGGGTGTTGGAATGTAAATGGAATTGCTTACATTACCATAGGTTACTTTGACCCAAAAGGTCGAGAGTTGTGTAACCTTGGTCATTTATTATATTAGGCCTACTAAACTTAGAATTAGCTAAGTTAGTATGAAATTAACTTGTTAGGGACTCAGGGGTCCACTAGGCCTAATTGTGACATTAAGTACCCCAACTTGACATATTGGAGGTACCTTATTCTTTCTATGTAACTTATAGAAAGTTGGATAGTCAATAGTCAAGTAGTTGGAAAGCCAATAGTCAAGTAGTTGGATAGCCAATAGTCATGAAGTTAGATAGTCATCTTGGACTATATATATGTGTGCATCCCATTTGTATGAGACACTTTTGTAAGCAATACTGACTATTCTTCTTGGCTGTCCACGAGTTTCTACAAGAGGGTTTCTAGCCATCTCTCTCTTTCTTTTGAGAATGCTTTGATGCTTTTAGCTTTTCACATAGACTAGAGAAAGTATATATGTAGGCTGGTGCCCCACCACAATGCATTCTAGTGTTCTAGAGCTTTTGCTCAATTCTTCTATAATCTGACCAGTAACTCCATCTAGAATTTGTATGACAAATTTTGATAGTGTTGTCACACACAAGGAGGCCAAGTCCATCTAAAAATTGGACTTAACCCCAACACTTGATCTCCACATCAGTAGGAGTTGAAGGCTTTAACACAATCACTCGATGGAGGGAACTTCAAGTAGCCTCAATTCAAATTTGGATAAGGTGAGAAGGAATCTCATTAGTTTAGGGACCATGATCCCACCACTTAATGCAGGGTAAGTGAATATATTAGGGGGCCTCCTCCGGCAAGTGCACTTACCACATGTCATTATTTTTGCCACCTAGGGGTAAGTCCCACCTTGTGTTAAAAGGGGGAGGGTCACTTGAGGTGCCCTCAACCAATTAGAGGAGAGCATCCCCCCCAAAAAAAAATAATAATTTGAAAACACCCTAATAAGCTATTGAGGGACCAGACTCTTGTTGTCACCTCAAGTAGATCTTAGGTCCACACATAAACTCTAATAGGCTGAAAAGGGCTACTATAGATGTGATAAACTCATGTTAAAAAGGCAGCACGTGTATATGAAACAAAACCATTGTAGAAACCCTAAAAAATCAGCGTGCGGAAAGTGCAAATTTGAGAATACTTCCAATCAGAGTAGTTTATAGCCTAAAACAATTAACCCAAACTTTGACTTTGTGATATCTTTTGCAGAAAACTCCGATCTGCATCCTTGTTGGTGCAGTATGGGTGCTCCAAGATAGTGCTCAACTAAACTTTATGAAATTCAAATTTGTTTGTCACAAAGTACAAAAGTATTGATGTTGACCAGACCTAAAAAATTTGGAATTTTCTTTGGCCCACTTTGGTAGGGCAGCTTGAAAAAACTTGATTTCTTTGAGCTTCTGGTTGAGAGGAATCCGATGCAAGAGATAGAATTCAAAGTAGAGCTCTCTCAGTGAAGTTATGGCAAAAACTTAAATTTTCAGGTTTTCTCCTCTAAGCCAAAAAGTTGCATTCTGATTCTAGAGACTAGCAGTGACTGAAAGGATCCAATCGTTGTACTGACTTTCCTTTTGCCCTGCAAATTGCTCTGATACAAAGATATCAGTTTTGGCAATCCAACACATACACACAAGGCATGAGATAAGATACTGCAAAATATGATATTCTCCACTTGACCATGAAAACAAGCTGATTCGAAGCTACACAAAACTAAGCTAAAACTAGGATAATGCTAAACTTATCTAATCAAATGTACCAGGTAATCAGTCCTCATACCACTACTGAGGCATGGTGCTTATTTGTAGTTAAGTCGAAGTTGTGGTGAGTTGGACTAGAAGCCCAATCACACTAAGCAAAGCTGATTGAATTCCTGAGTCACTACTAATAAGACTAATGTGAACTAGAGGGGCCCAATAGGCCAAAACTTGTGGTCTAATGACAAATAATAACCCAATGTACTGTCTATGAATGGCCTAAAACTAATAGCCTTACTTAAAACTTTATCATTCTTTTGAAGTCTCGACGACAAGTCTTGCATGCTTTAATTGCTTTATATGATTTGGTAGATTAATGTTTTCACATTTCACAATTGAAGCTGCTATGCACAAGTATACTGGTAGAATTTACTGTCACAAGTATTTATATAAGCATTCCAAACATAGTTCATCAATCAACCATCACTAGAAACTGTAAACTTAGTGAAAATGCTTGCATGCTGCATTTTTTTCTGGGTTAAATACCAGTTTATTTTCTGCAGGGTATTTACACTTGTTATCATCAGTATTCGGTCATAGTGACATGAAAGTAAGCAAACTCTAATGTGGCGATTATTGCCCCAAATAGTTCATTTCCATCTCCTTAATTTTCTCGTGAGCAGGTTAAGGTGCTTGACAACTGCCCTGATGAGCTAGATGGGATCATACAGAAGCTGGCTGAGTCAACAGAATCCCAAATTGTAGGCAAGGTAGGACGGACAGTGCTCTTATACAGACCAAGTCTCACTAAGCTGGCGGCAGCAGAAAAGAAGGGTCAGAAGCAGTCTATGAAACAACGAGGTCGTCCATACATGTCTGCGCAACGCGTGAGTTATCTACCCAATGACTTCTAAATCAGAACGATTGCTGAACCGTTCACATGATGCTATGTTGCTAGAAATTATGTGACTTTAATATTGGAAGCTAAAGAGTGTTGTGAGTGGTTTGGCAGAGAAGGGACAAATTCTAGAAGTTGACATGGAGGCACGAGAACATCCGCGGTCTCTTGTGTAATAAACAATACATGCTCTCAGGTAGCGTAAAATGGTTTTGCTATTGCTGCAATCACCGGGGTGTATTGACTTGATATTGTGAGAATTTGCGGCATTGCAAAACCAGCATTAAGCATTTTTGCAAACTTTGTGGCTTACGGTTTTTTGGACAGGCTACATCTATGTGGCACTCACCTGCTTGAGTTTTTCCAAAGTTGTCAATTTTCCCTGAATTATGTCTCAAAACATGAGCACAAGTCACTATATATGCTCAAGCTGGAGTGTTCCAAAGTGGTGGGGCTCCCGGCTAAGCATTACTGAGTGATACAGAGATTAATATACTGATTAAGCATTCAAGATGCTCTTTGTCAAGAGGGGCACACGTAATTCATCTCTTCTAAAATAGTGAAAATAAAAAATCTATAATACCCTAAACCATTCAATTAAGGATCCAGTACCAATGAATTATGATCTGATTAACAACTAAGAGTGCTCAAGGCTGAATTTTGCAGATGTTTTACGTAATCTTTTGTTCATCATCGTCCTTTCAAAGTCTCAAGAGCTACTTAGTACTGCTTGAACATGGTGGGGACGCTCCTTTTCAGAGATTCTGTTAGGGATATGGCAGGAGAGATGTTAATTTACCTCATGTAAGTTGGCAATGTTTAGATGTCAACACTTCTGACTTTCATGTGCTAATTGCGAATTTGCTTATATATGTACATAATGGTACAAGAAAAATCTTCTTGCTCATTTTCAACTCAGGACACAGACAACCCTTGGGGAACATGGGGAGATTTAGGAAACCAGGATATAACACATCATCACTCTTATTATTGTCTTGAAACATCATTGATAAATGTTTAGCCACACGTTAATGGTCGCACATCGTGCCCAGCATCATCCGCGGCCTGCACAGGTCCTCCACCCCTCCTGCTTTTTATTAGTTTAAAAGTTAAAAAAGCTTCTATTTTCCTGGCCCCCCTCTTTTTTGTCCTCCTAATTATTGATGCTATGAATGGGATTTTTTTTAATGCAATGTATTTAATATATTGTATTATGTTGCATCAAGTCGATATTTTCATCCATTATAAAATCTATAAATTTTTAATCATTACATCTATATCTTATTAGCCTCCTTAGTTTTGAGCCTTCACTTTTCATTTTAGCTTTAATTGTTTTCTTTTCTCAAATTGTTTTACATTCAAATGAATTCCCTTCAATACCTATCAAATCCACTAAAAAACATCATTTCACGTGTCAATTTGATCTTTTCAACTTTTCAAAATCTCTCTCTCTCTCTCTCTCTCTCTCTCTCTCTCTCTCTCTCTCTCTCTCTCTCTCCCCTATATATTTTCTTTTCTCAAAATGTTTTTTCATTTGAATGAATCTCCTTCAATCCACCTCCATTAAAAAATCATTTCACTTGTTCGGTCGATCTTTTTAACTTTCTATAATCTATCTCACTATACTTTATGCATTTTTTTTTTTCAAATTGTGTTTCATTCAAATGAATCCCCTTCAATCTACCTATCAAATCTGCCATGGGTTGCATCTAACGTTTTGGAAAGCATGGATTTGTTCGGGACTAAATATAGCGATATAGAACTGGTTTTTGCGTAAGCAAAACAAGTGTAAGGATTAGCATGGCACGGACGTGTCCTAACACCTATGTATTCACACCATTCAACTATGACAATATTCAACGCTACCCATGTAAGTGTCACATTAGGCTTTTGGTGAGATACGACTGGAAAGCATGGATATGCTCAGAAGTATGGATAGTAGTGTGTGACTTGCCTTTCTTAACAACGCTAACATGGATTAAAACGTCATGGATTTGCCCTAATACCAACACACGTGTCCACACTAGGTCTTTTACCTAGTTAATATATATATACGGTTAAAATTTTTCATACATTGTCTAAATACAATATGAAATGATATGGATCAACTGTCCACAAACTGATCAACATGGCACAAGCCCTGATACGGTAATATTAAGGCTTGGCCTATCGCTAAGAAACTTCATGTTGTTTGGGAAGACTGGACTATGATTTATAATTATATTGTTCATGTTGTTAAGTAGTATAGTTTTTTTTGGACATTAACAACTGACGCTCAGCTGTGACACGTCTTTTCCAAGATACTAACTCGTGCGGTTTCGTGTTGTGACGTTGGACGTCTTGAAAGTGATTATGTTTTATGGTGCTTTTTAAGTATTTTATTTTACTTTTCATCTCTATATAATTTTGTTGGAATATGAATAAAGTTTTCAAAGTATTTAGTCTTGCTTTGTCAAGAAGAACTATGTGAAATTTTGTAACTCTCTCTCCCCAATATATTCTATGCATTTTCTTTTCTCAAAATGCTTTTTCATTTAAATGAATTCCCATCAATTCACCTATAAAATCCATTAAAAAATTATATCACTTGTCAAGTCGATATTTTTAACTTTCTAAGATCTATCTATCTCACCATACTCTATCCATCTAGCAAGATCCATCCAATGGTTCATTTATCGATGAAATCTCTAAGGAATTCGTCTACAAAAATCCTATGCATCCATCGTTCAATAAATTACAAAACATCGTCCTTCGATCCATTCATTCAATTATGAAAATTTTCAAAACACAATTTTTTATCGATTCACTATAACAATCAATTCATTTATGATGCTATCAATCTTTTAATAATTTGTCTATCAAATTCGTGACCAAACTTCTTTATATCTAAAACATCCATCAACTTATTAATTGATTAGTCAATCCAATGGGGTTGGCTTAGTCGGTTAGCTTGGCATCTAAAATTTCTTTGGTCCCAAGTTCAAGCCCCCCTTGGAAACCAAGGTGCATTAACATACAAAGTCCCTGATCAATTTATCAAAAAAATAACTAGTCAAAAACAAAAAAATTATTAATACATAAACCAAATAATCTATTGCATCCTAGATCACAATACAAACAATAAATGTATAAAATATTATGTTAATTCATCAATGAAATTTTAAACGAATGCTCTCTCTCTCTCTCTCTCTCTCTCTCTCTCTCTCTCTCTCTCTCTCTCTCTCTCTCTCTCTCTCATTGGTCCCTAGAGGCACTTTCCATCAGTTTGGTCCCAAAGTGTCACATGGCATTGGTAGGGGTAGTAAAATGGCCATTTGAAATTTGAAATTTTTTGTGAGCAAAAATTTTTCTATGATTTTTTTAGTTTCGAGCACGAGTCACATTAGGGTGCCACGGTTTTTCATGGGCCACACACACACACACACACACACACACACACACACACACACACACACACACACCAATTATGGGCAGGTTTTTTTCATAAAGATTTAATTTTTTTGAATAACAAATAAAACGTGTGGCTGTTGCTGCGTTGGGGCCAAAGTCAAGCAGTACCTCCAAGATATACATAAGCTTCTCATCATGTAAACATTGTTTTACACTATAGGCAAATTCGTCAACCTGCAATTTCTATACATAATCGAATCAAATCAGCCGAACTATTTGAAAGTCGACTTCATCGACTTTTCGGCTAATCTACATCAAAGGGTATCCATTCCCGTATAATTTCATATTCGAATGTCAAAGCATTATGAAGAACATCTAAAGCCTGATCATCCTCGACTTCTTCAAGAATTAAGTCACTCGACATCCGAGGTGTTCGACTTTTTCGACAACTTCGTTCATCAACCAAAGTGTCCGACTTCTTCGACAACTTCGTTCATCAACTAAAGTGTCCGACTTATTCCATCATCCGAAGTCTCCGACTTCTTCGACAACTTCGTTCATCAACCGAAGTGTCCGACTTCTTCGACAATTTCAAAAAAATCACTATTTCCTGAGTAACTTCTTTTCAACTATTTCAAGGAAGTAAACTTTTTGTTGACTTTTTTGCTTTTTTTGCAAAAGTGCGACAAAATAGTCACTTCAACAAATGAACTGGTTTTAACACCTTCAGCTTTTTCCCAAAAAATGCAAAGTGATAGAAAAATGTGAAGGTTATCTCTTTCAACAAGAAACGTCTCCAGCCACTTTCCAAACTATGTGAAGTGAGAGAAAATATATGACGTTCTCGTCTACGTTAGCGATCCCGAGTCGCCTGACCATGTATTTAATGTACAACTGTCATTATGTCGTTGTAGTTCAACTACTCCCTGAGTACAACAAAGTACTTAGTTAGATGACAACCATTTATTGTAATTAGATACATAGATCCAGTGTATAAACACACCATCACATACTCTATTTGATGTTCCGTCCATTGAGACGAATGATTTTGAGCCTCCAAGTTATGTCGCCATTCTAGTTGTAACTTATTGTTGTGTTTCAGTGTAATATAACAGCAATACACTTTTCTATCCTTGTATAATGTAGATGAATGCTTATTGTGATTTGAATGCACTTCGCTTCTGTTTGATAACGCTTGTTTACTCACTCTGATCAGAACACGGACGTCTACGACTTCTCAGTTTCTGATCAGACAATGACTGTCTTTGACGCTTCAGAAACTTGCGCTTTTCATCACACAATCAATCTAACTTTTTTTTTTTTTTTTCAGAACTGAAGTTCTTGTTTAATCTTATTTCCAGTAAAACCTCACACCATTTCTAATCTCTTCGGTGGACTGTACTCATGCATTTGTTTTTGAGTATAAAAACTTCTTAAGATCTTGTTGGACAGAGCGCTTGAGTTGTGATTGTAATTAACATTTACATTCTTTAGATTGTTCTTGCACGTAGCAGCCTATAAAAACGGGAGAGTCGTTCCGCAATTATTTCCTTCTCTCTTTTTCGGTCGCGTTCTATCGCCCTATCAAATTGGTATCAGAGCGTCACTCAATAAAACGAGAGATTATTCTATTTGTATTACTGGTAACATGTCTCATATTGGTAACTCTTCGTCGTCATCATCCAACGAGACTAGATCCATGCTACATCAAGCGCACCTACCTGCGAAGTTTTGGGCAGAAGCTACTGCCACAACTTGTTACGTACAGAACTGATCCAGCACTAATGCCGTCAACAACAAAACTCCTTATAAAATGTGGCATGGACACAAGCCTAGTGTCAGCCATTTGAAATTCTTTGGTTGTGTATGTTTTGTTCACATTCCTAAACAACTTAGGAAGAAGCTAGATAATAGGATAAATAAATGTATTTTCATTGGCTATCCTGATGAACATAATGCTTAAGTCTATGATCCATCCACCAATGTAGCATTTGTCTCTAGGGATGTAATCTTCCAAGAATACACATAGTATGATTTTAAACAACCATCGATAAACGATGCTATGTCATTTTATCCTATTTTACGTAACATTGAATCTTCCAACGATAATGTTTCTTCTACAGAACCTGCAGGTACAGCTACAAAAGTTGAGCAGCTGACAATACCTATTACCAGACCAGACCAAGCTAGTTCGAACAGATCTGGAGAAATTCAAGAAGAAGCACTATCATATCCTGGTCAACCTAGCGTTCGCAGATCCTCACGGACTCGAACAGTTCCCCAAAGGTATGCACCTCAATCATTCTGGACTTTATCAGAAGAACCAGAGATCCTAGCCGAAGCAATTAACTCCAAGGATGTTGTGAAGTGGAAAGAAGCTATGGAAAGCGAGTACAACTCACTTTTGACGAATCAAACCTGGACACTGGTCGACTTCCCCACTCAAAAGAGAGTTATCTACAACAAGTGGATCTTCAAGAAGAAGATCAAATCTGATGGTTCCATTGCAAAATGAAAAGCACGGTTAGTGGCTAAAGGATTCACCCAAGGAGTGGATTATCAAGAGATTTTTAGTCCTGTTGTCAGAATGCAGTCAATCAGGACTCTGATTGCATTAGCAGTCGCAGAAGACCTCGAAATGCACCAGATGGATGTCAAGACAACGTTTCTCAACGACAATGTCGAAGAGGAGCTGTATACCTTCCAACCGGAAGGATCCGAAGTCAAGGGCCAAGAGCACAGTGTGCAAGCTGCACAAAGCAATCTATGGTCCGAAATATGTTGCTAGAGCGTGGTTCAATAAAATCAACTCTTATCTCATTCAATTGGGTTTTGCAAGCAATTCAGCTTACTGTAATGTTTATTCCAAGCATATAGGTGTCCATTCACTTCATATAGCTCTTTCCGTAAATGATGCATTTATTTTGTCTAACGACACTTTCCTACTGCACACTATTAAGAGTGATCTGTCAAAAGAATTTGACATGACTGATCTAGGCGCTGTCCATTCTTTGCTAGGAATTCTCATTACTAGAAATAGACTTCAGAAGAAGATCTATCTTAGTCAGAAGACATATCTAAAAGGCATTTTAAAAAAAAATTCATATGTATGATTGCAAACCATTTGATACACCAATGGATCCAAGCGTTGTGTTGACTAAACCTTCTTGTGTTGAGACCGATAGTGAAGTACTCGACTTAGCGAAGTACCCTTATCATTCACTAATCGGATCTTTGATGTGTGCGATGCTATATAGTAGACCAGATTTGATGTATGCTATATACGTTAAGTCAATTCATGTCTAATCTTAGGATCTCTCATTGGAAAGCATTAAAGAGAGTGATGAGATATATTCAAGGAAGTTTAGATCACATTATGTGTTATGATGGAAATGTTATCAACACACTCGTCCTGCGAGGCTACTCCGACTCAGATTGGGGATGAATAGTCTCCACCAAAAAATCTACCTTCGGATTCTGTTTCTCTCTGGTAGGGGGACCGATTTCGTGGAACTCAAGGAAGCAGAAATCAGTCGTGCTTTCTTCGACAGAGACAGAATACATCGTAGCATGTCAAGCTTCAAAAGAAGCTATATGGATCACGTTATTACTTCACAACCTACATCACACTTAGTTCAATGCTACCACCATTTTGCGTGACAACTTGAGCTGTATTTCACTGTCGCTGAATCTCAGATTTCATGGCAAGTCTAAGCACATAGAAATTCAGTATCATTTTATTCAGAAAAAAGTTTTCTCAATAAAGTGATCTTTCAATACTGCTCCACGACAGAAATGGTTGCAGACATCTTCACCAAAGCGCTTCCCAGAATCAAGCATCAGAAATTTTTCAGCATGTTGAATCTAACGAAGATATCAAGGCACCAACCGTGACCTTAAGGGGGACTGTTATAAATTAAGTCCACAGTTGTCTCCTTGGTGAATACAATTTTTATATTTCAAGATTCTTCATGCATGTTTATTGATCAATGATCTAGGATAAGATGAAACCTATTTTGGGTTCTATGTCTGCTCATCTGATACTTGCAAGAATCATAAAGTTTTCTAATTTGCTATTTTGCAAAATTACTCTCATTCTGTGTGCAAAATAATACCTGGCAAAATACACGAATTTTTGCAAGTAGTTCGACAACTTGCAATTTCTACACAGAATCGAATCGAATCAACGGAACTATTTGAAAGTCGACTTCATCGACTTTCTGGCTAATCTACATCAAAGGGTATCCATTCTCGTCTAGTTCTACATTCGAATGCCAAAGCATCATGAAGAACATCAAAGGCCTGGTCATCCTCGACTTCTTCAACAATCAAGTCACTCGACATCCGAAGTGTCCGAAGTCTTCGAAGTTTCCGACTTCTTTGACAACTTCGTTCATCAACCGAAGTGTCTGACTTCTTCCATCATCCGAAGTGTCCAAAGTGTCTGAAGTCTCTGACTTCTTCGACAACTTCGTTCATCAACCGAAGTGTCCGACTTCTTCGACAACTTCAAGAAAGTCACTATTTTCCGACAAGTAACTTCTTTTTCAGCTATTTCAAAGAAGTAAACCTTTTGTCGGTTTTTTCGTCTTTTTCGCCTTTTTTGCAAAAGTGCGACAAAACAATCACCTCAACAAATGAACTGTTTTTAACACCTTCGACTTTTTCGCGAAAAATGCGAAGTGAGAGAAAAATGCGAAGGTTATTTATTTCAATGAGAAACGTCTCCAGCCACTTCTTGAAATATGCAAAGTGAGAGAAAATATGCGACGTTCTCGTCCTCGTCAGCGATCCCGAGTCGTCTGACCATGTATTTAATGTACAATTGTCATTTTGTCACTGTAGTTCAATTACTCCTTGAGTACAACAAAGTACTTAGTTAGATTACAAACATTTATTGTAATTCGATACATAGATCCGGTGTATAAACACACCTTCATCACATACTCTATTTGATGCTCTGTCCATGAGATGAATGATTTTGAGCCTCCAAGTTACGTCGCCATTCTAGTTGTAACTTATTGTTGTGCTTCAGTGTAATATAGCAGCAATACGCTTTTCTATCTGTGTATAATGTAGATGAATGCTTATTGTTATTTGAATGCACTTTGCTTCTGTTTGATCACGCTCGTTTACTCACTTTGATTAGGACACGGACATCTACGACTCCTCAGTTTCTAATCAGACGATGGTTGTCTTTGACACCTGAGGAACTTCCGCTTTTCATCACACAATCAATCTAAGTTTTTTTTTTTTTTTTTTTTCAGAACTGAAGTTCTTGTTGAATCTGATAGCCAGTAATACCTCACACCATTTCTAATCTCTTTGGTGGACTGTCTTCATGCATTTTTTTTTTAGTATGAATTGATTTCTTAAGATCCTGTTGGGCAGAGCGTTTGAGCTGTGATTGTAACTTACCATTTACATTCTTTAAATTGTTCTTGCACGTAGCAGCCCATAATAACGGGAGAGTCGTTCCGCAACTATTTCCTTCTCTCTTTTCCGTTTGTGTTCCACCGCCCTATCAAAATGAAGCGCTACGATATGATTGGCCCATTTGAATCTTGACATACAATTGGTCCATGTTATTAGGGTGTTGTGTTTCAAAAGTGCAAGTATAAAGCTTTTCATGTTAAAAGGTGGAAGGATGCTCTAAGTTTTTTTTCTTCATACGATCACCTTTCAACTCATGATGTCAATATTGAAATGCATTTCTTTGAAAGGAATATTGGTAGTTTAGGGTTAAAAAAACTTCAAAATGTAGGCCAACATGCCAAGGTTCATTGGGTGGCCCAAAAAATGGCTTTGAGTTGCCCCTATGTGGCAATGGATCCATGCCATGTCATCTGACTACCAATTTAACCTGTATTTAACTTGGATCCCATTCCAATTGTGGGTCTCTAAAGAATAAGCATCTAAATCCAGATACGCCTATGTCTATGAGGGTATTTGGTCTTAATAAGCTCATCTGCCACTCTTTTTTTTGCAAGTGAAAGGAGATAGCTGCTATTGGAGCCACCTGCTCAGAAATTTGCACTGATCATTCTCCACTAGAACCTCGATGCTACAAAGTCTGGTGCCAATAGCGCAACCATTGAACACAACATGAAATCACAATTGAGAGGCTTTGTGATAGCACCCTTGAGGTCGGCCTCAGCCTCATTGGATTGACGCATCCGAGGAGGCACTAGATGGTTGTCATGAAGATGGTGAGAGAACCAATTCAAAGATAACTACAGCTTACAACCAGAGCAAATAGTAACACACTCTTAAGATGTAAGCCCAGGATCTTCATTGATGCTATATACTCAAACTACCCTCGCTCAGCAGATCAACCATTGCAGAAAAGTATAATCAACAATGCCAAAGAATGAATTTACTATAGCTCCATATTGTTTCGCGGCTACATTATCTCCTTCCTTTCCTTCTGAAGAGTGCAATCATGGCAGCTACATTATCCTCTTCCATACCCTAATCTGAAGACTGTAATTAAGAACAATATGTAATATAAATTGTTGAAATTTCCCGATCTGCTACAATTGCCCACCTATAATTTGGGCTTCTCGTCAAGGAATCATTCAATGCTGTTATTTTCTTGCTGGAGATCCAAATTAGAGAGTGGGTGGAGAGGCAAGTAGATATCTACAATGCTTATGTGACATGCATCTCTTTCTTTTCCACGGTGTCATGCCCGACAAAAACATGTACATATGTCGTCAAAAATACCATAAAAAAACATATAGTAAATGTAATGAATTCATTAAAGAAACTTTAGGATAAAAAAGAAGAAACATTACAAAAAAGATTCCCCCCCCCCTCTCTCTCTCTCTCTCTCTCTATCTCTCTCTCTCTCTCTCTCTCTCTCTCTCTCTCTCTCCCTACAACTTCACCCTTATTTTTATTCTCCATTCGCTACCCTTCCCACTTCCACACCTTTCAATAAATTTTGAATGCCCTCTCCCTATATTTCTTCCCATATCTCCTTTTAAATCTTTACTAGCACTCTCACTTCCCTCTTCAAGCCCCTTCAGCTCCATCAATAAAATTTGAATGTAGGGCCCTTTCCCTATATTCCCTCCCATATCACCTTTCAAATCTTCACCATCACTCTCTATTCCCTCTTCAAGGCCCTTCACCCCCTTCAATAAAATTTGAATGTAGGGCCCTCTCCCTATATTCCCTATCTCCCCCTCTTTCATTGCCACTCTTTCTCATACATACACACTCACACATAAATACATCCACACACACACTTCTAATTAAGAAATGCTCTCATGATTTACTTCCTTGTTTTGGTCACTATGATCACAATCAACGAACTGTCTTGAGTTCTTTTGATCAGACTTCGTACAACACTCTGAATGTTAACAATGATAAAAAATTCGTGTAAACAGTCTTCTAATCCCCTCAATATGGTTGTTGCTACTAACGAGTATGAAGAGTTGAAGTGCCATGAAATGATCATGAATTTACTACTCGTTGATGCTTAAACTTTCATGAATGAGGTTTCCTTTGAAGTGTATTGTTTTTTTGCTACACTTTGACTATTTCTAATATAATTGGTATGATGGGTTTAGTTATATGACTTGGATTAGACCTGTCTGTTAAAGTCTATATATACTTATTTGCGAACGGTAATGCCTTGACAATTTGAAATTGATAGTGCAATAAACATTTTTCTAAGCTTTCACTGCTAGACTGGGGTAAAGTTTGGCTGATATTGTGAACTAGTTTGAAATTTGGCTAGAAAAAACTATTATTATATCCTAAGTCTTTATCTCGGTTCTAAAATTCTATTGAAAAACCTTAAGACATATTTGATGGATCCCACCTAGGGATTCACCAAGATCTCAACCAGGGCTTGTACACTCAAATATGGACTCTTCCCTATTCAAACACTTAATGGGATCACAAATTGACTCTCATAGTGTCTAAAAAGAGATTTGCTAGAATCTATTTGAGTTTTATACAATCAAATGTCAATTCTACATAGAAAAATTGGGATTTTAGACTTTCACAAGCTCTCAAATATCTGTCATTCTCTCCACGTTATGATCTCAATCGGACCTGCAAAAATGACTTTTTGTCACGTAATGAACACATCAAAACATTAGATTGGATGATCCAAATCCAAATCTACTCATAGATTTGAGATCCTTGTAGATTTGTCGATTCCTAATCTCACCAAAATATTAAAACATGCTAATTTGGGAATAAATTTTAAAAAAATGACTTCCTTTCTGATTCAGCTGATTTTTGCACATATGAACGCACCTAAAGTCAATTTAAAATGATGGATCCCAAATTTACAATGCTACCACACACGTGCTAGAAACTCGCCTTCTCAGAAGTAGCTTTTCGCTCTCAAAACTTGCTAATTTCGGAGTCTACTTTCAATCAACTTTCAATCAAACACTCAATATTTTGGACAAGAATTTGATACCATGTAAAAATTAATGAAATTTAGGACTATAAATGGATTTGTTCAATCCAAACACATGCATAGCTACCAAAATCTATATATACTAATGGAACTCGCCCTCTAGCATTAGAATTTAGTTACCTCTCTCTCTCTCTCTCTCTCTCTCTCTCTCTCTCTCTCTCTCTCTCTCTCTCTCTCTCTCTCTCTCTCTCTCTCTCTCTCTCTCTCTCTCTCTCTCTCTCTCTCTCTCTCTCTCTCTCTCTCTCTCTCTCTCTCTCACACACACACACACACACACACACACACACACACACACACACACACACACACACACACACACACACACACACATCATGCTCTCACAAGTCATGGCTTGGCGGTGAGATATATATTGAATAGATGCATCTCTATTTGATTGGGTGGTTTGTCCTCCACCAGTCTCTCCTATTTTTCTATTTCATTTTCAATTGTGGGCATCTCTTGGGGTGGTCTTTACACTAGTATCAAAGCAAGGCTAAGATGATGCTAGATGGAATGGATACAAGTTCTACATCGATTTGGAAGCACTTGGATATTCGATTCCCAGTTAGAGTGTTGATTCTCAAGGGAAGGTTGAATTGGATATCATTAATCTCTTTTGGAGCAAATTTTAACAAAGAGTGGTAGAGTGTCCTACTACTTGTTTGATTTTGTTAAAATTTTGCTTAGAATTAGTGGTTAAATCTATTATTAATTTTTTGATTGCTTGAGAAAATTCCAAGCTTTGTAGATTTGTTTGCATATGTGGTTGATTTCGATGTGCTATTAGATTTCTTAGTAAGGAATTGATGAGAGTTGATTAATTATGTCATTGGTGGAATTTTAGCTATTCAAAATTTAGAGAATCATTGTGCATGAATCTCATTTAAGCTATGATTTTTTTCTATGGATGTCTTTGGTGAGGATATGATTACATGCATGTGTTCATAATATTCTAGAATGATCAGAATCATGTGAACAGACTTGTATCTATTGAGGAATTGATTATGAGTCAATTTGCCCCGATATAGTAGACTAAAAGGCTATTTAAGATCATGAATATGATGCTTGCATGTTGAGGATTGGGGTTTTTCATGGATAAACTAATCCTCTTGTGCAATTTGCACATAGAATGAACATTGAATGAGAACAACCAACTCTTGTATTTGGAGAGGGATTACTTCCTCTAAAACAATATGCACGATCCTATCGGATGGAAATTATTGCACCAGGTTTTGCACTAGACTTGTGTGTGTGATGATTGACAAAAAAAAAGAAAAAAAAGTGTATGATACTAAAGTTCTTGTGCAAATTTTTGTTAACCACATCTCCATTTTCCATTTGTATTTTCTATCAACCATTTTCCACTTCGAAGTTTATATGATCACAATTAAGTATCTTAGGCCAAATATAAAACATGATTTTTGGCAAGTGATGTATATACCATTCATTCACAAATTGTGCATTCATTAATATCATGTAAAAAATCAAAGCAGGCAAAAAATCAATTTATGAAGGGGTTGAAAGAGGAGGCCATAGCTTGCGTTAGCAAGGAATCAGAATACAAAATGAGAGACATGAATGTGAGAGAAAGAAGCTCATTACAAAGTAGTCCAAGGTGCCAAAGAATAACACACACACACACACACACACACAACACACTCTCCACACGTGGGAACATGCTCCACACATGAGATTTACATATGTAAATAATGATGAGAAAATATCAAGCTAAATTTCACTAAATCTTCAAATTCAACTCCAAATGTGTGTGTAGGCATAATCATCTTAGATTATTAATCGAGTTTTGGAGGTCCTATGTCAAAAATATCCCTTGTACACATGTTAGTAGCTTTGACTTTGCTTGAGGTAGTGTAGGCCTTTGACATTTGGCATGATGATAGAGGGCTAGTGACATGTCTTTTGATGCTGTAATGTTATCATGTGACCAATCACAAGAGAGATGCATCATAAATGGTCCAATCAATGTCGGAGATGACAACTCAATGGACCAATCAAATTTAGAGGTGCTATGTAAGAGATCCAATCATTTTACTTGCTTACTACTCTTGGATCTCAAACCACTATATAGAGGAGCTCTCTCTTTGTATATATAATCAAGTTGAGAGTTAATGCAATTTTGGTTCACATACATATTTTGGTCTATTCTCTCTCTACCCGAGTGTGTGCATATTTTCTCTCTCTACCCGAGAGCAACATGCTTGGTTTTGCCTCTCGTAGTGAATTTTACTTTGTTTTTTCATGTGATGTTAAAAACTAGATTCTCTTTGGATGATTTTGTAGATGAGCTCTTGCCTTGATTCAAAGCTTGATAGATAGCCCTTGAAAATTCGATTTGATCTATCATAGATGCATCTTGTGCAACCTCACATGCATGGAGGCCATTGTAGATCTTTGCATGGTCCTCAAATCTCAATTTTTGACATTGAACCCTCCTACAAGTACACTACATTAGCACTTAGGTACATTTTAAATATCCTATATGACTAACATATTGTGTAATGTACTTAAACGAATACATGTGGTAATTTAGATTAAATTATTAATTACTAACTATAACAACCTAGTTAACTACTAATGTGGCATCTTGTTGACATGTCACATGATCTTGATGTCATTATATATGGATGTATGAATCATATTTTTAACGAAAACTATATACTAAGGTTGGCCAAATAAGCTTGTGAAAAATTTGTTGAAATAAGTGCTTAAAGTACAATACATTGTGTTTAGGAAGTTGATGGAAATTTGAGAGAGAAGTCAAACTTAATGACACGGTTTTGTAAACTATTGTATTGCATGTTCTTCCCAATAATGATGCTACCATTATGAGTTTTCATTGCGATTTGTAAACTTTGGCTTTGGCATAATGTTTCCTTGCAAAAATGCAATGAAATGCTACCAATGATTTCTTTGAAGTTAGATATGCCCTTTTTTTTCATTTTGCATACAAGATGAAGACCTGATAATATAAGAAGCTATAAATATCAAGCCTAAAAAGAGTAGAATCTCTTCAAATGAGGTGTAGTTAACTAGGCTTTGATACCAATAGTGTGTCATTAGCCCTTACATGATTAACTAAGATGATCCTTGGAGATTTTGATACTTTCAAAAAAACAAACGATGCAATTCATTTAGACTTTAGCCTACTTACAAATTGATGACATCAAATTACAAAAATGAACTTGATTAATCAAAATCCCAATGGTCCAAGCATTTCTTCCAATAACTGAGATCGTTCTAGAGTACGATTTGCTTGAGAAATAGCATTTCTCAAATAAGTCTCAAGTGGTCCAAAAGTATTGTTAGCTCAATCTTAATTTGTCGGTGAGAGTTGCTACCAAACATTGTGGACTTGTTGCATACATTTTAACTACACAAAATGACAATGAAAGTAGCTCATTAGAATCCTATCAAAATGAGTTTACCAAGGATCTCTATCAAAGGTTGAATTCGCTTTAAATTACAATGTTCTTGAAATATAACATAGCTCCAATTAAGATCTCAAGAAGTAAAAGATTACATGTGGCTCAATCTTAAATTGGTCACTCAATAAAAGCTTTAAAAAAAAACGACGTAAATGTGATTCTCAATGACTATTACATTGAGTGGTTATACATATATATATATATATATATATATATATATATATATATATATATATATATAAAAGATAGCAAAAATTGTTGCAATATGGATAAGAAAAAGTTGCTTACATGTAAGTGAAAACAATAAGACACATTATTAGCATGTTGATAGTTAGTAAGATATTGAATTTGAATGATACTAATCAAAATGATTGATTTTAAAGCGATGGCTATTTGATATTCTAATATTTGATTTGACCATTGTAGCCTAAATAACTAGGAATATACAACAAAACCTACAATTCTCACCTACTTCTTTGTCTCTTAACATAGTTGTTTGTGTGGATGGATGATTGATGCAAGTTAAGTATACTCCCCTCAATTTGGTGTTGTTCTAAGCATTGAATTGAACCTTATTACTTCCATTAGATCTTACTGCATAAGCCATGATTATGTAGACTCTTGACTACATGATTTTTTTCGATTGCAGTATCATAAACCATGTTTCCACCCGTATACCAATTTTCTTAAAGAGAAGGTACATATATACATACGTGGGATTTCGTAAGACATAATCGATACGCATGCCATCATAAGACAATGTGCAATTATTTGTTTGGCCATTTGTAGAAAGTTCAAGTACACATCACTTGATAAAAACGAATTGCCCCACCTATTTTTCATCATTAATAGATTGATGTATTTTTATCATGCATGTCAGCTCTTTATGAATTGGGCACAACTACATACTCTATTGTTGACAAAAGAACACACACAGGCACACACATTTACGAATAGTTCACACTCTCTCAAAAGGTGCAACAGAAAATGTGATGTATTGTGTACACACATGCACAACCTAAATAGTCTCTTACATCATCAGTCTTTTACACAACACTTGCCAGCAAATTGAGAACAATATTGTCGTATATATTATGTAGTCTTACAAACATTCCCAAAAAGTCGGAATGTCAAAATGAAAATTCCAAGCTTTTCAAATAATTTCTAGTAGGCATTATCTTGGTGGTCTCTTGCTACATATCCATTATCAATACCTATAGCTGATATGAGTCACATAATGAGTCAAGCAAGCAGGTTAGATCCCTTTTCGATTTACAAAACTTCATGGATTTTCCATCCAAGAAATAATGACGTGGTTAGTTTTTTATTGTGGCTGACTAAAGCATTCTAGATGTTCAGTGATTATTGTTGGGCAATGGTTAGTTTGTCGTAACTCTAATCGATTTACTTTGGGAAGAAATCTCAACACATAATCTTCATCTGCAAAAGGCAAATAGACCTGAGAGAGAGCTATACATAGGAAAGGAAGAAGTCAAATTTAAATGAAATAGCACTAAAGAACATCTTATTCATGGAAACAATTTGAGCAAGCAAAGACTTGTCCAAGAGTTTCACCATTGAACAAAAAACAAAGGAAACTTACTTTCTTTTATGCTTCCATAAAGCCAACAAAGGACTCGATCAGCAAATGAAAGACATACGCCACCCTACAAGTCACATACAGAAGTGACTAAATTTATCGATTGCCATGATCTCTCTCTCTCTCTCTCTCTCTCTCTCTCTCTCTCTCTCTCCACACACACACCAACTCCACACATCACTGATAAATGTTACGACATTTATACCCACTTCATGAGTGCCCAGAAGTAGCTACAGGTCACATATACAAACATCAACAATATCTTTCATACATTCATTCAAAGACCAACATACAAAGATATTGTGGCAACTGCCCTATGATTATTGATTGGCAAAAGATGATTTATGTTGCAAGTGAACTATAATAGAGTTACTGCAACTACTATCATAGTTTCAACTTTCAACCAAATGCACAAGATTTATATCTATTTGTGAAATTAGAATATATCCAATTTCACAAATTTAAATAGAGAAGTCAGTGATGTCACAAGGTAAAGCCTAGAAACAATAGACAAGCAACCCAAAAAGTCAAAGGATCTAAATCAAAACAATGATATAGAATTCAATAAATAAAAAATCTTAGCCAAACAGCATTGCTTATGTCTCATCAGTACTCAAGCATAAGTTGCTAACTGGGTTTTGAAAAAATCTGGATTCTCTTGGGTAGACCCAGTGTTGACTAAGAAGCAAATGATAATTAATAAGAAGAAAGAAAAAATAATAACAATGATAATAATTCAAAATAAAAAACCAGGACCATGATATGTTGACGAGTTACCAAGTCAAAGACAAATACAAAATACTAGAAATAAAGCGGGCTCCTTAGCTCCTCACTTTTCTGGACTCTATAAGTAATCATCTTGAACATACCAAACGCTGACATACCAAAGATTAGACCAAAAGAGTCTAAAATAGTTGAATCAAGCACGTTTGAAGTTTGAACCACGGATGTATAAGGTTTCAAATTTTGTTTGGCCCTAAAAGAGGCAACGTGGCCAAACATACTCATCAACCCTACTTCTGAAAAAAGCCATTTCCATCTTAACATTTTAACAATGTTCATGAACTATTATGGATCACAAGAGAGAATTTGAAATTCTTTTCAATAAAATACGATGGCTTATATTATGAGTGATTGGTGCAAAAAATTTCTTCCCACAAGATCATTCATCCAATTTCTTGATGTATTTCAATCCCCTAGCACTCAAACTTGCAAGTCTATGGATACAACTAAAGAAGCTTTCTTTCAAAGTTCCAAACATTCGATTGCTATTATGGATGCTTTTCAAACATCCACATTATAAAGCGTCGAAAGTTTAATTGCTAAAAATGTTACCATTAACGGTGTTTGCAAATGGATCACAAATGTGCAAAAGGCATTTGCAAACTCGTGGCAATCTTTTGCATTCATGGTAGGACAAATATCAATCATTACTTACAATTTCAGCTTGATGTGGAGTGACACTAGAGTCTTTCCCTAGAATAAACTTTCGCAAATTTTTTGACTTTTGTCAAACTTAATAACATATTTGCAAACTCAAGTACTTGCAACTACGGATGTAAGAAAGGGTGTCAGATGTTTGTTTTCCACTATGGATATCGTAAAGATATAAGGAAACCATTGAGGAAAAAGGGGCCATAATAAGGCAATTGAAATAATCAACCAACTATAGATGAAATTCACCTCAAGCAAGCCTTTCAAAAGTTTTGTATATTGCTTCAAATAAGCATCACAGATCAAATACTACAAAACTTCCCTATGGCTAATAGAAGAGATTTGAAAACAACATTTTTCTGAGTGTTGGATAATAATGAACAGCTTTTGACTACTCAAGACAATCATCTATTCCGCTCTCTTACTAAGCCTTAACACAGCACTTTGAAAGAAAAACAACAAAAAATAAAGAGGTGCTTGGAAATTTGTTTGAAAAAGTCCAATAGATGAGGGTGGCTAGCAAAGTTGAAATCAACAAACATTGGGAGTGGAAGGAGGACCAAGGAGGCGATGATAATCGAGAAAGAGAGCTGAGGTGGCCATGTAGGAAAATAGAGAGGACGCAACAAGAAAAATGGCAAGCCATGTGCACCAAAAGAGAAAAAGATGAGGGGCGTTGGAGAGTGGAAAGAAAGAGGGGGTAGCAGGGAAAGCAAAAGCCACCGATTCAAGAAGAAAAGTTCAGATAGAGGAAGTTGAACTTAGAGAAAGGAATGCACTTTGCTCAGAGGAGAGATTGCAAGGGGGTCAAACGATGTATGGCAACGATCGGAATGGGAGCAAATAAGACAACAAATTGTCTACCTTCTTTACTAGTGTGGTGCCTTGCTATGGAGATCTTGCTTGGTTGGAGGAGCTCCTACTATTGATAGTTGTGGTTGCATAGCTTGGGGGAGGATCCGTTGGTCCTATTGGTTGGGTTTGGTTTGATCTACTCACTCGTCTGGTGGTTGCTTGATTCTAGTTTCATCTTGCTGGTTGTTTTATTGATATCAGAGTCATAGCTGGATCAGTGGCAACAAAGGAGATAATACAACATCCCGGTGAAGCTTTGGAGCATTGCTCACAGATCTTTCTTGCTACAAGAGGACGTTAGTGGTTCTTCTCAACCCGTGGGAAAGCAAAGCAGTGGTTATCCAAGTATGTGCTGGTTTCTTATAACAAGTTTAAACTCCTAGGAAAGCTTCTTGAGAGTTCCTTTATGCTGAAAGGTAATCAGATGGTTGTCAGCATAGCGTGAGCTTGAGGCAGGGAAATCATTGTTGAAATTGTCATATTCCAATGACTTACTGCCTGAAACTGGGTTACTACCGATTTCTGAGGGTGAAATCAGATTGGGGAAGGGGCTGTCAGCATTTTTATGGACTTAATAGGGATGGTACCAAGTCGCAGGCCATGTCCCCTTATCTGATCCTTGAAACCCATCAGAGAACCAGTTATGAATGGCTGAGGGCACACTGGTATTTTATGGTATTTTCAAGTAAAAATTTCAGAACCTTCAGAAGTTCAGCGCTGAGTTTGCTCTGAAACCTTCTGGTTCTGACAGCGCCTAAGTAGATGATTCCATCACACTTCTGTTAGGAAGTGTTGCTGGGTTTTTGGTGCCTCTTCTAGCCCTGCTTTCTGGCTGCAGCTGATCTCAAGGACTTGATATTTCCAGTTCGCTGAGGTGCTACAATCAGCATACTGTAAAAGTGAATCATTTTTGACAACAAGTATGGGAAATGTTGATCGACTCTGACAAACTGTAATTACTTTCTGATTTTTTTTTATAACCAGCTGAGACAAGGCTTTCTGTCCTTCTAGTTTCAGACATTTATCACAGTATGGTTCATCAGTTTTGAAACGTTTTTCTTTTTAGCACTTGGAGATTCCTTATGATTTGAGTAGAATTTTAAAATGCATATTGAAACTCTATATATTCTTGTCATATCTGAAAGTTTTAAGAATCTTTTTGGAACTCTGGTCCTAGTAATCTGTGTGGGACAGCAGGGCTCAAAAGGAACGTTTATTGTTATATCCTAGCTAGATTAGTTTTGAAACCTACATTAAATGAAATTAAGGTTTCCATGAAATTGAAAGTCAATATTGAGTGAATAAATTGACTTTGCATCTAAAAGTAGTTCTTGAACGGATTTGCAAGAGTTTAAGGCAAATTACAGATAGCATGTGCTTTGAATTCATGCTAAAAAGGACACGTTTCTACTTGCTGTCGAAATTCTTTTTATCTATCCAGGAACCTCTGATAACAATAGAATTGTTGGTTTAAAGAGTTACAAGTTTTAAAGCTTCTTGCTAGGTTGATTTCTTGTAACTAAACAAGTATCTACTGTTGATTGAGGATTGATAGACAATTTAGCAGCAATAATGGAAATTTTTCTCAAGCATTTTTGTGAGTATAGTTATAACTACTTGTGGAATCAGTACAGTAGAGCTGGATGGAAATCTCTGTTGGAAAATTGCCTATACCAGATTGTGGATGATTCCATAAAGAATCTTTTAAAGTGAATTCGTTAAGTTGAATTCATGTTGAATACCTTATATGACCATGTGCATGACCTTAATTTTTTTATATGATTTGGTTGAAAAAAGACTTAGTTAACACATGAATCGCATTTAAGCTGTAGGTACTGGAAAAAGCTTTTCCTTAGAGATAGTGCTCTTTGATGGAGGGATTTGTAAAGCTTATCACTAACCAGAATGGGTTGACAATGTGATAGTAAACCATGTGTGGGGCCTTTTTATTGAATTGCCCATAAAGGGATTATTGTTTTATCCATTAGGAACAACATTTATGAGGTTCTTCCGTTGGGGTAGATATGTGCCTGTACGGTATGGGAAATCTAGATGGATTTTTAAGATCTCTGGAATATCGGGTAAGGCGGTTGAGGATCTTCTAGAAGGCATAAGATACCTCATACCGATTCTGATATAGATATTGAACATCTATTATTGTAATACTTCGGTTGTTTTGAAATCTTAATGTTTCCTTTTGATAAATAAATACACTTGTGTTATTTCAATAGTATATGAATGATATTACTCGTGTGTACCTGGGTCAATGCCCAGTGGTATTCTTCGATGATATTTTCATCTACAGTGGATCACGTAAGGAACATGGGAGAATTCGATGGATTGAAGTATCTTCTGGAATTGGCTGAAGATCGGATCCTATATTCGGATATAGGATAGCCAGTTAATCTTTTTGATTTTCTGGAAAATAGATCTTGAAGCAAAGAACTTTCTTGGAGGGAAAGTTGATCGTATGGGACATCAGTGATTCCAAAGGGGAATTCTTATGCAAGAGTGATCTGTAGACCAGTGGTTAATCATTACAATAATGGTAATACTAACGGGTGAATCCATTGGTTAATAATTTTACGGTATTTTGGAAAACTATCAAATATAGATCCGGATCCCTAATGGTATCTCATAATTTACAAATTGGAAACCCTTAAAGCTATTTCTCACTTTCTAAAGAACCCTTCTTTTGAATTTCTCAAATGCTAGACATCAGATTAAGTTCATATGAACCTTCCAGCGTGAAATTTACTTTTTTTCTGAAGCATCATGTGAATTACTACTTGTATGGTTAAGGCTTGGAATTTGAGACGTTCCAAGATAGTTGTATTTCAATTTCTTATACCCAGATTGTCTCTTATGCATAGATAAATCTCAGATGGATGATGGTTACTGTCACTCGTGTTGAAAATGTTTGGAAGAAAAGTCCTATGTATAATAGAGTGAATCCTTTTTGGAAGGCATTCATTATTGAGTTTTCATGAGTCAAATATTTTCATGTGTCATCTCTCTATCCAATTTTTATAAGAAATTAGGAAATTTCTTTAAAAAGGAGGTGTATGAGTAAATTCTATTATAGGATCTATCAGTTCCACAGTTTTCGGATAAGGGAAAATCTTTAGGGATTGTGTGGAGCAATCTGGAATTAGAAGTGGTTTGAGATTTGAATTCATTATAAGTAGTACTAAGTAAGATCAAAAGTTACTAATCCCAGTTGGTAGGGATAGGAGTAAGTTTGATCATGGAATGTTTGTTTTGAATTAACCTAATCCTACGTGGAGTACTAGGATAATGGATGGGTTGATTAAGTGGGAGAAATTTGGTGGTAAGAGGCAAGTTGGGTTGGAAAACTCGTGAGAGAGAATGTGTTCTCAGTCTCAAATATTTCCCAAATATGTTATTTACTTATGAGGAATAGAATTCTTTAGTAGCTGAGTTACAAGATTCTCAGTGAGATATGAGAGTAACATACGCGGATTTTGGAGGAATCTGCCAGATGAGGACATATGTGTATGTATTGGGTCAGAGTGAGATTGTTCTCCTATGTGCACGATTAATCTTGTATGGATCTACTATGTATTCCTGGTTACTAGGGTTATTTGGTGCACTTAACCTAGTTGGTGAACATAGACATATGATTAAGTATTGTGATGGACAATTATTTGCAAAGTTAACAGATCTTGTTATGGAAGATTTACTTGTTAACTTAAAAATGATTTGGATAGGATCTAGTACTGGTACAATTAAGATCTGCACTTGGACTTTTGAGATTTCTGAATCATTAGCAATTAACTAGAGTAGTTGGTATACTCCTGTGGAAAGTTAATTGGTGAAACGAATAGTGTGAAGAGAATTTACAAGAAACTGTTTGTTTTAAGTTAATATTGCTTGTAAGATGCATGATTTGTCAGTCATTTGGATTCATCAGTAAAAATCATGTGCATGGGATATACAGAATTCTTGGTAGAGTATTACTCAATTGAGAAATAGACTCAATTCATTAGTGATTGTATCCCAGAGAGCTCAATTGGATAACGAATATTTTGGTTGATTGAATTGTTGTACCTTAGAATATTTGGATATTCTAAGATTGATACGTACCAAGAAGCATTATTATCTATAAGAAACTATGGAAGGATTTTAGACTATAATTAGAATGGAATTTCTTTAGCTCTTGGACTTCATCTCTGAAATAAAGAGTTGATTCACCCAGTGATCTGTGTAGGGATTACAGGAAGGTGATATCTACTATTTGGAGATGATCAACCCACTCTGAAGATTTATAGCTTAGTGTATCTTTGCACTCAATTGAAGAATTGTTGCATCTCTGAGTACTTATTCCAAATGGAAAGATCAACCTAAGGATAATAATTCATGGTTAAAAGTTAAAAGCTTAAGGAATAATTCCATGTCTTCTCTTTCTCGTTCTGAGGACACAACCTGTTTAAGGAGAGAAGAATGTTACGGCCATATTCAGCTAAGGATTTGGAATAGTCCTAAAATGGTGGACCGGCCTTCCGATGTTCAAGATTGTTGGTCACGCCTCGATTTAATTCCATGTCAAGGCCAGTTTGTAGCTAATAACCTTAAGAGGACCCAAACACTCCTATTGAGACATGTGGAGCAGTGCATGGCTTGAGACGGTCATATGCATGAGGATAGCATGGGATATGTGGCCTATGTTTAGATGGATTGCATGGGAGGTTGCCTGGATGCATGCACAAGCTTCTTACCCTTATGTATATGGGTAAGAACACGACCTCCTCAATTCTAAGTTTTTGGCTTGGTTACTAGTTTCCTTTTTCTCTTCAAATATTCACTTGCCATGGCTCAAGGGTGAGGTGTTCGGATACATCTTAGTTGGATGGGTGGTTTGGCTAGTCTCTATTTGTATTGATCATGTCCTCAACTTAGTAGTTCTCCTGGTGGTCTTTACATTTGTTGTTATAATACGGCAATTTTTGGCCCCCACGACCTAATTCGGATGAATGGGATCGTAGGTGGTCAAGCTATAACAGTTTTGTTTGATGATGGCTCTACACATAATTTTATTAACTTTAAATTGTTGTAGAAGCTAAAGGTGGAAACAAGAAAAAGTGACCATCGGTGCGTGGTAAAGCTGGCCATGGGAGCAGAAAGCTCAAGTATGAGACCAGATAGTCCCACGTCTTCCTTTGCAAATTCAAGGATATAGAGATAAATTAGATTTCCATGTAATGGATTTGGACAAAGTAGACATTATACTTGGTAAAGAGTGGTTCTATGAGAGGAATGAGTTGCTAACGAAAAACTATGTAACTCATAGTTTGTCGTTCTTGCATAACGGCTCACTCATAGAACTTCATGGAAATGTGGATACTTCTTCTCCTTATATGCTTTCTTGGAGACGATCAAATGCATGAATGATGTGAATTGTGATTCTTATTTATGTTGGTTAAAGGATTTTACCTATCACAAAGAATGCAATTTACACAAGTATAACATGCAACTTGCACTAACAACTAACAATCTAAGGGTAGAGCAATTGCCAGAAGGTGAAACCTTTAGAAAACTTAGGCATGAATTTAGTGACGTTTTCCAGACCAGTTCCCAAAGGGCCTTCCCCTCTCTTGGGGGGTCGACCATGGCATAGAGCTTCTTCCCGAAAGCTCGCCTATATCTGAGCACAGAGGAAGAAGTCGAAGTTTTTAAGCAACTACATAGTATTTATAGATGGGCCATGTTAGGTCTAGGAAGTCCCCTTTGGGGGGGGGGGGGCAGTTTTATTAGTTAATAAAAAGGATGGAGGGATTCGTCTTTATGTAGACCATAAAAAATTAAACAAATTATTTATTAACAATAGATACCCCTTACCACGAATGGATGAACTGGTTGACCAATTACATGGCGCAAAGCACTTCACCAAAATCGCTTTTAGATTAGAGTATCATCAAATTCGTATTGAGTGAGGATATTGAAAAAACCGGGTTTAGGACAAGGTATGACTATTATGAGTTTTTGGTCTTGCCATTTGGATTGACGAATGCTCTCGCAACCTTCCAGCGAATGAATGATCCTCTTCGTCCATATCTGGGCAAGGTCGTAATAGTTTACCTAGATGATATTCTCATTTATAATAAGACCTTAGAGGAGCATGAAGAGCATCTCAGGACTGTCTTGAAGTTACTAAGACACAAGAAGCTCTACGCCAAGGAATCCAAATGTGAGTTCTTTCCAGACAAGACTAGTTTATCTTGGTCATATTATTTTGGATTGTGGGTTGGAAATTGACCCTCAAAAGTCCGTAAGGTTCATGAATGCCATATTCTCCTTTACCATCAAAGAAGTCAAATCTTTTCTTGGCTTCGCTGGATTTTTCCATCGATTCATCAAGGACTATGCGGCAATTGCATTGCCCCTGACGAATGTCCTCAAAGGGGCGAAAAGAACTAGCCAGTACAGTAATTCAATCCTCCAGTTACTTGGACTGAAGAGTTGAATCAAAGCTTTAAAGCCTCGAAACACTGTGTGTTTACAGGCCTAGATGTTAGTGACTTTGCTATAAGGACAATCCTATTCCAGGATGGTAGACCGGTTGCTTTTGAAAGCAATAAATTGGATCCTAGTCAAAGGCAGTATTCCACCCTCAATAAGGAACATTTTTCTAATATTAATGTTATTAAAATCTGGAGACATTATTTGTATGGGTCCAAATTTATTATTGTGATTGACCACCAAGCACTATAGTGTATTTGTGATGCGGTTGACCTTCGAGGTCGAAAAGCCAGGTGGTCAAAATTTTCTCCAAGAATTTCAGTATGACGTTAAGTACTGGAAGGGTACGTCAATGCCTTAAGCCGGATTGGAGAGGTTAATCAATTAAGCTTTTCTAAGATCCAATCTATAATTTGTGTCTATCCCTTAGAGATTTGTGTAAGACCGACAAGTACTTCGGTCCTATTTGGCTAGATGTCCTAGCAAGAAATTCTAGATCTAGTATTGAAATTGGAAAGCAGGATTCCAAGACATCTCCTCATGATAAGATACTAAAAGGATTAATTCCATAAGAAATGGTTCACTTTCCCATAATGGAAAAGTATCTATGCTAGAAATTGATGAGATTAGGGCCCAAATCCTGCATGAATGTCATGATAGTCCTTGCGCTTTGAACACCCAAGCACACAGAACACTTGATCTAGTAAAGAGGAACTTTTACTGGCCAAAAATTAAAAGATCAAGTGGCAGCTTACATTCGCAAGTGCAGACAATAGAAAGTGAATAAAGATGAAATACTTAAGACAGCTGGCTTGTTACTTCCATTGGAAATTCCCGAAAGAAAATGGGAAAGTATTTCCATGAATTTTGTGGTTGGGCTACCTCGGACGGGGAAGCAAACTGATGCTATATAGGTCGTAGTTGACAGACTGACCCAGATGGTGTAGTTCATTCCAACCGGGATGTCTGTCAAAGCTTCGGAGCTTGCTCAGCTTTTCATTGAAAAATTGTTCAGGTTGTTTGGTCTGCCGAATGACATAGTTAGTGATCGTGATTTTAATTCTGGCAAGCTTTCTTTGAGAAATTAGAAACCACCCTTTTCTAGGGTCTTCAAATCATCCAGAGTTGGATGGTGAGACTAGACGGACAAATCAGTCCATGGAAGATAAGCTTGTGCATATGTTTCCATAAGACAGTCGGATTGGGAAAGGTACCTCCCAATGATCGAGTTTGCGTATAACAGCGCAAAGCACTCAGCGACGAGTTTTAGTCCATTCATTCTGATATATGGTTTTCAGCCTCATGCTCCTACTACCATTGGCCTCAAAGGTCTCAAGGTTAGAGCAGCGGTGGATTTCCTGCAGGATATGCAAAAAATGCTTGCTCGTGATAACGTAAAAATGGCTCAAGACAGAGCCCAGTTTTGCGCTAATCATAAGCGGCAACGTAGGGTTCCAAAAAATTGGGTGTACCTTAGAGTTCCAAAAGACTCTAAAGTATTGAGGACTGAAAAATATGCTAAATTGTCTCCTTGTTACAGTGGGCCTTTCCCTATTGTAAGAAAACTCGATTGGAATGCCTATCAACTGGACGTTCCCACAAGAATCAAAGTTCGCCCAGTCTTCCACGTCAGCCGTTTAAAGGAACGCCCTGAAAGAATGATTTGATCCAAGAAGATCAACTGATTCAATGGGAGGATTTGTCAACCTTTGTACCTTCTGAACCTCAGGCCATTGTTGATGTACATCAATGTGGGCTCAGATCAGAGACTATGAGGTGACTAAGTACTTGGTTCGTTGAAAAAGTAGTTCGGCAGATGACGACATTTGAGAAAGGGAGCAAGACCTTAGATTGAAATTCCCAGATTTCCTTCCTCAAAAGAAAAGTCTTCTAAGTGGGAGGGAATGTTAGGGACCCAACCCCTCGGGCCCCGAACCTAACTTGAACCCGTACATTGGACTGGGCCGATGGACTTGACCAGTGACTGATGGGTCGCATGTGCGCCACTTGTTGGGATCAGGGATGTATATTGAGCATGGAGACTCCCACCTTTAGGGTATAGAAGGAGAGGAATCTCCGTTACCACTCATTCTATCTACCTAGGAGTTGGTGGATGGTAGTGCGCTGGTGCATAGCCATGTTGGTGCTAGCAGGGGCAGGTGAAGGCTGAGGGTTCTGATGGCGATATGGGACATCGTTAGCGCAGGAGGCTGGATCTCGCTTGTCTTCAAGCCATAGGCCAGGGCACTAAGGGTGGACCCAGATTAGGTCCCATGGCAAGGTGGATCGTGAGCATTCAGTTTCTTGTGCTAACCGGCATCTGGCCTAGACTTTGCATAGGTCTGTTAGAAAGACAAGTTGCTCATACAAGTAACCCAAGACAAGATGTGATGACACAATAGACACATGAGAGAGAACACAAAGTGATGGAAACTCCAACTATGTCCCATTACATATGAGATAGGGCGCACTACATTCTTATAGACTTTGGTCTATGCTATTTTCCTAATTAATGTCTCTACATATGCTAAAAGCACTAACACCTATCTACAGCGATAAATTGTGCTCCAGATCAAGCACTAGAATCCCGAACTTGAGTCTAGCTAAATTATATACTAAATATAGGTAAGGCCCCTAGAATTAGCACGCAGGCATGGCCCAATAATTCTAATTAATCCTAAATGACAACATTAGGGGTACTAATGTGAACATTAAACACTCCCCCTTAATGTTTACATTGTCAAGAACTATGCATAACAAAGGTATGCATGTGTATCCTCCACGACCCCATGTACTGAAGATTCTCAACTCTGATGTAGAATCCAAAATCAACCATGTGTGTGTGTGTGTGTGTGTGTGTGTGTGTGTGTGTGTGTGTGTGAGAGAGAGAGAGAGAGAGAGAGAGAGAGAGAGAGAGCGTGGTAGAGCCACGCGACACTTGAAATCTGAAAAATGAATATCAATGCCCTCATTCAATATTTCTTACAGTCCTACTTATACCAATGTGTAGCTCATTAAATGAGCTTTCTAGAAAGCTACCTCATTAGGGTTGACAATGTGGCAAACCCAACGAGGCACTCTGAAAGTCTCTACAAGAAATCAAAACCAACATATGACTAATGAATGGGCCCCTAAGCAAATGGAACATATTTCCTAGTACAATATTGTTTGTATCATAACACTACCCATAATTCATACTAATTAATACTGTATATCAACATATTTGCTTGACATACAATCTTGACACTAACTATTGATTGTTGAGTACACAAATTGTGGATGAAATGCTGCAACCCTTACAAGTTTGGACTAGTGACTCTTGAATGTTTTTCAAAAATTGCTCAATATGTCTTCACCCAACACCATAAATATAAAAAAAACATTTGAATTGCGCTTCTAATGATGAAAAAGTTACCTCCCAATAATGTCTATGTTTTACGCGCTGCGTAATGTCTTTTGTGCTCATGACTTCCATACGTAACAATTTCCCTGCGTCATCTCTGCATCACATAATAGCCATACTTGTGCGTGTTGACAAAATGTTGAAAAATGGAAAATATAGATTTGCTAACAACATTCTTATGCAAAGAAATGTGCAGAAAACATTCCTATGTAACTTGTTATCTCAAATAATGGAATATAACAAATTTGTCCAAAACAAGAGCAAAGAGAGAAAATCAAGTATAGAACGAGTTATGATGTCACATATCATAAGCTACCTGAATCCACAGACAATTCGAGGTACCCCTGCTAAAAATGATTGAATCTGCAAACAACAAAACCATCCTTAAGGAGAATAATCCCTTGTAAAAATCGTTTTCCACTATGATAGTCTTTAAAGCATAAAAGCTTCTTATTATTTATATAAACAAAGTTCGAGGGACTTGAGCATGTGTACCTCTCTTCTCAATTTGGCACGTTCACCAAGAGCCTACTTGAAACCTTAGATGTATTGCACATTATAGAATGCTAACATCCTGTACCATGGTTAATTGATTTGCTTGAAAACTGTCATATACATCATGTCCAGTGATTCTTGTTGGTAAGATCAATTATGGGCTTTCAAGGAGATAGTTGTGGCTTTCTTTATGAAAAGTTGCATCATGAATCACAGCTTTAAGAATCCATATATCCGCTGTGCATCTTGAAGCATTTATATCGTAGGTTTTCTTTGCATTTGCTTCTACCTGCTAATGCATTGGTGAACACATCAATCACACTACATAGTTTCTGGAGTGCTAGCTCAATGCCTTCTCATTTTGAATTTAATATTTGTTGTCTTTTGGAGTGTTTAAGGTCCAACAATCATGCATGTGGAGGGTCAAAGCAACTTGTCCAACAAGACATTGAGTGGCAATGCTTGCCATGCAGCCAGACTTACTCCATCATCATTACAAGGGAGAAAATGCACTTGCTTAGGCCACAAGGCCAGATGGGCACACACTCTGCGTACCTTCATTCACACAAAGATGCAAAAGATCGACTCAAAGTTGCATGCAATGGTACAAGGTCACATAAAGCAGGTTCTCATGTTCATGGTTCTTATAGGAAGTCATGGCTATCGACAAAAAAACCTAGCTTCATTGCCACATATTATGGTCGTTTTAGGCCTCCCAGTATGCATTCATCCAGCAGATTTGTGATCCATCCAAGCCATCATAAAAAATTGTGCCTTTCAAGCTTTTACCACTATCATACCAAGCTCCCTTAGAAGATCCAGTGAATGTAGTGCCTTCATGACCAAATTCAATAGGTATCACATCATTGTCGCTTCCTATTGCTCTACGTTTATCAGTAGTATAGTGGTTCTCAATAAGATCTCGATTTAAATTTTACTACGTTATTCGAGGATGACTCTCTAGGTTTTCTTATATCAATATAGGTATTTATATTTATATTTGTCCCTTTGTGCAAGGCTATTGCACATAAGCCATTGTGGTTCTTCAAGCAGTTTGATTCTTATATTGCCCATGGTCGATGAGAGAGCATGGGTATGGAATTTATTTATTGACTATAAAGCACCCTAGCAAGGTGAACTTTTTGTTAGATTGTCTACTATGGATCGATTGATCAAGAGGGCCCAATTCATCGCAAACAAAAGTAGAGTAATGGCCTCGCAAGCGCTCGAGTTGTCTAATCCAAACATAGTCTGATCGCATTGTCTTTAGAAGTCAAGTGGGGAATCACAGATAAATGTTCTCCCACCTAGTAATACATCTGTGGATAAGGGAAACCATTCATAGATAGATAGGCAAATTGAAAGGTTCAAGTAGAGTGTTTACCTTCTATATTTTGAGTTTAATTACAGGGAACAGGTGTCCACAAAAAATGTGCTCATTTGAGTTGAACTACGGATGATACTAGCTAGGCCAACAATCCATAAGGACCTTGAACTAGCACTAGAGAGTCCACTACTTAACGCAGTAGAGGCTAGATGTGGCTTAGTAAGAGCTCTTAACGTTTTCAGCCAACATTTTCTTGATTAACAATTTGATCGGATCCAAATTCCTTATTCCAATTTGAAATGCTTGGGTGTCCAGTTTGAGTTGAGAATTTGTTCTTTCTAACAAAAATATGATTCAAAGAATATAGAACCTTCATTGAATCAACACCAAACATCTCTTGTATTTGATCTATGTAAGGTTAGGATCATGAGTTCTAAAACATAAGCAAGAGAAAGGACAAAATTTGGAAAAAACTAATCTACAAAAGGACGTGATATTTAAAACTTTCAGATTACCAACGCAAAAATTTGTTTGGCCAATTGAAATCGGTTCAATGAATAGGCCAAATTTGAATTGCCAAGAAACATTGGCCTCAAGGTGAAGAGTTTCGTGTGAAAGATTTGCACCTATTGAGAGTTAGGAGGGGATATGGTCTTCTTTCACTAATAATACTAGACAAGGTGATCAAAAAGATTAAAAGAACCTTTGCCATGCACTTTGAAAAGTTCAAAAAATAATCTTGCAGTCTATGAGGCTTAACACACACACATTCCTAACATAAACATGCCATATAGATTCTAAAATAGGATACAACCATAAGGTTCAGATACTTTATATTACACATCTAACTGAGCTTGGTTAGAGCAAGGTACGATCATTTGAGCAAATACTAAATAGGAATGACATTTTCCAATTGGATTGAAAACAAGTGCAATTTAGGAATCACAGTTTCCAAGAGAATCTGGTAGACTCATAAACTAGATTGAAGGTAGGTGATAAATCATGAAAGATGTACCATATTTTGTCATGAAGACCATAACTTTCTAAAGGAGGAAGGAAGTATTAGAGAACAATTACAGACCTAACATGAACTTACACAAATCAATTGCCAAAGGGCCAGACTGCTATAAGCTAATGTAATGATTGGTGTGCCAAAGCTAGATCAAAAGTGTTGGAAGTCATTACTCGGTGATCCCTTTAGGCAAACAAGATATTTAAAGGTGATTTTAAGGAAATTTGTTTGCTAGGTCAAAGTGGAAATGAAATTACTGTAGAGTATGCAACAAGTGGATCTGAATATCTTTGCATCCAAGAATATTGAATGGAAAGAACATGGTCATTGGATCTCGTAAACATGTCATAACATTCTAGCATACCAAATGGAGATAAATTATATGCAATGAGCATGGTATGAGGAAGATTATATGCAAAGAGATATCAAAGCATAAGTGGAGTTGAGGATAATGTGACAAGGGTGCAATATGATACTGTCTAAAGCACATTGACATTAACTTAGAAATTGAGCATGCCATATAAGAGTGGTTGTAGCAGTGCAACGAAAATGTCTAAATCCAAGCGCCCCCTAATCCTCACTCATGCTCGAACTCTGCCATGGTGTACATCATCTACCCTTTTAAAAGAGATCTTTGAGTGAGCAATTATAGGACATTTACAAAAAAGATCTTGGGCTCTAAGCCCCTAACTCTTATTTGGCATTTTAATTTATGCTTTGGGCAATGTCCCCTTATCTAGCATGAGTTGGCATTTGGTCACATTGTTTAGTCATCATTGGGCCTCTATTCCTAACTCACAATCCACATCTTAACCACATTGGTCAGAAACTTTCACAAAAAACGATGCAGATCTATTTGGACCTAATCTACTTTTGTTGCATTGCCCTTCAGATTGCCATAAATGAATGCTAATTATCTCCTTCAATTGATTGTTTTAAGCCCAAATGAACAATCCCGCAGAATTTCCATCTCTTCAAACCTGACAGCACAAGCAAGGAACGAAATAGAATATATATTTAACAAACTGGCTATCAACACAACTTTTGTTACAAACAGTCAGCTATCGCTTAGTGTGTCTATAGAGGTGCTTTCCAAGCATCTATAAGTATAGGGTTGTAATATTCCCAGCCACAAGAAATTTGCCTTGTTGCCTTCAATGATAACTTTTCTTTAGACAAGCTTGTAAAGCACAATTGTGGCAGTCTTGCTCTCTTGGCTATTGATTCCAGAAAGCAATGCAATTGACAATCACAAACTTACCTTCTCAAATTTTAACCAATGCCTTTTCCTACAACAAACTAGTTGTCTCTTCCATACTTTTCTTGTTAATTCTATTCTTCCAAACCGTCTATTCAAACAACAGTAGTTCAAGATAGATTGCACTCAATCCAGAACCAAAATGTCTTCTTTTCCAAAGATAATAATAAACCTAGTAATTTTCCTAAACAAACTTGCTACGACCAGTCTAACACCCAAGAAGCTAGAAAATGGGCTGTGAAGATTCCTTTTCTCAGGTGGATAATGTTGCATAGAGTATGGCTGCATTGGTGAGCCATTACCTCCTCATTTGGGCCACATCCACCCTTCTCTTTCTTCCTATCATGCAGCACACCATTGTTGAAGGCCGATTTTCTCTTTATTGGTCTCTGCGAGCTTCTTTGACAACACCACATTTTACCCTTCCATGAATGTTTTTCTCACTTTTCTGTATAGCTTCACAGCTGTCTCCTACAATCAGTATGACCAGCCTTTCCTCCCTCCCCCCTACTGCATTGCTCCTACTCATCTCCCATGACTATACAAAGACCAATGTGCTGCCTTTCTATCACCTTCGGAGGGCAGACTCAGTCATGATGAAGCCAGCAGCACTAAAGGGCCAAGCAAAGCAAAGCAAAGCAAAGCAAACAAAGTTTAGATCGAGGATGAGGTTGAAAATCTAGAGAAGCAAGCAAAAGCAAGAAACATGTGACATGATACTTTAGAGCAACTACAGGAATTGAGTGAAAGAGAGAACTATAAGAGAGCGATCGAACAGTGTCTTTACTTTTATACAAAGCTTTCTTTTCAAAAAGTCACAAATGAGCCACAAAGTAGATCACCCATCATTGTCTGGTGTAACATTGTGATAAGCTTGATCATAGAGTGCAGCTTTTACCAGTAGTTTTTATTAGAAAATTGAGGAATTATTTATCATTAAAATGAACAAAACAGAAGGTATGACACTTGATGACATAAAAAATGTTAAACTCAAAGTGTAATCTTACAGAAGACCTACCCAGAATTTCAGGAGCTTGTCCCTTTCAAAGGTTTGCATTGTTCTGGCATCAATCTGCAAGAAGCAGTGCACTAGGTATCAGAAAAATCTAACCACAGTCACAATAGATGATGAACTAAAACCAGACAAACAACTCTGCCTCACAGTATCCTCAACATACTTTCATTGTCAAAAGGCTGACTTACTCATAAATGGTAAATGACAGATCCCTTTATGAACCAAGCATATTGTCTAGAAACCTTATGAACAGAAAGTTTAAGCAGACCTCACGGCTTGTCTTCAGCTCAATATAGCTTTTCCTACCATCAGGACTGTCTTCATAGCAGTCCATTTCAGCCCCCATTACAATGCGGTGAGGGCCTAACTTTGTACGGATAACTGCACAATATTCCACATTTGCATTAACTATAGTAGAGTCATAGATTGATCCATTGCTCGTGCCATGAGAATTTCCTGTCGAAGCTCTTGCATCTGATGGATCCTCAGTTGCAAGATGCTCAAAAGAATAACCCCAATAGCAACTGTACTGCCAACCAAACAGTATGAAACCTAGTCATTCCAAGGTTTGCAATAATTTTCACAAAATAAAATTAAAAAAACAACTTTATCTAAACCCTTACAAGAGAGAAGGGTGAGCATAATAGAAAGCCTAAATGGAATTGCACATAATGAATGTTACCACTACCCAAAATTCAAATTAAGCTGCCCAGAGAAATACTTATTAGGACATCATTTATAAATAAAGAGTATGAATAACTGAAGCTAGTAATGTGTCAATGTTGCCTTTTCGATTTTTAAGTGTGTTCAAAGCCTCCTCAAATCTAATCTTCTACTAGCAACAATACAGGACAACAATTTCTAAGTAGATAAGATATCCACATATAGAATAGAAAATGCTGTCTCCTATCTATTTTGCAAACCTCCTTTCACGTCTATCTGAAAAAACACACAAAGAAAAAGTATTCCTATATATCCTAAGCTTTTAGCCAATCTCCCCAGATTCCTTATTGTTAATGACTGGACATAAAGAAATACCCAGCATCAAAAATCAAATATCTTACGATTCAAGCACCTGCAGTCGTGTGGATTGCAATAAAGTCCGCTAGTGGCTACTAGGCGAGTCTCTTAAAAGGGTATATGCAAGAATTAGATTGTGCATTGGTGGAAAAATTAAATGTGAGTGTGTGTGTGTGCACAAGGGCATGTGTGCAAGTTGCCAAAATTCAAATCATACAGGAGTGAGTAACGAGACTAGATTGGTCATGGGGGTGCATTATTCTCTAATTACAAGACATTCTTGTTAGAAAAGAGGTAACATTTGTTGTAAATATACAACACGCATCCTTAACATGCATCTTGGTTTCCAAGGAGGACTTGAACCTGGGACCAAAGAAACCTTGAATGCCAAGCTAACCAATTGAGCCAACCCCATTGGATTGTTCGCGCATCTTTAACGTGACGAGAAGGGGTAGCAAATCCTTCCTTGAGTAGTCATACTCACTTTAACGAGTTGCATTACGACTATGATAAAGCCTACGTGCAAAAACATCTACAAAAACGCATTAGATAGTTGTAACGAATGAGTACAAGTCTAGTTAAAAGTAGCCCAATGGGCTGGTCAGCACAATAGGCCATTGTAGGGTTTGTCAAAGGTCGCTAATGGCTTATCTAACGAGTTTGCCATTAGCTAGTTGTTCATGGTGAGTAACGAGTCCGTTATGAGCTCCTACAAGTTGCCACATGAACTCTTACGAGTTCTGACAAGCTCTTATGAGCTTCCACAAGTTCCCTTATGATCTCTTACGGTTGCCTTACGCACTCCTACAAGTTCCCGTAAGCTCTTACAAGCACCTCCAAATTCCCTCACAAATCCCTAAGAGTTGCCTTACAAACTCCTACGAGTTCTTACAAGCTCTTACGAGAGTTGCCTTATGAGCTCCTGCAAGTTGACTTGCAAACTCTTACGAGCTCCTATGAGTTGCACCAAGAACCATCCACGAGCCTTCTTATAGGTTGTCTCATGAATTCCTACAAGTTCTAGGAACGTCCAGGAGCCTGCTTTACAGGTTTCCTTATGAACGGCTACAAGTTCTAGGAACCTGTAATTTAAGTTCATGATTTTTCTACGAGTTGCCTTACAAGCTCCTACAAGTTCTACAAACTCAAGTCCACGAGTCCTCCTATCTGACTCCAATGATGAGTTGACTTACGAGCTCTTACAAGTTCTGGAATGGACATAAAGAGGGTGGTACTACCGTCTGCCAAAAAATCTGAAGAATTACCTAGAGCAGCCTACTCCATAAATGCACAGCAGCATCTACCACAAAAGAGGAATACGTAGCAGCATGAGCAACAACCAAAGAAGCCATCTAGCTAAGTAGATTCTGGGATGGAATTGGCTTCAAGCAATAAAAAGCTATACCCTCCATTGTGACAATCAAGGGTTTATGTGCACAATCCTGAGTTTCACAAGAGAACAATGCACATGATCGATAATTAGTTTGTCAACAAAGGAGTTAGGTAGCAAACCTTTTCATGAAGGCCTTTAGCAGAGAGAAGTCTGAATACTTCCGTAGACAACTAGGACTTGTAAAGTTCAAGAATGTATGAAAGGCAAACGGTAAGGATGCTTCTTGAGTGGGAGTATTAAAAAAATGCAATAAGCGTCCTTAAAATGATTGGAAGGGGCCAAAACTCCTTGCTTAGAGCAATCATCATCACTCTAGTGAGCTTCATTACAACCATGATAAGCCGAAGTGCAATAAACAACATGCTAGTTAGTCATAGTGAACGACTACGAGTCTTTGGTGAATAGTAGCCCATTGTGTTGGTCAACAAACTTGTTCCTTACAAGGTCGGAAAAGGTCACAACTGACTAATCTAACGAGTTTGTCTCTCATAAAGTATATTATTTTACTTGGGGAGAGTTTGCTTACTTCAGTGGATGGTACTCTACTACAAGATGTAGTCTATAGATGCTTGTGTACGGCTTTCAACCTATTTCTCCGATTGCTTGGGAGACAGACTGATCTATTAAGATTAGATGATTGCTATTTTCTTGCATGAGATGCTAGAAATAGGCGCATCTAACTCAAAAGAGTATCTGGGGTACCCAAAATTGAGTTAAAATAATATGGATCTTGATGGATCTCCTAGAGATTCTACTAGGATGAGCTGTTATGCCTTAGAATTTTGGATGTTCTAAGTGTATTTTTACCAAGAAGCATTTATAAATTGTTTGCAAGAAATCGTAGATAGTTTGGACTATGATTGTTAGTTTCTTTAACTTTTCAAGTTTGATCTCCAGTGGTAGGTGATAATTCACCCAGTGTTTCATGTAAGTTGAATTTACATGAAGGTGATGTTGCTAATTTGGAGAGAATCAAATCCGATTGGAAAATTTATTCGCTTATTGTACTCATCAAACCTGAGATTGTACTCCAAAGCAGAAATAAACAATTGGAAAATTGTTCTATCTTTGAGTACTTATTTAATATTTGAAGTCAGATTAAGGATAATGATTTTTTGAGTAGGTGTTGAAAGTTAAAGAATTACTTTTTGATTTTCTTTCCTGTTCTAAGGACAGAGCCTATTTAAGGTTAAGTCCATGTCCTGTGTATGGGATTCGGCACAATCCTAGATGTTGATATTTGGTTCTCCAATACGCGAGTTTACTAGTTACGCCTCGTTATTCCAAACTAGGCTAGAAATCTAATTAATAACCTTGTGAGGACCCAATCACACATCGAGTTGCAGCGGATCGATCCGCTGCAAAAACGTTTCGGATCATGCGATCCGGAACGTCAACGATCCGCAAATTTTTTTTTTTTTTTTTTGTGGAAAAAGGAGTAATGGCCAATTTTTTTTTTTTTTTTGAGTTTAATACTAACTAAACCGTAATTGAATGGTGGACATGCTTTTCCAATGGATAGCAGAAATCAGTTTTGAATGGTGTCCTGATGCCAATGGTTTGCAGATCTACTGATTCTGTTTTCTGTTAGAAAATGATAGAAAGAGTTAGAAGGAGCCTTCCTTAGACTGGCGGGAATTGTATACTTCTTTTGGAATAGCTGAAACCACCTACTGATGTCCAAATTTCTGAAACCATATAAAAATGCAGCCAGTTTTCTTAAACCATGTACTGATGTCCAAATTTCTAATCAATGTAGCCTGCAGCCATCTGAAACCAAGCAACATATCTGCATAACAATTGCTTTTTTGATATCCTTTCACATGATACCCATATTGGTAACTATACAAAGAAAAAAAAAAATTGCGTTTCGGGAAACCCTAATGGGAAATCCCGGATCACGTTCCGGAACGAGGACTGCAACCTTGCACACATCTAATGACATGTGGAGCTAAGACGGTTATTGGCATGATGAAAACTATCAATGGTAATGACTTGCATGTGTAGGAATGCAGTAGGCTTGCATGGGCACATGCACAGGCACTACAGGGACTATCTATCCTTGTGGAAACTCGCCCTCCAATTCTCTCTCTTTCTACATGAGTATCCTATCTTGTGGCTTGAGGTTGATGCTATTGGAGATTGATTAGTAGCTTCTACATTCTTGGGTGGTTTGACTCCACTGTTAAAGGTGTGTCTTTTAACCATGATCTTGAGGTGCTTCTCCTTGCATTATGTGAGGCAACATCAAAGTTGAGTGGTCTTCTTAATTCAGCGACATAACATGCAACAACTTTATATGTCAACAAGTTATAAAAAATATGAGAAAGGTCCGGAAACATGTTCTCATATGCAAATATTGTACTCCAAGGTTACCAACCGATTCATCCGATTCAGACCAGCTTGGCTGGTTCGAATCGGACAACGTTTCGAATCGAGAAAAAAAAAGTAATGTTTTTTTGGTTCTTAAGCCTTTCTTATAAAAACCGTTTTTAAATGCTATTTACAATGCTCTATATACTACTAGTAGTAACTATTGTGTTCGTGACACATGCATCGATTTGTCTACATCTTTGTGCATTGAGCAATTTGAGCTAGGACATCTTACCGAGTGCAATACACCATCGCTTCTAAGTTGATAGGCATACACTCCCTTAGGATCAATTGAACAAACATGAATGATGTATTCTGAAAAATGCCAAAGTTCAACTTCGTGAATCATTAGCAAACCAAAAGTGATGAAAGTTCAAATACAAATCAGAATGCTCAAAATTCTTATCCCTATAAACTATTAAAACTAGTATTCAAAAATGAATCAGGTCCCCCCCCCCCCAACGATTCGAAAAATTTGAACCACAATTTAAGGTTCGAACGGCGGTTCATAGTAACAATGTACTCGTCTACTGTACACTGCAGAATATGTCGCATTGTGAAGCAATTAGGGATGAATCATAGCTTCTATGAAAAACAATTGAAATGTTGTCATACAAATAGCAAGGTGGAGTCTCATCTTGTGAGAATCTACGAATCTCCACTGCCAAGTGATTGCGTGGCTATCCAAGTGTACAATTAAATCCTTTGGATATCACTCTTTGGATATTTCTAAAAGTATGTCTTCAACTTAGCCAACCAATCTTCCAGCTCATTCCGCAACGGAACAAAAATAGAACTAGGTAATGAATCAACAAAAGTTGTAGCAATAAAACCTATCCCAACGGTAGTAGATGCTTCTGAAGCTATGTTTTGTAGTGGAGGAAGGGCGCTAACCTCTGAAAAAGTAAATCCAATATTGCCCAGAGCTTGGCCAATCTCTCAAGCAAGTACTTTGAGTGACCCTAGTCTTATTCTAGGGGGCGACTTCTGCCAGAGGCAAGCTTTGAGACATCTTCACTATCAAAATTACCTAAAGCTCATGTGGTTCCCATGATGTGAACTAACAATGGTGCAAGTGATGAAAACTAATACAGCAGATTGAATCCCTCCCCCAATTCAGTCAAGAGAGCTAGATAACTAGAAATCAAGTGGATCATTGATGGAGGAAGCAGCAAGAGAATGGATGTTGATAGAGATGGAACCAGACTGATTATCATTGGTGTAGAAGAAAAAGATGAAGCAACTATTGAAAGATGCGAAGTCTCCACGTGCCCAAGAAAGTGCTTTAATACCAAGTGTAAACCAAAATTCACAAGTATGGCATTAAATAACTTTAAAAAATTACATGATAAAGCAAAGTCAAACTAAGAATATCAAAATAACACCAACCACAACCTTTAATGGCAAAGCCTACAAGAACTGCCGATGAGTCATTAACAATGAGCTCATGAACTAAAGCGGATGATCTACTATTTCAATTGTAATTAATCTATTTACACTACTTTGAAGACCCTAATTAATAGAACCATTTAGAGACTATCAACTAGCACAAGACTAGGCCCAAATGAAGCAACAACCAGCCTAGGAGATCCGACCTACGAGTTACCGTGGAAGCCCTAACAGATACGTTGAACATAAATGGGGCCCTTAAACAATCAAAGGGCCCAATACTCAAATACAATGTACAGGGGCTACCATAGACCTCGCATAATATGTGCATAACTCGCCCTACCCTTTTCATAAGGTTTCAATGCTCCTTGGTTTCCTTTGAGTGAGTTTGTCCCTATTTTCAGTTGACAGGTTGAGTCAAGGTTTCTCGTGTTTACTACAAGTCCTTTACATGTGCTTTTCCATGCATGAGGGTCCTACCAAAAGCTTTTTAGCATGTGCTCTTTATCAAGATTGCCCTTGAGGATGCTTGATATTGCTTTTTGTCTACATGCTTCAAGCATGGCAAATTTTTTTCAAATTGGGTCTGTGCTTCTTATAAATTCAAGTCCTGAGTTGTCTAACTAGCAAGCATGTTGTGCATGTGTTTGTTCTTGTTCTTAGGTAAAGCAAAAACCCAAATTGAAAGCAACAAGATGTTTCTAGTTATTGAAGCTGCATTTGCTAGTTTTTCACGTTTCTATTTATAGATAATCACCTAGTCTAATCATATGAATTTTGCGATTAAATATTTTTGGCAATTATTATTTATAGCTATTTATCCAGAGTAGTTACTGTCGGGAGGTGTGAGATGTATTGCGACAGTGGCAAGTACTCCTCGGCACATGAAACCACGTGCCCTACTTGATCACAGCTTCGAAGTCGTTGGATCTATACGGTCGATTCCGTAGCGATGCATGAAGTGGGACGATTTAAGTTTAGCTTTGCAGAAGCGTATGCAGAAATTAGAGCGTCACAATCGACTCAGACTATCAGTCACAGAAGACAATTTGATCTACGAATAAATTTATCTGCAAGCAAGAATCGATCGGAACAGGAATAAAATGAGCATTCAATCACAGTATGCATGACCTAGATTACTGGAACATTGATTATTCAATTGTGAATAGATACAATCTGAATGCAGTTAGAGTCGCGTTCTTCCTAAAGCAATGCTTTGTGATAACAAAGAGAAAGAACAAAACAATTGCGTTCTGGATGTTCGATTGATCGATTAGATAGATTATTGAGCTTACGGAGCAACTGTTAAGTTGCATGGCTAACTAATTAAAAGAATACTTAGTCTGTACTTTACAAATAGGATTAAGGCACTAAGTGTTGTTGGCAGGCGCCTTCGGACAGTATCTTATTCTGTTAGAGATTCTCTCTAGTACTGTTGAGCCGCCGAATGTTCGAGTCAACTATTTGAGTTGATAGTGACATACGACTAGTCGGCGGAGCCGAATAGTCGGTGTCGGATTGTGGCCAAATAGTCGAACGGTGAATGGTGACCGAACAATCAAATGATGGCCAAACAATTGCATGATGGCCGAACAATCGATGTCGGCTGACTTCACAGAACACTGTCATCGATCCTTTGTATTTCTGCAGACTGTGCGACTGTGCAGGTATTTACATACAGCTAATGAATGGATCTAGATTAGCAACGAGATAAGGGATGGAGAGGATAGAAATCCAATTACAACGCATAACTGGGCCAGTTTCATTACGCATAATATGTATGCTTTAAATCATGGTGGCATGTGATTTGTTCAAAAAGTCAAAGACTCCAAATCTTGAAGTATTCATCCAGTTCTTAGCCTTTTGTTGCAACAAAGAGGTCCCACAAATATATCTTAGGCACGGCTGAGCGTTGAATACTATTGATTAACAACAGAAGGAAAGGCCCGATTGGAAGGCTGGTGTTTCCATTTTGAAGGACACGAATATGTCCCAAACTTCTTAATGGAGCTCCTTTAAATTTTATCAAGCTAAAAAAGCCATACCTTCTCCAAGCTCTATGCATGGATATATCGCATATTTGGATACTAAGAATCAAAAACAAAAGGAAATGCCCTATTGAAAGGTTAGAACCTCAATTTTGAAGGACATCAGTATGTCCTAAACTTCTAAATGACATTCCTTTGTACCTATAAGTGTTTGTTTGATAGTTGCAAAAGTGGAAAATTCAACTTTGAGATTTGTCTGTCAAGGCTTGGTATCTCCAAAACCCAAGAAATTCCTTATCTTTTGTTTTTGGCTTACAAATCATCCTTACTTACACAAGGGCCACCAGAATGATTCTGGCCCCTGTGGGCACTTGTCTGACAAGTGTTAATGAGCTTATCACTGAGCCTTGTGATAACAGGATAAGAAGGTTCTATCATTATATTTTTTATTGATTGTGTGTTTGGACAAGAATTTGGTTATCACTTAGACGGCAACATCTATTTCTTTATGATATTGATCAATTTTTGAATCCAAACTTTCAAGATGCAGCTGTTGAGTATTTCGATCTATTTATTGCTAGTAACTACCAGCTTTTGCAAATCCCTACAATTGTGTCAAAGTTGGCACACTACAGGGTGACTATACAGTCATGAATGTGGCACCATTTGGTAACTTAAAATTAAAGAACTAAACCAGGCACTCCCTAGAGCATCAGTTATGTTGTGTGGCATGAGTCATGATCCAAAATCGCACATCTTATCAAGTTGAATTTATTCCAGATATCTGATCAACAAAAGATCGCATAAAAGAGTTGTTCTATTTTCGCCACAAAACAGATCCACCTGTGAGCTTTCAAACTAAAAGTGAATAATATAGGAGAGCAGGCCCCAATGATTACAAAAGCCACTAACTCCCAGAACTCACCTTCGAAGATGTTGCTCATTCTTAGGATGTTCTGGAAGTTTATGCACGTCAAGATATACAGTGCCATGACGCTTGTGAACCCCCATCTCCCAAGGTTCATGCCTATTATATGTTGTACCTAAAATCTGCAAATTGTCAAAGATTTGAGATTTAAGATATTGAGAAGGATACGGGAATCTCACAACCATCAAATGTTCTTTCCCAAAGGAGCATAAAAATATCAGACTGTAAATTCTAGACATCAACTGATGCCCCAATTTCACTGCTATGCATCTCCAAGGAACCCAATATCCAATAATAAAAGCTGAGAGATCGAAGTGAGAAAAGAAGTGGAATTTAGCAGTATCAATGTTTGTCTGCTCCACATTCTTACTATACTTCAGAGGGGATGAAATGTCATATTCTGAAGTAGGATTTCAAAAGATGCTACAAAAGAAAATGTCTAAATGAATAACATGCTTTTATAGTCACCTTTTAATTTCCAAAATTTTTGATCTCAAGTATAAAAGCTTCAGCAATGATCATAAAGCTAGTGCAGAGATGCCTCACCTTATTAAGATTGTTCCTGTAAGTCTGTCACATTCCAAGAGCACGAAGTTAATTTTTGATCATACAATATGAAAGACAATTCTAATCACAAAAGGAAGATCCTCATGTATACAAGCTGAACCTGCAATGCAGAATGGCACAGAGTCCAGAAAACTTGAGTAACTTTCAACTGTGAAGAAGGATCTTGCACAGACCACAAAATGAATGTTGTCAAGTTGTATCCCGCTACTCCTTATGCAAGCCAGTAAGTCACCAAAGCCACTGCTCTCTGGATCTATTCGCACAACAAAATATGAGGAACAACGCTCTACGACGCGAATTGAAAACAGATGACTAGACTGAGGCAGCCAGATCAGCATCCTATAATTTACATCCGAAAAAATATATTGGATTTAAGGTATGCAGCTTTGATGAAATGTTCCTTAAATTCAAAGTTCACTATTGAATTTTCAAATAACATTCCCTTCACTATCCATGTGAGGTGTACCTTCCTGCTTTTCAATAAATGTCTCAAACCCATGGTTAAGATCTGCTCCTGTTTCTTTGAAAATGCCACGGCGAAAACGCCTCTGCATGGTAAACCAAATAACTTCATAATCCTGTCTTTTCAAATAAGCTACTTAATTTGAAGTGAGCATTTGCATATCGGAATTTAGGCCGCAATCTTCGATCAGCTTTTTTGGCCATTTCAACTCTCATACTTAAGGTTTCAAACTAAATTTAACTTATAAAGACTGCATAGTTTAGACACTTCAGAACCAAATGGAAGCAAACTTTTTGGCAATAATATCACACAATAGACCTTGCCACATATTTTAATGCATCAAGACTTATGCTGATAAGAAGACAATACATGGATACGCTTATTGATGACCTGCTCACTGAAGATATGTAGGAAGAAAATTCAAGTCACAGGAGTTGGCAATGTAGAATGGGACAAAGTTCAAAAAACTTGATCAGGGAATGTCACAAAAACTTTAAACTATGTGATTGTAGACCACCCCAAAAGCCAATATGAAAAAAGTCAAAGGTCAACTTATCCATGAGTATATTAGATGGAACTGACAAAACATCATAATAAGTGGAAAAAGCTATTAGCTAAATTTCCAAAGCTGCACAAAGATAGGTCAATATTGATATTGTATTGAAAAGAGACCTATGGTATATAAACAAGGATGAAACCATCCTATTGATACATACCAGGCATCGGTCGTCAAAATGCACACTGCCATCGGAACCTCGACTGTAGCAAGCAATTTGGCAAGGCTGATCCATGCAAAAAAAAGAACACTTTAGTCTGCTATGAAGATATCGAGAATGATAGCTCGACACCACAGAAGGAGAACAAGGAAATAATCCTACTATAAGGATCCCATATTTACTGCAGACCTAAATGAAAACTCACAATAGGTCAGATGGTCTCCTTGAACTAAGTCTAGCATATTTTACACAAGAACCAACAAGCTTTCATAAATGTTTCACCTCTTGAAACGGTGGACATTTTAGACGAAGAGTCTCATCATGATGTCCCACTGCACCAAGTTTCAGCTCAGTAACAAGTGGTTCTTTTGTATTCAAATACCCTGCTTTTCCTGGACTCTGATGTCGATAACCTCCACTTAGAGGTGCACGTAAAGGCAAAGTACCCTTCTGACCACCCTTTTGAAATTGCTGGCCATTCCTGCCACCGGCCACTCTAAAATCCTCCTTGCCAGGAAAATGAGGGAAGCCTGCACACAACAACCCAAAACATCAGTCCCATCAAAACGGCCTCATACATCAAAACACAATTTGTTGTGGAGTTCAACACCCACTAAAATTCGCTATAAAAGGAGCACAATAGAACATACAATCTCCTCTTAGTCAGGTTTGGGCTCAAGAGTCAATAGATCTGTCAACAGTCACTCCATGCCTTAATCAAGAAGAAGACCCTATTCGTAATACCTAAGCTGCCACAAGTCACAAGCTCAATCCACCACGTAAATTTCCAAGAACAACAAAAAAATATTGGGCCTGCACACACGTGTCTCAAACTTTTAAGATGGATCTCCTCTATGTACAATATTCCTCGTTACCTGGTATAAGAGCAATTTCTGAGAGAGAAGAAAGTGGGCACCAGCCTTCCTACATGTCAGAATCCTCTATAATGAAAGACATTTTAGATGGTTCTTTAAAATTTCAAGAAGAGCACTGTCTGGTTGTCTAGTTTTTCTTGCAAGAAATGTTACATCCAAATACTTCTCAGGTTTCTTTGAGGGAGCTGTTGAAGATAATTTTCTGTGGTGTCCTACTTTTATCTTTACTATTGACATCCATGAATATGGAGCCAATCCTCATATCTAGTTCACGAGCCACTGACGACGTAATCAAGAAAAAGAGTAACACCTTCTCAAGTATCTTCTGATTTGCATCTTTTTTGTATCTCTGATTCTTTAGGAAGCTCTCTAAGCTGTGGGTGTCTATCTTTAAGCATTCTTTGTAGAAGTCTGACATGTTTCGAGGATGAAAAAAAAGCCAAAGCTGAGCTTAAATTTTAGGATCAAAGTTTGTAACATCCCTTCCACCCTCAGGTAACATCGTCCATCATGGCAAAGCCAAGATATGGTGCACGCAAATTGTGGGGGTCTCCCAAGGAGCATCTGCAAGATGTGCCAGGACAATAAATCTGAAAGGATTAAGATTCCTGGAGTTTTACACCCACTACCTGTGCCAGGAGGAAGATGGGAGAGTATCTCCATGGACTCTGTCACCAACTTGCCTTGTACACAGTTACAGCATGATTCTATCTTGGTTATAGTTGACAGACTCACTAAGATGGCTCATTTTTATTCCAACACGTACAAAGATTGATGCGTCTGGAGTAGCTAGCCTATTTATCGAGCATGTGTTCAGACTTCATGAATTACTGTCATCCATAGTTTCTGGGAACTTTTGGACTACAGTTATGGCTAGACTGGAAGTCCAATTGAGAATGAGCAGTACGGAGCATCCTGAAACGGATGGCCAAACTGAGAGTCAACCAGACCTTAGAGGATATGCTTAGGCATTTGTTGGAGATAAGCAAACTCAATGGGAGAAATACTTGTCATTGCTTGAGTTTGCTTACAATAACAAAAAGAATGAAAGTAGAGCTTAATTATGGTTTTAGACCAACTAGCCCTGTTATGGTAGGAATTTATCAGAAAGTACCTAGTGCGGCTAATTTCCTACCTCAATGAATGAAATGCTTGAGTTAGCAAAAGTTAATGTAAGGCAAGCGATGGATCGAGCTAAGTCTTACAACTTGCATGCCTAGAGAGTTTGTGGTAGGAGACATGGTGTTTCTCCAAGTACCAAGGACTCTAAGACTTAAGACGGGCACATGTTACAAGTTATCCCCTCGTTATTGTGGACCCTGGAAGATTGTTAAAAAGATCAGTGATGTTTCTTTTAAGTTAGGTTTGCCCGAAACTTGTAAAGTACATTCTGTATTTCATGTTTCTAGTTGAAAAGGATTTTACATGATCTGCAGAAGTTCCTGCCCCCTTATCACACCTTTTGTAGCTGATTTCATGCCCTCAAAAGCTGAATCTGCTGCCGGAAGCTCTCTCTCTCTCTCTCTCTCTCTCTCTCTCTCTCTCTCTCTCTCTCTCTCTCTCTCTCAAGGTTGCTAAGATGTGAATAATGTTCCTGTGAATAAGATCTCACCATGGCAAATCAAGACCTAGAAATGGATTCAAAATAAAATGAGAAACTGTACCATCTCTATATATGTGTGCAAATGGATGAGAAGGGACTGGCCTAAAGAAGTGTTAGATGGAGATCCACCAAACCTCAAGTTGGCTTCACCTTGGTTACAACTCATAAGGGGGAATAATGACCACCTTCACTCGAGTATTAAGTGTTAAATGGAGGTCCACCAAACCCATGCTGGCTTCACCTTGGTTACAACTCATAAGGGGGAATACTGACCACCTTCACTCGAGTATTAAGTGTTAGATGGAGGTCCACCAAACCTCACATTGGCTTCACCTTGGTTACGTCTAGTAAGGGGGCAATAATGACCACCTTGACTCGAGTATGTGTAGGAATGTACCATTGAATGTGAACTTTGACAATTCTTGCAATTAGCTCATGTTTTCAAATCCCTAATCTTTTCCGATGACATGAAATGACGTGTCATGATGTTCATTCTAATTTGGTTTCATATCAGCTTGCAATATTTATAACATAAGCAAGACCAAAAATTACATCATTGCAGCCTAAACATTGAGAAATGAAAGACTTTGACTCGACTCTAGAAAGACAGCCATAAAAAAGATGTGATTCAACAGACATGTTTGATATTATCCAATGAGCAACCCTAAATCATAAACACCTTAATGCATGAATCTTGAACTAGCTTGCAGCTTGATGATACAACCCGTGGTAATGATATTGGCAGCCAAAGGTAGCTGCACACCACCAGCCAGCCAGTTTTCGAGCTGTGAGCGCAGGTGTTAGTTGACAGAAGGTGAGAAGGAGGACAAGATCTCCCCGTAAGGAAGGGACTGTTTAAGAGATGTAAGTATCCAGTGGTACCAACTTTCTTCGGGTTCCTAGCACCTGGCGGGTGGCTAGGAGGCTCAGTTGAGAGCGGAGCACTCAGCTGCTAGAAAATCCAACACAATGCAACGCACAGATCAAGCTTTCATGCTTAAACTTTTCCATTCTCAACATATATATAATAATTTTCATCGCTCCATGCTTGCTCTGGACAATTAGACAAAACCTTCAAAAAATAGGAAACTGCACCAAAAATAAGCGATTCCAACACATTCACATTCAAATCCAATTCCATGCATCCGTAAGGGAAGGAAGTTGATAGGCAGCGAAATAAAAGAGGCCAGTGAGTCCACTCACTGGGAATTGGCAAGCGACTCTGCGCAGTGGTATGTGCATAGTCTTCATTTTCGGGTCCAAATAGGTCATCATCCTCAAATTGTTTCTCGATCTCCTCTACGTCCACCTCAACATCTTCACCTTCGTCGTCCTCCTCTTCTTCTTCTCCATCATCGTTGCCCTGCTCCTCTTCTTCCTCCTCTTCTTGTTGTTGTTCGTCGTTGTCGTCGTCTTCCACCTGCTCCTCTTCTTCTTCTTCTTCTTCTTCCTCCTCCTCCTCTCCTACCTCGTGTCGTGTATTATCATTATTCACCCACGCCATCGTCGATCGCTCTAACAAAGGCCCCCCTCTAACTTGTGCCTCCCTCTCCACTATATATACTCCTCACTCCCAACTTCCAAAATAGATGTTGCTGGCTCCGCGTTACCTTGCCTTGCCTTGCCAACATTCCTATGAGATTTGTCATCCATGATGCATGGATGGATGTCTTACCTAAATGAGGGATGTGCTTCTTGTTGTGTCTCTTTATGAGGATGATTGAATACAACCCGCTCATGTTCATTTATGCTTCATGATATTATCAACTCGTCGGATCAAAAAATGAAACCTAGGTAGGTGGTGGACGAGCCAAAAACCCAATGATGCCACTTATTGGGGGACCACAAGCATTTTTGTCATGTTAAATTTCATTCTTTTATTTTCAATAGTATTCATTACTATTTTTTTTTAAGATCCTTGTTGAATACAATGAACAATCGTAGTAGTGGCACAAGGTAAAAGAGAGATATTATTTATAGTCATTTATGATAATGACAAATCACCTAAAACATGTATCACCTTTGATTGTTCGGCCATCCTCGATAGTTCGACCACCTTGGACCATTTGACTAGATTCAATTATTCGGCCATACTCGAACAATCGGCCGCAATCCGACTATCGGCGGATCAACAAGTACATTGAATCATGACTGAACAGAATCTCTAACAAAATCAGTTATTGTCCAAGGGTAACCGCCAATAGCACGTAGTGCCTTAATCCTAATTGCAAAGTACAGATTAAACATTCTTTTAATTAGTTAGCCATGTGTATATATCCAGCAACTTATCTGATGCTCGATTGGACATTGGACATTGTAGCAAATCAATCGAACATCCAAAGCGTAATTGTTTTGTTCTTTCTCTCTGTTATTTCGGAGTATCGTTTTAGAAAGAATGCGACTCTGACTGCATTCAGACTGTATCTACTCACGACTAAATAATTAATGTCCCAGTAATCTAGGTCGTGCATACTGTGATTGAATGCACATTTTTATTTATTTTCAGATCGATTCTTGCTTGCAGACAAATTTATTTGTAGATTGAATTATTTGTATGACTGATAGCCTGTGTCGATTTGTCGCTCTAATTTATGCACCTAATACGCTTCCGCAAAGCTAAATCTAAAACCAAGTTAATTCATGCATGGCTATGGAATCGATTGTATCGATCCAGTGACTTCGAAGTTGTGATCAAGTAGGGCAGACTTCGAACTATCGAAATCGGCATGAATTCGAAAGACGTAGTTGCATGCACCAAGGATTCTACGCTTGCTTCTCTCTGTCATGACGTGCAAACCTAACAATTCCAACATGGTATCAAAGCCATGTTATTTCTATTCTCTGATTCTTTTGAAGCAGACTTATCTTCATCTGAGTATAATTTTTAAGAAATTGTTGGAAGACAATGCTATTAGAATAATAAGCCCACTTTATTTTCCTCCATTTTTGGTTGATACGTTGTTTTACTATAAACAAAAGTCTTTTTTTAAACTTGTAGTACATGCTCATGCAGCGGTAACCCCTAAAACTTAGAGCTTAACTATATGTAGCATTTTTGTTCTTTAGTTATAAATATGGTTATCAAAGTGTTGCGTGGGTATTAATTCCTTCAACTCTTGTGATTATGATTGATGGATAGCTTGTCATATGGTTAGTATAACACTACAAGATCAAATGTTTATATCATATTAGAGTGAAATCAGTTGTAGTTTCGCAGCTATCAGAAGCTGAATTCTGAGAAAATTTGAAGAATAGGGAAGATTGACAACAAAGCTATCGATTTTTCAGTATTTTAATTAGTTCAAAGTTGTAAAGCATCGGATTGGATACAGACGGACTCTGAATTCAATCAATTGGTAGGATATAGGTTTCTACTACTTTTAATGACATTGAAATTCCTAAGCAAAAAACATTGTGAAATTCTTAAGAAGCCCGACAAAACCTTACACAAGATTTTCCTCATCTATACACAAGATTTAAGTTTACGTACATGAAAATATTGATCATCCTGATCTCAGATTTATTTGTCGGGGGAGTCCAAGGTTGCTGGATCTTGATGGATATGTGAAAAGAAATTTGGATCTGTAAAGATCTGATCAGTTTCAATGGCTATCAATGTAATTTTAGCCTCTTTTTGGTGGTTTTTCCTTCATTTTTCTTTGATCCTTGCTCTGATTGGCCAGAGATTTTCATAGTAGACAAATCCTGAGGTAGATCTTGCTATTGATCCTATTTTCAAGGGCTACTCATACGAGGGTTGGCTGTGCAAGAGTTCTTTCTACTGTTTTGCAGACAAAAACTCTGTTTTCTTGAGATCCACTCAGAAGTAACTCTCATAGGCTTCACTGGAGCTGGATTTGGCCTGGATATGGCTCTATACAAAGTGGCGAGAGTTAACTCTTGCAGATCTTGAAGTTATTGATGTCTGAATATGTTTTGGCCCACTTTTTGGCTTACAGATCAATCAATACTTCAAACTAACTCTTGATCACTAATGGAAATGACCTTCTGGAAACAATGGAACAGTCGGCGAGATTTACTTGTGCGAGTTCTCTCTCTCTCTCTCTCTCTCTCTCTCTCTCTCTCTCTCTCTCTCTCTCTCTCTCTCTCTCTCTCTCTCTCTCTCTCTCTCTCTCTCTCTCTCTCTCTCTCTCTCTCTCTCTCTCTCTCTCTCTCTCTCTCTCTCTCTCTCTCTCTCTCTCTCTCTCTCTCTCTCTCTCTCTCTCTCACACACACACACACACACACACACACACACACACACAGCCTCCTACCATTAAATTTCTAACAACTAAAGAGCATTTTCACTCATGTAATTGACCTACCATTATTCAATGTCTATATATATATATATATATATATATATATATATATATATATATATATATATATATACTAGTAAAGAGTGCCCGTCGTTGATGGGCAATGGTGGTCGATGATTTGGAAATTTAGTATGTCATTGACGGACGCTGATTCCGATCTAGGTGGTGGCCGATGATCTAGTGAAATGCGTGGCCTAAAGGACCACAAATGGCCTAATGCGATCCGTAAACGACTCTAAGTGACGCTTTCTTGGTTCCTTTACAGTCCGTTCCATCACCGTGAATGATCGTAAGTGATTCTCTTTCGGTTTGCTTATGATTCTGTTTCGGAACCGGTTATCGTAAGCGACCGCAATTAACGCACTTGCGGGACCTTATGGTCACTTTAAATCCACTGTTGCAGAGAGAGAGAGAGAGAGAGAGAGAGAGAGAGAGAGAGAGAGAGAGAGAGAGAGAGAGAGAGAGAGAGAGAGAGAGAGAGAGAGAGAGAGAGAGAGAGAGAGAGAGAGAGAGAGAGAGAGAGAGAGCATGGGGAGGGGCTGCATAGGATCACAAAGGGACTGCAAACGACTGTAAGTGACGTTCTTTTGGTTCCTTTGCAGTCCATTCCATCACCGTGAATGACGGTAAGTGATTCTGTTTTGGTTCAGAACCGATTATTGTAAGCGACCACAATTAATGCACTTGCGAGACCTTACGGTCACTTTAGATCCACTACTGCAGACCGCAAGTGAGAGAGAGAGAGAGAGAGAGAGAGAGAGAGAGAGAGAGAGAGAGAGAGAGAGAGAGAGAGAGAGAGAGAGAGAGAGAGAGAGAGAGAGAGAGAGAGAGAGAGAGAGCATAGGGAAGGGCCGCATAGGACCGTAGGGACCGCAAATGACTGCAAACGGCCTCCTATGCGGTCATTTGGGAGGGTTCAAGAGAAGGCCAAAGGGAGGTCCATTGCGGTCCTAAACGGTCGCATTTTTTGGGTAGGGCCAAAGGGAGGAGTAACCGTGAGACTCGAAGGGAGGGGCAACCGTGAAAACCGTCAGGGCCGAAGGGGGGGGAGAGAGAGAGAGAGAGAGAGAGAGAGAGAGAGAGAGAGAGAGAGAGAGAGAGAGAGAGAGAGAGAGAGAGAGAGAGAGAGAGAGAGAGAGAGAGAGAGAGAGAGAGAGAGAGAGAGAGAGAGAGAGAGAGAGAGAGAGAGAACTGTGAGGAGGGGCAACCGTGAGAACCGTGCTGAGAGAGAGAGAGAGAGAGAGAGAGAGAGAGAGACTCGCATCAAACCGTATCTTGACCGCATGAGAGAGAGAGGTGAGACTTTGCGATGAGTCTTCGTATGTGATCGCAATCATTGATTTTGCGGGGGAGGGCTGAAGGGAGGGGTTGGGACTGCATAGAACCGCAAACCGTGAGAACTGTGAGGGGTAATTGTGAGAACCGTGACGGGCAACGGAGGCCGATCTTAGAATCTTAGTTTGCGGTTGTTGAGAGCATTTAGGCCGCATGGGGACCGTGAGTGAGAGAGAGAGAGAGAGAGAGAGAGAGAGAGAGAGAGAGAGAGAGAGAGAGAGAGAGAGAGAGAGAGAGAGAGAGAGAGAGAGAGAGAGAGAGAGAGAGAGAGAGAGAGAGAGAGAGAGAGAGAGAGAGAGAGAGAGAGAGAGAGAGAGAGAGAGAGAGACCATGTAGTTTGCGGTTCGTTCAGAGCATTTAGGCCGCATAGGGACCGTGAGAACCGTGAGAGAGAGAGAGAGAGAGAGAGAGAGAGAGAGAGAGAGAGAGAGAGAGAGAGAGAGAGAGAGAGAGAGAGAGAGAGAGAGAGAGAGAGAGAGAGAGAGAGAGAGAGAGAGAGAGAGAGAGAGAGAGAGAGAGAGAGAGAGAGAGAGAGAGAGAGAGAGAGAGAGAGATCCAGCCAGCCTGCTTGCTATTCATTAATCTGATTTTATTGATGGGCGATCTGTGGACTCATCCATGTGCATTTACGGTGCAGTTGAGGTTGAGGTTCATTCACTTCATTTAGAGCATTTAGGCCACATAGGGACTGTGAGAATCGTGAGTGTGTGTGTGTGTGTGTGTGTGTGTGTGTGAGAGAGAGAGAGAGAGAGAGAGAGAGAGAGAGAGAGAGAGAGAGAGAGAGAGAGAGAGAGAGAGAGAGAGAGAGAGAGAGAGAGAGAGAGAGCATCTGAGTGAGTGAGAGAGGTAGAACCCATCACCGTTGCCAATCAAGAGACAGAACCCATCAAGAGGCAGAACCCATCACTGCTGCCAATCGCAATGATGGTTTCAAGATCCATTGCTAATGGCTCACTATTTCCAGAGGCAGCCTCTATCTACTACCAATCGCATGGATGATGTCAATATCCATTGCTAATCCATCGCTAATAGATTTTCTTCCTCTTCCTGCAAGAAACAAATACAGCCAAAGGAATTGTTACAAAGCAAGTTCAAATGCAGAAGATCTATCCATAAAACTGGATAAAAAATGAACTAAAAACACACATACTGAAGAAAATCCCTGAGTAGAAAGTGTAACAGAGAGATTAAGAAGGAAGGACAATTGAAGCCTCTGATTAAGCTCACCATGGCGCTACTTATAGATCTATGCGAAGCGAATGCAATTGGAGAATAGTCATGAACACGATGAGAGAAGTGTAGAGAAGAAGATAAGATGTTGCACCATTGCACCTACCTTTGCTTTGCACAATCCTGGCATTAACAATCGGACCGTGTCTCTGTCAACTCTTCAGCTATAAACCCACCATTGGGAACATCTTCTTCCTTTGCAAGCCTCAGGGGCGGATGATGGAATAGTTGCGGATGGAGGAGAAAAAACAGTAGCAGTAATTGGCCCGATGGAGAGAGAGAGAGAGAGAGAGAGAGAGAGAGAGAGAGAGAGAGAGAGAGAGAGAGAGAGAGAGAGAGAGAGAGAGAGAGAGAGAGAGAGAGAGAGAGAGAGAGAGAGAGAGAGAGAGAGAGAGAGAGAGAGAGAGATGATACATGGGAGAGAGTCGTGCCTACTTGCTACCACAGTCAGCCATTCCTCACGATAGTTGTGATCCACACCCCTTCCTCGCGATCTAGAGAGAGAGAGAGAGAGACCATCCGGATCACACCCATTCCTCGTGACTCGCGATCCAGAGAGATCCACTATGATACATGGACTAAGGAGGAGCATGGATGGAGGAAGGAGGGTAATTTGAATTTTGAATTTGGAGTGGGTTGTGGGCCCTTTAGATGCATGCATGGGGAGGAGGGCCATGCATTCTCCTCCTCATACATGCATCCTGTTTTTTTAGATTTCCAGTTCAAAAAAGCTCATGCATGGGTGAGGGGAGGAGGATGCATGGGTGCACCCATACACATGCGCAAAAGTGTACATAAGTTTATATATATATATATATATATATATATATATATATATATATATATATATATATATATATATATATATATATATATATATATATATATATATATACTAGTAAAGAGTGCCCGTCGTTGACGGGCAATGGAGGCCGATCTAGGTGGTGGCCGATGATTTGGATCATGGTCGATCTCGCACATCTTGCATCTCGAATATCTAACATTCGAGTCTTTGAATTTCTGGCTCGATGGGCTTGCGTAGCAGGCCATATAGGCATGTCATAGGTCTGATATCTACCAAGCCTGTTGCAGACTGCCACATGGCAAGCCATGTAGGCCTACCCCATGGCAAGTCATGGAAGCTTGGGGTTTGCCACGTGACAAACCACATAGTTCTAACATAGGCTTGCGTGGCAAGCTAACCAGGCTCTGTCACGTAGGCCTCAGTGGAGAGGCATGGCAGACCACATAGGCATGGCATAGGCCTCATGTATGCCATGCAAGCATGTTGTAGGTTGCCACATAGGCTTGCCATAGGCTTGTGTGGCAAGCCAACCAGGCTCTGACACGTAGGCTTGAGTGGACATAGAGAGAGAAAGAGGTGGGGCTCGCAAGCTACCACGTGGCAAGCCACGTAGAAAACCATGGAGGGTGATACTTCCCATGTCGTAAGCCACGTAGGACTACCATCGGCTTGTGTAGCAAGCCACATAGGCATGTCATAAATCTACTATCTGCCAATCTTGTCGTAAGCTGCCACGTGGAAAGCCACGTAGGTCTACCATGTGGCAAGTCTTGCAAGCTAAGGGTTTGTCATGTGGCAAACCATGTAGGTTTAACATAGGCTTGTGTGGCAAGCCAAGCAGGCTTTGCCACGTAGGCCTGAGTGGACCTAGAGAGAGAAAGAGGTGGGGCTCAAAAGTTGCCACGTGGCAAGCCACGTATGCCTTCCATAGGCTTGTGTGGCTTGCCACATGGCCTACCATAGGCTTGTGTAACAGGCCACATAGGCCTGCTATCTACCAAGCCTGTCATAGGCTGCCATGTGGCAATCACATATGGCTGCCATGTGGAAAATCATGCAGGCTTGGGGTTAGCCATGTGGCAAGCCACGTAGGCCCATTATAGGTTGGCAAGCCAACCAGGCTCCACCAACGTGGTCTGCTATCTGTTAAGCCTGTCGCACACTGCCACGGGGCAAGCCACGTAGGTCTGCCACATGGAAAATCATGCAAGCTTGAGATTTTCCATGTGGCAAGCATGTAGGCCTACCATAGACTTGTATGGCAAGCAAACCGGGCTCTACCATGTAGGTTTGAGTGGACCTAGAGAGAGATATATAGGTGGGCTCGAAAGTTGCCATGCAGGCATAGCCATAGGCTTGCGTGGCAGGCCACATAGGCAGGGCATAGGTCTGATGTCTACCACGGAAGCATGTCACAGCTACCACATAGGCTTGCCATGGGCTTGTGTGGCAAGCCAACCAGGCTTTGCCATGTAGGCTTGAGTGGACCTAGAGAGAGAGAGAGAGAGAGCTGGGGCTCACAAGTTGCCACGTGGCAAGCCGCGTAGGCATGTCATGAGACAAACCACGCAGGCTTGGGACTTGCCATGTGGCAAGCCATGTAGGCCTATCATAGGCTTGTGTGGCAAGTCATATAGGCATGACAGAGGCTTGATGTCTGCCATGCAGAGACATGTTGCAGTATGCCACAGGCTTGACAGAGGCTTGTGTGGCAAGCTAACTAAGCTATGCACCACGTAGGTCTGCCATGCAAGCTTGAGTGCAACTAGAGAGAGAGAGAGAGAGAGAGAGAGAGAGAGAGAGAGAGAGAGAGAGAGAGAGAGAGAGGCCCACCAGATCTGCGTTTTGAAGCCTTCACAGCCGATTTTTTCTTCATAGAAATGTATTCTTATTTCAACCTTTTCCGTGGAAAGTCTACTAATTTAAAAAATCCTTAGAGCACCCTTCAAATTTTTGATAATGAAAGTCTCATTTGTTTAACACCTTTCGCCATGAAAGTATGTACATGCATTTCAAAACACTATGTGTGTTGTTAAAGGATAATTTGAATTTGGAGTGGGCCCCTTAGATGCATGCATGGGGAGGAGGGCCATGCATCCTTTTTTCCCCATACACGCATCCTCCTCCCCAAGTTTTTTAGTTAGAAAAAGCTCATGCATGGGTGAGGGAAGGAGGATGCATGGTGCACCCATACACATGCACAAAAGTGTACATAAGTTTAAATATATATATATATATATATATATATATATATATATATATATATATAGACTAGTAAAGAGTGCCCGTCGTTGATGGGCAATGGACGGCCGATGGTCGTTGACGGGATGGCCGATGGTCGTTGACGGGTGGCCGATGGTCGCTGATGGTCGTTGACGGGTGGCCGATGTATGTGTGTGTGTGATTTATGTGGATAAAGTTAGATATTAGTGATGAAAAAAAGGATTGAAGTCTCTCGGAGACACTAATCTCAATGATTCAAGATGCCCAATTCTTGGTGAGCCCTAAAATAGTGTGCAACTGAAAAATGAACACCATTCATTTGACCTTCCATCATATGAATGCATTTTACAGCTCTCAAAGATGACAATACTTGAGGTGATGTAACCGTTCGACCAATGTTACCAAAAGCAAAAAACTTGTCTTTCAAATGAGAAACAGGGTTGGATCAAAACCAAAAGATCACATGTGTTAGGATTTCAGAGGTAGATTGTCACATCCATTCCTGGCAAGGTACTATAGGAGCAAGAAGAAAGGATGGGACATATTGATCGAGCAAACTTGTACATCAAGAGAATAAAAAACTACAGAGTTGGGAAGAAAGAAAAAGGAAGAACCCTAGAGGTAAGAACAAAGGAAAACTTCGTGTCAAATTTTCATTTCAATTTGAATAAATAAAAAAATGTCTACACTCACTCACTCACACGTGTGTGTGTGTGTATGTGTGTGTGTGTGTGTGTGTGTGTGTGTGTGTGTGTGTGTGTGTGTGTGTGTGTGTGTGCGCATGTGTGCGTGCATGCACGTGTGTTCCAAATCCCCCCTTCCCCCCCTATTTTTCTCTTTTTATTGTCTCTTTTACTCCCCTCACCCCATCCCCCTACTTTTTTTTTTGTGCATTTTTTGGCCCATGGATAAAAGTTGTGGGTAACGATTTAGGAGTTAAAGCTAGTGAGTTTGGGCTTGTGGTTAAACATTCCTGAAAATGGCGGGTCAAGATAGGAATTTGAAGGATTGAAATAAAAAAAACCGGTTTAAGGTAGTCAAGAAAATTTTTATGTTCATGATTTACGGGTAAAACTTTGATTATTTAATATAAATAAGAAAGCCAAGTAATAAAGATTATTGGCTAATGTTTAAAGCACATTGAAGTGTGTGAAAAAAATAAAACCTTAACTTCAAACTTTAAGTATTTGAATTTAGTAAGTGGGAGGGAGGGGGTGAGGAATCTTTTTGGGGTCCACCCTTCAATGCACACAATGTGCAAATGTATGGGGATATGCACATTCCTCATACATGCATCCTTCTCCCCAAGTTTTTTAGTTAGAAAAAGCTCATGCATGGGTGAGGGGAGAAGGATGCATGGGTGCACCCATACACATGCGCAAAAGTGTACATAAGTTTATATATATATATATATATATATATATATATATATATATATATATATAAACTTTCAATTTGGACCTAAAATCCCAATTATAGGAGCATGCAAGCAGCCTAGTAGCCAGAATAGATGGCTCTTAAAATCGACCCCATTTGATCATAAGGGACTCTGCCACAACTATGCCATAAAGTAGGGCATATTGCAAGCCCTCAGTCTTTTCAACATACCTAGTGTTTTTGAACAAAATAGAAAAAAATCTCACAATATTTGTTTCTAGTGGTCCATAATGACAATATGAACCTATGACCATCATCAGATCGAGGTGTTTGCCTCACTAGGGACTACACACTTTTTTCACACATGATTTTCCTATTGCAATTTTGGGACCTAAGTTTACACCTATCTCAATTGTAACTCATCCATTCTACTTAGGATCAATAGCTATAGATTCATTTCAAGTTTTCTTGGTAGGGGGATCCACCAATGAACAAGAACCAATTTAGAAACAAACATCTCCTAAAACTGACCCCATTTGGTCGAAATGAGTTAGGAACATCATAATGACAAGAAAGACAAAGCCTATCTGAACCACCTAGCCAATGCATTCTCTTATAAAATGTCCCTCCTAGCCCAAACTGATTTGGCATGTGGTAGGTGGCAGTTCCAACTGACACTCATTGTTCATGCTGCATGCATGGGTTACTGATGCATGAGGAGTCCCATTCCACTATTGAAGACTACATGGCTCGTAATTGACATGCATGTGACTGAATGGGCATTAGTGGCCCTCATATCTAGGACATGGTTTGCATGCATGCCTTTGACCCACATTGTCCTTTGCCCTAACGTGGTTAGCTGCACCTAGAAGAGGCTCGATACGATTACATCTCGTAACACTCCCTCTCCCTTAAGTGATATCTTGGTACTCTAAGACAAAATCTGGATATAACTAACAAAGTATGATGTCTCTTTCCCAAGTGGCATTATTAATTGGCTGATCCTTCAACTTGACTAAATAATCCTGATATAGAGATGTGTCCGTGTCTTTCTAGAATCAAGAATTCTTTTTGGCTCATGTGGAAGTTGTTGAGAATTCATGGGCGTAACTAAAACATTGTTTCTTACTAGATTATATGATCTAGTTAAAGCCCTTTTTAACTGGCTAACATGGAATATTGGATGGACTTTAGTATTGTTCGGGAGTTCTAACTTGTAGGAAGAAGGAAAGAGGATTTTAAGATAAAATTGAAAGACGAACTATCGAGCACAGAGGAATGATCCTTCCTCCTTATGCTTGACTATGCCTATCATAAATCAAACAAAGCTATTACGACAATCGTCACATTTGATCTTTTAGCAGCTAACTTTGAAATCATTAGTGCTAAAGTGATTTCATAGCCAAACAATTACAGAGTGAAGTGATGTATAGAATATTGCAGCATCAGACAAAACAATAAGAGATTTATCGGATATTAATAACTTCAGAAAAGCATGCATACATTCTAACATATTATTAAACACAATAAGAAGATGGATTGATTCAGTAAGTAGCATGTACAAAGTCTAATAATAATGAGCACAAAACAATAGCGGATGCAACTGCATACTCTAAACTATCTTTGAGCAACTGATAACTTTGTCTGATGCACTCTCACTAATACACAGTAAGTGCTAATAGCAATACTCAAAATTGAATACTAATAGAACTCTATGATTTCTTCTCCTCTGTATTTCCTCTCTCTTGTTCTTCTATAGGATCAACTATTTATACTTAAGCAATTTAAGCTTATCCAATTAATTAGGTCATAGGTCGTGATTGGAAGTTAGCCATAATGCGTTGTCATCCATCTAGTTACCAAAAACTTACTTGCAAAGCAGTTAGGGCAAGTCGTAAGCTTCATATCAGATGGAAGCAGTAATTGTCGTCCTTCGACTCCTCCGATAATTCGTGGTCGTTGTCGAAGCCACCCGTTGAGCAATTCTTGGGTATTTCTACAGACTGTGTAGAAACACAAATGAAACTACAAAACTGAATAAATGAATGGATGTACATTAAAGGTTGATTATTCGGATGAATCACTCCTGATAGTAGAATAATCCAACACTCCCCCTTAATCTGAATCCATGAATGCCTTGACCTTCAAACTTAGTTCTACACAAAATCTCTTGTGTGCATCCAAGCTTAGTGCCTTAGTAAAAACATCAACTGTCATGTCTTGCATTTGACAAAACTGCAAGTTTACCTCTTTGTCTAGAACTTTGCTTCTGACATAGTGATACTTAATTCCAATGTGCTTATTCCTAGAATGAAATATAGGGTTGAGTGATAAAGCAATTGCACTTTAATTATCACAAAATAAAATTGTCAAAGCATGTTGTTCAGACAAACATCCGAAAGTAAGTTTCTCAACCATATTACTTCCTTCATAGCTTGAGAGGCTGCGATATACGCTAATTCAGTAGAAGATAGAGCTATCAAACTTTGCTTGTGACTGTTCCATGAAATAGGACCGTTGTTGAGGAAGAATATAAATCCAGATGTGGATTTACGAGTGCCTACATCTCCTGCCCAACTTGCATCTGAATAACCATTGAGAATATTAAGTTTGTCATTGTCGAGTGCTCCATAACAAAGGCATAAGTCCATAGTAGCTCGAATATATCTCATAACTCTGATAAGAGCTTTCCAATGTGTCATGCCAAGATTAGCCATAAACTGACTTAAGGAACTGACTGCAAAACTATGTCTAGTCCAACATATTGTGAATGTATCTTTGCTGAGTAATGCTGATCAACTTTCGCTTTCTGTTTCTTTGGATTTGAATACCTAGACATTAATGAGCTTCGCCCATACCTGTCATGTCGAATTATGAGAATAACATCGATTTAGCGTCATTTATTAGATCAATATTGTTGCTGAAAAGCAGTGTGTCGTCCACGTACAAAGTGATAATAATAAAAGAATGATGCATTGTCTTGAAGTAGACCTTAGAGTCTGGAGTGCTTGGTCAATAGTCGTGATCGATAAAGTGTTGATCCTCTGAAACCATGCTCTAGCAAATTACTTCAAGCCGTAAAGGGCTATGTGTAGTTTGCATAAAGTGTTAATCCTCTGAAACCATGCTCTAGCAAATTACTTCAAGTCATAAAGGGCTATGTGTAGTTTGCATACGTGATTCTTTTTGCCTTCAATAGTATAACCTTCCGGCTGTATCATGTAGATATATTATTTGATGATTCCATTGAGATAGGCTGTTTATACATCCATTTCATGTATCTCTAGATTGGCAACATCAGCAGACGACAATAGAAGTCTGATTGAAGAATGTTTAACTACTGGACTGAAAGTCTCAATGTAGTTGACATTGTGTATATGTGAAAATCCTCTTCCGATAGGTAGACCTTTTCTTCGATCAATACTTCCATCAGTCTTGTATATGATTTTGAATATCCATTTGAAATCAACTACATTTCTATTGGCAAGTAATTTGACAATCGTTACATACGTATGTAACTAGCAGTACTTCAATAACCCCTATGTGTCTATTTAGTGTCTGGGGGGGCTAAATGGCAAGTCACCCTTGGATAAGGGGTACTTTTGGATTAAGGGTAGGTGCCTTTGGATTAAGGTACTTGTGTCCTTGGATAAGGGCGTGTAGGTGTCTATGCCTTGGATGGAGGTATGGAACCCAGTGAGGTGTTAGAAGGACCTTACCATGGGTATTGGTCATTTTCCTAGACCTTGGGCCTCAACTTTGAGCCATAATCACATAATAGGCTTTGGGCCAAAATTAGCCATCACATAAGGGTCATGGGGAACTAGTAGCAAGGCACACCTACTAGGGTCTCCTGATGCCCCTAAAGAACCCAAGAAGTTATAATCAAGAACCATAAGTTATGGAAGGTGTCTTTTGACATTCCACTAACTTGTGAGCCTCTTGGCCTTTCACTTGCCTCCCATTGAGGTGTTTCATGAAAATAGAGGTTGGAAATTTCTTGTTTTGATGTAGAGAAGTAGGAGTTTGGTCTGTTGTTGGCTGTCCAAATATGTGGGCCCAGCCAATAAGAGCCCAACTTCAACTTTCAAAATTTTATTTTTGAAGTTTGGTTTGTGCCTAAAGTGAAATTACTAAATGTAGAGGTAGTTTGGAATATTGGCCTTGTCTACACACTGGATCTCATAATTAGTGTGTTGCAATACTTACAAAACATCTTCTTCTTCGACTATGGATTCGATAAATATTGCTCTTGACTTTGTGTCGGCTGTTTCGGTTTCTAATTTGATGTGGACTACCCAGAGTTTTTCTTCTTATGACACTTAGAACCTTTGTTGACATATCCGGCTTTGTTTTGAGAATTCATCTGCAAGTTAATATGTCGATAAATCAATGACTTAAGAATGAAATGATACCATGTAACGCTGAAATTGGAAATCAATTATCTGATACTGAAATTTGATACCACACTCTGATACTATGAAGAGTATCTAATAATAGAGCTCTGATACCATGAAAAGTATCGAATAATAACTCTCTGATACCATATTGGAAGAAGAAAAGAAAATTCGATAATGATTAAGTCAAAATTGAAAGATGAACTATCAAGCGTAGGAGAATGATCCTTTTTCCTAATGCATGATTATGGCTATCATAAATCAAACAAAGCTATTGTGAAAATGGTCACCTTTAATCTTTAGTGGCTAACTTTGAAATCATTAGTGCTAAAGTGATTTCATAGCCAAAACTGCAGGAGGAAACAAGAAGGAATGGAGCATTCTCATCCTCCATTAATGACTCACAAGCGTTGTTCTCAAGGAAGGAAGCAACATAAGAAGAAAATTGCCTGACAAAACGACATCAATCAGAAGCAAACACAGAAGACCCATAATCAGCCACCTGCTCAGAACAAGAAGAGGCTATTCTATAGATACTACAAGAGGACGAATCATGAAATCCAGGACTGTCGAATCTTGAAGCTCAACAAAGACAAGAAAAAGCAGCCAGACCAGCAAGTTCATGCAACCAACATAAAGATGACGAGTGGGAAGTCTTCGTGGTGAGCCATCACCACGTCGAACAATCGAAATGGTTCCTCGATTATGGAGCAACGTAGCACATGACAAGCCATCAAGAATGGTTCATCGATTATTCAGCCTACAGCACCAAGAGATTCGTTCACCTTGGAGACAACAGCTCCCATAGAATTAAAGGTGAAGGTACTGTTAGAGTGAATTTTCAGAATGGAATGTCAAAACTTGAACCAAATGTATTGTATGTCCCAAACTTGACGACAAATCTACTGTCAGTCAGCTATTTACACTAAAGCAATTTAAGCTTATCCAATTAGGGCAGCTTAATTAGGTCATAGGTCGCGATTGGCAGCTAGCCATAATGCGATGTCATCCATCCAATTAGGCCTTCTAAAAAATTTAGTTGCAAAGCTATTAAGACAAGTCATAAGCTTCATATCAGACAAAAGTAGTAACGGTTGTCCTTCGACTCATCCGATAATTCGTCATCGTTGTCGAAGCAACTTGTTGAGCGATTCTCGAGTATTTCTGCAGATTGTGTAGAAACACGAATAAAACTACAAAATTGAATAAATGAATGGATGTAGATTATAAATCGATTATTCGGATGAATCACTCCGGATAGTAGAATAATCCAACATAACTCGTAGGAAACTTTGCCTATTGCATTCAAAGAAGCTCATAGGTTTTCTGAATTCCTGGGTGTCCTGCACTAGGATCTTTCGAGATTATATGGCCCAAATATGCTATATTATCAGAAAAAAAAAAAATCACATTTAGGTTTCTTTGTGAATAATTGATGCTTTCAGAGCAATCGAAACAACTTTTTCAGGTGAGCCAAATGCTCCTTTTAGTATAGTTGTATACTAAAATATCGTCAAAAAAGACTACACCCGGTCTGATCACAGACAAGCTGAATGAATCCAATTACTACTTGTGGAAATTTAAGATGAAGACCTTGCTAATCGCCAATGAGTTGTGGGATGTTGTCACAAGTATAGAAGAGAAGTCTGAAGACAACACAAACGACTCAAATTGGAAGTTGAAGGATGGTAAAGCTTTTGCGCTTATTATTCTCAATATAGCAGACACTCAGATTGGCCACATGCTGAAGCTCAAACTTCAAAACAAGTATGGGACATCCAGAGCTCACTATATAATGTGAAGGACATAACTTCTATGTTATATCTATGAAGAAAATTCTTCACTCTCAAGATGTCAAATGGTTATTCAATTCAGAATCATGTTAATTAGTTTAAGAATCTCTTGCAATGGATGGCCGTTGTCGGATCAATCATAAACGATCAAGACGCAATTATAACATGACATTGCTTTCAAGCTTGCCCTCTACATAAGAGTTATCACTATGTTGCTGCGCCAAGAAGATAATCAAAGAAGTTAAGACGCTTCATCAACTTCATCATCTCAAGCTCTATATGTCAACAAAGGCTCAAAACGACAGAAGCAGAAAAACTCTAAGCAGTCCGCATCAAATCAGAAACCGAATCAAAGTCAAAAACAATTATCAAATCTGCAGTCGATGAAGAAGATGTTCTGTAAGTATTGCAAGCGCACTAATCATGAGATCCAGGATTGCAGGGTTCTCAAAGCTAAGAATGCCAGTAAGCAACCAGATCAACAGGCGAATGCAGTCACAACACCTCCCGACATCAACATGGACGAAGGAGCATTTATGGTCAAACCAAAAAGCACTATTGGATAATTCTTAGTTTTTGGATAGTCTTCCGAATTCGACATGACCAATGTTGGCGAAGCTCATTACTGTCTAGGTATTCAAATCCAAAGAGACAGAAAACAGAAGTTGATCTCAGCAAAGATACATTCATAATGTCTTAATAAAATATAATCTGATAAATTGCAAATTAGCTCTCTCACCAATGGATCCAAGACTCAAGATGTCATCCCCAAACAATCAAAGAGAAGGAGCAAATGCGTGAGTATCCTTATCATTCGAAAATAGGATCTCTTATGTACGCGATGATCTGTACCAGACCAAACATAGCTTTTGCCTTCAGTTCCTTGAGTCAGTATATGACCAATCTCTGTATAACACATTAGAGGGCTCTTATCAGAGTCATGAGATATCTTCGAGCTACTATGGACTTTTGCATTTGTCATGGAGGAGTCAACAACGACAAACTCAATATTCTTAGTGGTTTTTCATATGCAAGTTGGGCAGGAGATGTAGACACTCATAAATCCACTTCAGGGTTTACATTCTTCCTCAACAATGGTCCTATTTCATGGAACAGTTGCAAGCAAACTTCGATAGCTCTATCTTCCACTGAATCAGAGTATATCGCAGCCTCTCAAGCTACAAAGGAAGCAATATGGTTGAGAAACTTACTTTCAGATATTAGTCTGAATCAATATGCTTCGACAATCCTGTTTTGTGATAATCAAAGTGCCATTGCTTTATCAGTCAATCCCATATTTCATTCTAGGAGTAAGCAGATTGAAATTAAGTATCACTATGTCAAAAGCAAAGCTCTCGACAAAGAACAGCAGATATTTTTACTAAAGCATTAAGCTTGGATGCACACAAGAAATTTTGTGTAGAACTAAGTTTGAAGGTCAAAGCATTCATGGATTCATATTAAGGGGGGGTGTTGGATTATTCTCCTGATGATCGACTAATCGTTTTTAGTCTTCATCCACATCATTATCCAGCTCTGCAGTTTTATGCATGTTTCTACACAGTCTGCAAAAGTACACGAAAGTCGCTCACAGGTGGATTCCACAAGTAAATTTTCAGGAAGTACTAACTGGACGGATGCCAGCTCACTATGGCCAACTAGCCATTATGATCTACGACCTAATCAGTTGTCCTACTGGATGCCCATTTTTGCTTAGTATAAATAATTGATCATACGTCTATTATTTCATTCATTCATGCAAGGCATTGAAGTAGAATTTGGCAGCTCTCTCAAGCTTTCAAGCTTGAACACTCTTGAGCATTGTAGCTCAGTTCTTTAGAGGTCTAAGAGTTTTGCTATTAGCACTTACTGCTTATCAGCGAAAGTGCAAATCAGACAGAGTTTTCAGAGATAGCTTAGAGTACGGGGTTTCTATCCACAATTGTCTTGTGCTCATCATTTTGCTGAATCAATCTATCATTTATTGCATTCAGTATCATGTCAGAATCTCTATGATCTCATATTGCTTTTGTCTGATAATTCAATTCTTCATTGTTTGGCTACGTAATCACTTTAGCTATGATAATTTCAAAATTAGTTGCTAAAAGATTGAAAATTAGTTGCATTATGTATTGTTCAAAATTGATAGGCGTAGTCATGCATTAGAAAAGCAGGCTCATTACGCTGCGCTCGATAAGTCGTTTACAATTTTGACTTGTCGTTATTTATCATCTCTTTCCAACATAAGACCCTATAGGCAAGGATGGCCATGGCTCTAATACCAGAGTTAGGAACAACATAATCACAAGAAAGGCAAAGCTAGTCTAAATCACCCAACCAATGCATTCTCTTATAGAATGCCCCTCCTAGCCCAAAGTGAGCTTGCATGCGGTAGGTGGTAGTTCCAACTGACACTCACTGTTCATGCTGCATGCATGGGTTACTGATGCATGGGGAGTTCCGGTCCAAAGGACTGCATGGCTCGAACGTACCTGGCATTTTTGAACAAAACATGTCAAAATCTCACAACAATTGGTCCTACTGGTCCATAATTGGAATAAGAGCCTATGACCACAGTTGGTGGACCGAAATGCTCATACCCAGTTTTCTTATTGCGATTTTCGGACCTAGCTTTGCCAACCCGTATCTCTGTTGCAACTCATCCATTTTGCTCGAGATTAGTACTTGCGGGTTCATTCAAGGTTGCCTAGTAGCCCAACAGACGGCTCCTAAAACTTTTCCAACAACAATTTGATTATCTACCTTTCTAAAAAATGACAATTATGGCAAACTTTATAACAGATTTTCTTTGGCAGATCCAAGCATGCCAATCTGTATACCAACCAGATTCGTCATTGCATTGAGATGATAATACAGAGATGAAAGTATTCGAGGTCTCACCATCTCCTTCCTCAAGAAGATTCCCTGAGTCCTTCATCTTGGCCTACTTGATATCGACCAACCTTTTCCTGCACTCTTTGGCCCAATGTCCTAGTTTATGGCAATAATAACATTTGTCTTTCTTCTTCTTTTTGCCAGATGATTCCACTTGATCACCAGAAGAATCCTTATTTCACTTGTTCTTTTTCTTTTGCTTGCCCTTGCCCTTCACCATCAAGGCTTTGTTTTTATTGCCCTTGACTTGGCCCTTATAGAGCTCCTGTCGTTCTTCTTCTTGCAGCATGATCCCAAGTAGTTCTTCAAATGCAGGCAATCTCTCCCTTGCTGTAATGCCACCAACGAAGATTTGAAATTTTTCTCTCAAACCATTTAAGCAAGTTTGAATGAGTTTTGCATCTCTTACTGCTTCTCCAATGGAATAAAGTTCATCTCGCAATGTCTTTATACATGTAAAGTAGCTTGTCATATTCTCATTGGGCTCCATCCTGATGTTCGTCATTTTATTCGTTAAGAACAGAATGCAAGAAGGATTCGTGGTCTCGTACTATTTTCTAAGTGCATCCCATGCTTGTCTTGGAGTGGTGGCATCACTTATGTGCACTATCACATGGTCCTTGACAGACATATTGATAATGGTGAGAGCCCTCCTCGCCTTTTTGTTGTAAACTTTCACTTCAGCCTCTATCATTGGGTAGGCTTCTTCACCCATAATGAACTCCCAAAGTTCCTTCTGCATGAAAATATTCTTAAGCTTGAACTTCCAGACGCTCGCTGTAATTAGATATGCTATCAAGGTTGCTTGTGTCTCCAAGCACGACTTCCCCCATGTTAGACACGACTTCAAAAAATTACCCGTTTGAGCCCAAAAATTTATTTTTTAATGCGAAATGAACGCAATGCCACAATCTTGAGCTTGTCTAGATGAAGTCTAGCTGACTGCCACAAGATCCACTAGCACCAAATTTGGCTTTAATCGGCTTTCCAAGTTCCAAAACATGGCCATTTTGGCGATTTTGGTTGTTATTGGCCCCGAGCTATAGTATGGTGAAGATTTTGCATGAAATGATACTTCTCCCTGAGAAATAATGTTTCTTTGTTGGGAGGTTCACCAGTCGGCTATTGCCAAAAATTTGGTGAAAATTGGAGCTATTTTGACCTCCAAAAGCCCTCTTTAGTGAATTCTATTTAAGGTGAATAAGTTTTGAGGAGAATGAACTAGAACTTCAAGAATAAGTTTTTTTTTTTATTGAAGAGAGAACCTTTCTGCACAATGGAAATTTGTAGTGAAGAATTTTCACATTTGCTTTTCAAAAGCACTTCCATCCAACAACTCTATTGCCCTCGCGATCTCAGGTCGTTGAAGCACTGCACGATTGAGGGCGTGTCAGCTCCCTTTCGATCTCCTCCTCATCAACTTTTGCAAGGGTTTCTTTTCCATTGCTATGGCTGTTGATCCAAACCACTCCATTGTTCCACAGGCAGCCGCGGCCTACTGGTTGCCGATTTCCTTCACCAGTGCGCCCAACCTCACCAATTTACAGCTCCAAAAAACGATCATTGTGGAGAGATAACTAAGAATTTATGGCCTCAAACCCTAGCTGTGGGTTCTTGAGCTTTCTTAAAAGGTAAATTCTTCAGTCTTGTCTGAAGCTATTCTGATACTCCTCTGCCTGGCTAAGGTCGCTCTGCACCTGGCTTATTGGTCTAATGTACAGCTCATCGATTGATGCCAAATTGGTTGCTAACACTCCAATTTCCTGAGCAATTCGTCTGTGACTCAGAGAAGTAGAAAATTTCACAATTTTCTCAGTTTCTCGTCCAATCAATCTCTGTAATTGCTTAGTCTTGCTCTGCCAGCTGTTCTCCAATCTCTTAAGACTGAAGGCTATGATCACCTTCCTCAATCTTGATCCATCGTCACAAACACAGCCTTGTCAGCTCTTCGAATTCCTATGGCCGAGAATTCGGTTGCAGCAACCCTTACAGCCTGCTCTGATACCACTGACAGGATCTTATCTATGTGCAGCTATGCTATCATACAACGTGAGCACAAAAGCCAAGACCAACTTCACAGAGAAACAAGCAAATCACCTTCAATAACAACAGAGAGGAATTCATTGTATTCAAAACTGTAAGTCAATATATACATAGCATTTTTCTTTCAGACAAGGCTGTCGTCGACGGGACTAAGTCCCGACATGTGTACCGTTACGCGACACATGCATGACACACTGCTCCTAATGTTGTAACTTCTGTACACAGTTAATATTAGAAAGTATTGTACTGATATGACAGACTTAAGCTTTCACTTCTAACGTGCTTAACCTGACAGATTCTCCTCAGATTCTTCATGAATCTGTCTCTCGTCGTTGTCCAGTAATTGCAATTGCCCAGCTCTGATACCAAGCTAACAAAAGTAATGTAGATCAGTTCAATCACACAAGCACATCACTAGGCGCTTCCAAGACAAGACGAGAACCAATTGCTCCAAACACAATGTGTATACATTAAACGACAAAGTACAAGAAAACTGTACATAAGTAGTAATTAGGGGCTTAAAGATTCGCCCACCATCTAGATGTGTGCGTGTGTGTGTGTGTGTGAAAGTGTGATTGAGAGAGAGAGAGAGAGAGAGAGAGAGAGAGAGAGAGAGAGAATTCGTCAAAGAATTGGCAAGTAACCGCAACAATAACAAGTTAATTATTGCCTTTTTAACTCATAGCTAGTTAAAGAGATATTTTGATCCCCAAAACTTTGGCTTAAGAGCCTTTCATGGAACCTAGTGAATTTGTGGCACGGAGGCCCAAATTGACTTTATTAGATTGGTCCCTTTCTTTACTTGGCTCTCAACTTGTGATATGAAGACAGCCAATGTAGGAGTAGCGATGACATTCAAGGGATGCATGCAATAGAGACAAACCACAATAATTCAAATATGCAAGGGTTCAGTATAGCTCAATCTATGTCGGTTTTGAGTACTTATGGATTATTGTGTAGATACACATTGAATTCTGATTCGAACTCAAATCCAAGAACTTAGATTCTAAATTTGGTTTCCTGATTGGAGGAAGTGGGCACAAAAACAAAAGCCTAAACCCATCCATAATACAATGCGGTTATATTTTTTTCTAGCTTTTGAATCCAAAAATGTTGATCAAGCTGACCTTTGTATTCTCACAAGCAACTTGCTTACCATTTCAATGGTGTGCTGAACTTAAGTTGTCTAAGACCCGAAACACAAATCTTAAAATATCACACCCAACTTGCTGGCTGACTAAAAATTCGTTGACCAAACAAAAAGTACATTCTAATTGACATGCATGGGTTAGATCATAATACAGCTGGCTAGTTAGGAATTTAGTTTTGATTTAGATACCAGCCCAACCATCGTATTCAGTGTAACTTGAAACGATTTTATAAAATTGGAAAATCATAGCAATTATATAGCAGTTTCCGAACTTTGGATAGAGTGATCAACCATTTGGTCACATGCATCTTCATCTTCTGAGTATATTTTTTGATTGATTTTGTTATTTAAGCTGTAATGGAGAACCTTCCAATATGGTTGGGTTACCATTGTAGAATTCATCTCGATGTGTACTCTTTGTTGATTTTGTGATATTTTTCGAAATTGTAAGCTGAGGTCAATACTTACTGATGAGCTTGTAAAAGCTTCATCTTTTAGTATCTGTTCAAGCTCACATCAATTGCAGGCTCAACATTTTCAACATCCATCATTCTTAGATACATCAATTGCACTCCTTAATTGGTTTTGTATTGTGGCCATTTGCATAATCATTTGCAAACCTGATGTTTGAAGGGCATAGGAATTAGATCCCGGAGTAATTTGGACTTTTATCATTTATAGAGGAACAGATTACACAGTAAAGTCACAATATGTTTGTGGCTCATGCATTTCTGATTCAGCTGGAAAGCCTTTGTTTTTTGACAAGGCCTTGATTTCTCAAAAAGCAAGTACATCCTTTAACCACGGGTATTACTTACTTAGAACTAAACTGAGATGGGCTGCCACCTGAATTTTGGATCAACAAACTTATTTGATGACAGATCAAACTTTGATTCAGCCTTGTTCTCAGACTTTGATTTGCTTTTCAGCTACTTTTCTCAAAGCAACAGGTGGAAGCACGCAGATCTGTGGCAGAATGCATGACAAAATTGAAGTCTAGAACTGACTTATATACCCACAGATCAGTGAGAGTCTAAGAATATGGGGACATGCATTGTACATTATTATAGATATTTCCAGACTATAATAAGAGAAAAAAGAATACCAGCATCCTTTCACATCCAAAATGCACAATTCTTGTAAATATACTTGTATTGGTCCAAGTATGTAGATTATATTTATCCCTAATTATTTCTGTTCCTTGGTGTAAAAAATTTGCAATGGATAATCCCATGTGATTGCGGATATTCATAGTGAATTCTACCCATCGTGCATTATCTTGAACTCACAATTGTTCAACGGCATGAACACAGCTAATTAGCTGGCAAATTAAACATGATGTAACCATTTTGGCCAGTCAAAGTGATATGGAATTCAGAGTTCCATTTTGTGCAAAATAAGCTGTCAATGCTACCAAATTTAACTTTTGGTTTATGGAGTAAATTGAAAAGGATCATATTATCCAGTTGAACCAATTTATGATTGTAAATGTGATTCTTGTATGTGCAATGCTTTACTATAACCTTCAAAACATCCACTCTCCTATCTCCCTTGGTCCTTCAAAACTGCAAACTAGTGATTAGTACAGTCTCACAATCATCTTTGGCACCTTCACATACTAGACTTGTCATAAGTGCATGATTTATTCAAGAGAACTTTGTACGGAGAAGTAGGAATTAAAAAATAAACCATTCTCATGTTCGGTAGAATAAATCATGGCAGAATAAGTAGTTTGTCACCTATGTACATGCCCATGCAACAGCTTTATTGTTGCAATCTCAAACAAACGAATAAGATGGGGCATTTGAAACTATCATAGCCACATAAAGTTGTCTGCTGTATTATGCATTATGTGACAATCAAACGTAAAATATCCCCAGAGAATTTAAAGGATTTTCTAGTTTCTTCAAGACAATGATCTTTCTCCTCGCGTGTCCAGTTCTGAATACAACAAAGGATGTGCACATCAATCGTGTCAGCTAAGCTCATGATTGCTCAACAGAAAGATAATAATACATGAACTTTGAGATGACTGTAATAGAGAATAGCAGACCTAAAAAGCTTGAAAAAACCAAACCCTGACATTAGATGCTGCCTATTCTAATCCGGTGTGCAGACTCAGAACAGATACATACCAGAAGGCAGATCTCAAGACATAAAACAGGAACATGATATAAAATAGTACCTCAGCAATGCTGTTCAATTTTTCCTTGACAGTTGCTAGCAGCTCTGGAAGTTCTCCATCCCATTTATAGAAGTTGAGCTCCTTACCGTCCAAGATCATCTGTGCCACCTATTCAAACAAATAAATAGAACAAAGTTTGAACATAAGAAAATAACAATCTTGTAAGTGCAAAGACACGCACAAATGGGTAAATATAACATCAATACCATATATCAGTAATGAATCATCAGGTAGTTTAGTCAACAGAGTACCTGCTTTCCAATAAACCGACCACCAGCAGAATGGGCAAAATACACATTGTAGAAGTGACAAATAAAAGCCGGGGGATTTGTTTCAGAGAGATTTCGCAGTAATTCTGCATAAGATGTTCCCTCTGGCCCAGGATTGGGAATTTTATGTCCTTGACTTTCAAACCATTCAAGGTCCGTAGCTAGAGCTGCTGACCTCTCTAATCCCGTATTCTTGAACAATGCATCTGCACATAAAAAAAAACTTACTCTCTCTCTCTCTCTCTCTCTATATATATATATATATATATATAAAAAAAAAACTTATGTACAGTTTTGCGCATGTGTATGGGTGCACTAGGCATGCTCCTCCCCTCACCCATGCATGAACTTTTTTTAAACTAAAAATCTAAAAAAAGAGGATGCATGCATGGGGAGGAGGATGCATGGGCTTCCTCCCCATGCATGCATATACATTGGCCATCCTTCAGCCACTATACAGCCTCCACCAGGTGGCAGCTCCTATTAAGTGGGATTTCAAGATAGCCACCTCATAATTAATGAGTGAAACGGGCCACTTCATTCTCTCTCTATCAGGTTTGCTAATCACTATATCTCTTAGAGAGTCACGGTTCCAAAAAGATCATCGAATGCCATTACCGATTCTTGCATGATTACTGTAGCCAATGGAAGTTCTGCAAAAGCTGATTCCGATGCCCTACATTCGCTCCATATCGAGAATGAAGAACTGAAAAGAATGCTCAAACAGTGCCGGATGACGAACGAATTGCAAACTTCCTTAATCTCGGATTTAAGGAACAGACTATCAAAAGCAAAACTGCAGTTAAATCCAGCTCGAAGTGCAAGAAAAGATCAAGCAAAGAAGGCATTGCAGAGAGAAGATCGAACCGAAACAGAAACAGATCTAGGCAATCGCACATTTGGTCAGAAGATAAAAACTTTGACGAAGCAACAAGAGATAATGATAGCCAAGAAAATTCTGAACGACTACCAAGTTTCAATTTCAGACCATCAACGATGATCCAATCTCCCAAAAATCCAGAGCAATGTGAAGTTGAACGGATATCAAATGAAAGAAACAATGGTGTGTTTTGTTCTTCTATACAATTGGGTTCTGGGTTTGTTTGTTCTATTTATACTTATGAATATAATGTGGGTAGGATTGTGTTTGAAGACAATTGCAAATTAGCATTCAATAACGTTAGCTCATGTTGATCTGCATTATTTCACAAGAAATGCATTATTTCACAAGAAAGGTAGCTGGGAATAGTTTCAGCCATTCTTGCAAACCGTCCTTAACAGCCATACAAGAACATCGTATTGCAGCAAGCACTAAAAAACTTGCAACTAAAAGCAGCTGGAGTACACAAGCAATAAAGATAATGGAAAAATCAGAAGTGAAATGTCAGTCTTCCTCTCAAAATGTCAGGTATCACATGGGCCCTGGGGCTGGGATCGCTGGCCATTTTTATAAGCCCCCCCCCCCCTCTCAGTTTGGCCCTTGGTTGTTCGAGAGTTATTCTCACGCCATGTTGTTGGTGACCTCCATTCGTGCTTTGCCCAAAGGGGGGCGGGAGCCTTGCATCTTGGAGGCACAAGATTTTTTTAATTAAAAAATTAAATCTTTTATTTAGAGACACCGGTCCAAAGATTTTACCCAGGTTTTTTGTGATTAACACTTTTATTAATCCCATTAGTACTTTGCAATAGTTACAAGTTTCATATATATATCTATCTATATAATTAAAACTATTTAAGAGAGAGAATATCGCCATGCCGTCAAACGCGAAAAGCTAAAAAACGTGAGAAAGGTCCTATGAACACATAGAAGCCATTTTTTTTTCTATTTTTTGGGCGCACGCGCACACAATTTCAAATTTTTTTTCCCCCAGAGCGCGCGCGCTCTCTCTTTCTCTCGATTGGTTCTCTCTCTCTTTCTCTCAATCGCGAGCAGGCAGGATGCGGGCCTCTCTCTCCATCGGGCCTCCTTTATCTTCTTGCTCTCTTCTTTTTGATTGTATCCGCCAACTGCAATATCCATATCCATATCCATGCTACAAGGTAAGGTCTGTAACTTAAGAAGCTTGAATCCTTTTGTTTACGGTTACCTCACAAGAGTATTGAACTTGCCAGCCTTCTCAAGCACGTTGATCAGGTCCACCTGGCCTGCTGCGTTGTTACTAAGACCATTAGGCATCAATATATGATCAATCTAAAAAATGGATATGTTATAAGAATAACTAGTGCTTCTTTCACTTTGCCAGGCTGAGGAATGTTTTCTTGGAGTTTAAGTTCGTTCATGTGGATGTAGCTCAGTTGAAGCCCTGCATGTTGATCTGCGGCAGGATGAGACAGTTGCAGTGAACTGTCAGCTCAAATGGCATTACATATCGGAACAATGACTCATGTATGGAACTGAATATACAAAAAGTTTGATGTCGCTTTTCTTTAAAAAAATAGCCTGCTTTTGTGTCAGGCTTCTTTTCACATCTTTTCACATTGTCAGACTTCTGTTGACAAAATCGACTTGCTTTACATGTTCCATAAATACATCTGTTGAGAAATGGGCCACATCTGCATTTTCACCTCTCAAGGCCTTTTAGAAGATAATCCAAACCTTAACCATGTTAAGGATTAGCTTAAGCTGATTACTGTAGCTGCCTTAAGGAAGAATCACGACCTCTTTTCCTTTGTGCGATGTTTCAAATCACTACGTCTGTAAATGTTTTGAACAGCCCTCTTCCTCGGTTAGTTATCTCAGCTCAGTCGTGTGATGCGATGAAGCAATCTTATCTACTCTGTAATTTTTGTCTTGCATGATTACTTTCACTCTAAGAACAATATGGAGTGCTAGATCCCTTTCATATGTATAAATGTATATCGATACAGTGAGGCTGGGCTTGGATCCTTAAGTCGTTGTTTACCTTTCTTTGTGTGATGCAGCTTAACTTTGATCGATGTGTGGTCAATGCAGCTAAGCATGGAGAGCTGTTTTGATGTTCAATATATACCGATTCCATACCATATGATCTTAGATAGAATGATGAATATCTCTCTCTCTCTCTCTCTCTCTCTCTCTCTCTCTCTCTCTCTCTCTCTCTCTCACACACACACACACACACACACACACACACAAAGAAATGATCAAGGTCAGCTCAACTGTCCTCAAACCTCATGCACCTTTGGCTTTCATTTTTCTCCACAATCTGTTTGCCCATTTTTCCTCATGCACCTCTGGCTTTCCTTTTTCTCCACAATCTGTTTGCCCATTTTTTCTCCGCCATTGGAAAGAGTTTAATCTACTTGCGACATTCTTTAATGGCTACATTAGTTTATCTTTTCTATTATCAAGTTCAATAACAACATGATTGATGGTGCAATGATAATATAGGTCGTATTGGCTATTAATTTCCCTCAATGTTTTAGGGTTTAAATGTCCTAAAAGCAGCAAAATGTAGTTGCTCAAAAACTCACACACACACACACACACACACACACACACACACACACACACACTCACTCACTCACTCACTCTCTGAACGAACTCTCTCACTCGGATGCTCTCTCTCTCTCTCTCACTCACGGTTCTCACACAGTCCCTGTGCGACCGAAATGCTCTGAACGAACCGCAAACCGCATGGTCTCTCTCTCTCCCTCTCTCTCACGGTCCCTATGAGGCCTAAACATGTGACAAGTCCTCCTGTAGTTTGTATTCTCTAGCCTTTTAAGATGAAGAGATCCGCTTAAGAATTCTTTGTTATATTTTTAATGGTATATGTTTTGGTGGTGTCATTGTTTTCCCTCTGAAAACAGATCTTCCTCGTCATAGATTTCCCACAAATAACAGATCTTACCTGTCTGACATACGGTGGAAACGATGCTCTCTCCCTCTCAGATGCTCTCTCTCTCACTCAGATGGTTCTCTCTCTCTCTCTCTCTCTCTCTCTCTCTCTCTCTCTCTCTCTCTCTCTCTCTCTCTCTCTCTCTCTCTCTCTCTCTCACGGTCCCTGCGAGGCCTAAATGCTCTGAACGAACCGCAAACCACATGGTCTCTCTCTCTCTCTCACGGTCTCTATGCGGCCTAAATGCTCTCTCTCTCTCTCTCTCTCTCTCTCTCTCTCTCTCTCTCTCTCTCTCTCTCTCTCTCTCTCACTAATGGTTCTCACGGTCCCTATGCGGCCTAAATGCTCTGGGTTAGCCGCAAACCGCATGCTCTGGGTTAACCGCAAGCCGCATAGGGACCACATTTAGGACGTGGATGTAACAGGGTTCATGAAGGACCAAGCTGTGAATGTTTTATTAATCTTTTAGCTCTAAACTGGCGCAAAAATTCAAGCTGGCCATCATGCCAAGTGACCATAAGTATGTGGTCAGAATAGTGGACGAGGACCATCAAACTTGGCAAGAGATTGTCCCTCACTTGTCGTTGAAGATTCATGATCATGTAGAGAGGCTTACCTTTCACATAATGAACATATGTGTGATCTACCTTATGTATTTGCTTTAGAAGCTAATCAATGTTTGAAAAGTTCCGAGTACCAAGCTTGCCTTTATTATTTGAAAGATATATCATATATGAACGAAGTTGCTGTCTAAACACATTCCATTGATTAGTGCACTTGTCTAGTTCCATATCTTTATATAATCCTAGTGTAGAGGATTCTGTGGAAAGAAAACTTATCAAAGTCTTAGACAAGAGTTTACTAATGTTTTTCCAGAGCAATCACCTTAGGGTCTACCTTTCTCTAGGGTTATAGATCATCTCTACAATAGTTCTCTTGTATCGCTATTTCCATACATGATAAGCCCCGAGTCCTCATAGAAGATTCTAGATCTAGTCAAGCCTTTGGGGTATAGGACTCCAAGAAATCCTGAGTTGGAAATTATAGCTAGAATGTTCCATCAAGAATGGCTTACATTTCCAAAATGAAAGGTTTGTGTCCAACTGAAGATGATATGAATGTAATGACAATCCTACTACAAGACACTCTGGTATATAGAGAACCTTGACCTGGTTAGAAGGAACCTCTATTGGCCAAAAACAAAAGGTTATGTGGAGGTACACGTTCAAAAGTGTGAACAATGCCAAGTTCATTAAGCGGAAAGAATTAAAGCAGTTGGTCTATTACATCCAACGGAAATTCTCGACAAGAAATGAGAAAGTATTTTGTTAAATTTTGTGATTGGACTTCCTAGAACTTGGATCTTAGATTGAGATTCCCTAGTTTTCTACCTTGAGAAGGAAATTTTAAGGGGGAGGAAATGTTATGTACCAAAATAATATGGCCTTGAAGGGTGACAGCCTTGCCATGAGGTGGAACGTTGGGGGACTGGCGTTGTAGACATTTTTAGTGCCATGTGTCGGCACCTCAGGCTATCTCGTATCATAGATCTAAGCATGGGCCATGCTTATGGTGGGACCCACTTGTACTATGTATATAGAGGTGGGAGAACCTGTATCATTCATTAAATCTACCCAAGGAGTAGGTGGATGGTATGAGCACGTGTGAGCCAAGATGTATTTCTATCCATGGAGATGAATGCACGTGAGTGTCGATTACTATGGTCAGTGATATGGGATGTTAGTTATCGTAAGAGGCTTAATCAGACTAGTTGGTGTCAACAACTCTGATGCATGTGGGTGAGTTGGTTGTGACTCTATGGACGGGCGGTACAAAGCATTCGTTTCTTCATGTTGTGCGGCCACATTACAGAGATGGGCCTTGAAGAATCGTAATGGTAGGGTGCATCATAGTGTTCATATAACCAAACATAGTCACATACAACAAAAATAGCAAAACAAACATCAAATTCTAAGTGCTAGTATAATCTTCTTTCTCTCGACTCCTCACTTTTTTGGGGATCATTCTCATTCGTACTTGCATCTTTCTCTTTCTCTCTCTCGGTTCTTTTCATCGATTGATGGGAGTCCATGATCCTTTTGGCTTAATTGAATTTTTGGCAATACCTCTTAATTAAATATCACATGTCTACTCATGATCAACTTCTTAGCTTCTCAGTCATGTAGCTGTCAAGTACTAAACAAACATCACAGGTATGGCATGATGTAAGAACAATAAACAATGAAATGTCGATCAAATAGTAATCTCCTACAAAGAACATCATATAGCCAACAAGACACTGATGTGCAAGCCCTTCTACAAAAGAATACCACTAAGCATTACTATAAAGACACTTATAGAAATCAAAATCATTAAGATGTAGATGCCATAGAGCTCTATTTGTACCACTATGGAGGCGCTTAAGGGAACCTTTCAAGAAGCTAGTAGTATGGGTCTCAAGAGGATCTATCTCAAATCTAATCATTTGCCCAATAGCTCTCAAACTTGTTGATAACTTTAAAATCTCAGCCCTCAATGTGGGTATATAAAGGGTGATAAAGACCAAAATAGATATCTTGATTCCCCATGTGTGCTATATAAGTCAACATTATGTCAATGTCACGGAGTATGAAACTACAAACATACATAATACATATGCTAGACAAGTAGTTGCAATAAAAGCGGAACTCCTAAACTAAAAGTTGCAACATGAAGGAATTGTCAAATGATGGATTGGACTCTACCAAGCTATATCGAAGGATTAGGAATGCTAAAAGAAGGCATCATTGGGATCGGATAGCAATAGTTGAATGAGGTCTAAGATATCATGGAGAATTCAAACTATTCATAAGGACAATGAATGGCAATCATGATCACATCCCAAGCTAGTGGTGTTGACCACAAATGACATAGTAGCAACAAGAATTGGCTTTGCAAATGTGTAGCAAATAGCAATAGGAATAACACCATAAAAAATGTTATACTAAGCCGGATCATGTGTAACAACATAGTGCTAGTTGGAAGTAGCTTACTAACCGAGGAGTTGCTATTAGACTGCTAGAACACTAGCATTTATAGCATCCACAAAAAGAACATTTACCTTTGAGATGATTGTAGCAGAAAGAAAGGAGCACGTAGCTCTGTGAAGACCATCGAACTATTCAATATCCATATACAAGATACCTAAATTTGAGATATGCTTCATGTGTAGGCCATGACCAATTTGGATATATACGTACCACATCCCAATGATTTAGTAGCTCTTGATGGCATATAGAGTTTGCATAGAAAGCCTTTGAGGGTCTCTCAATAAATTGCTTGCCAATAACAAGAGAGGAATCTCATGACAATCAGTACCAATGGATGTGTCGCTTTGTCTCCATCATGTGTAAGATATAGGCATTGTGCTGCTAAATCAAAAATCAAAAGTTATTTCTTTCACAAAAGTGAGCAATCGCCTCTTACCATAAGATCATACCTTTGAGTAGGAATAACATACAATTCATTAACTTTACTCCTTGAAGTCTCCAAGTAGGTACTTGATGCATGCAATGTCAAAATGCTTTGAAATTTATAGGTGTTCGCAACCTCCATTAATTGTGTGAGGCGTATTTGTTGGAGTAGCACATAGGTGAGCATTCATGTAGCTACTGATAAAAGAGTGAGCTTTGCATGTATCCACCAAGGCGAGAAGCTCTGCACCTTATATGTGCACTGGAAGTCTAACTAATGTGGCGCCCTTGTTACCAGCTCATAAATTTGTCTTGGTGTTGTCTAATCCAATGTGGATGAATCATAGCATCTCTAATGATATGCTTAATGTCACATAATTGACTAATTGCGACTACTCAGTGTCTAGCCTCGAGTTAGGGGAAAACTAGTGAGATTAGGCTCTAACGTCTAACTAGTGGTTAACACTTGGGGTTAGTTATAGCAAGAACCTAGGACATGTGGCTATATAATAATTGGTATGAGTGGCATTAGTACATCCATTCGAATCATTTGGAGCATGAATTGATGACAGCTCTTAGTGATTCTCTAGGCTAGGTGAGGCACCTCTCCCTTGGGGTGGGCCATGGTGGTATGGGATGCCATGGCTATGACTCAATGGATTCATCACCTATGCTAGTGCAATCCACCAGGCTTGGGCATGATCATGGGATTGTGTTATTAGTTGGGTGGTTGATCGTATGTCCGGTGCTCTATGGTTGATTAGACTCTTGTTTGATCTAGCATGTGAATAGAACAAGGTGTAAAATTTAAAGAAATGAATAATAAGAAAATAAACATGCAAAACCTTTCATTTTTTTAACACTAATAGATAATTTGCCAAGCTCATTTGACCATGGTTACACAACTCTCGACCTTTTGAGTCAAAGTAACCTATGGCAATGTAAGCAATTCCATTTACATTCCAACACCCTCCTTAAATGGAAATGCATAACATAACATGAAGTAACTTCTCGAAAGAGAAAAATGCAACTTGTTGTCCGAACTTCATGTCACCAAATAAACTTCGCACCGAAGTAGTCGAAATCTCATCCCCAATCATGTCCAACATATAAAAGGAAAAAAATGCGTAATAATCAAGCATCAAGTCGGAGGGTGAGGATTTGCATGCTCCATCCAAAGTAGGGAACCAACATAAACTCGGCAATAAGTCGAAACATGGACTTGTAATCCATCATAGGCTCCCACATCATTCGAAAATACTTCTTACCATAAGGACAATAAAAAAGGGTACCAAACTTTTTTAAAATCACATCCTCCCGAACCTTACCATCAATGACTTGCTCACATAGAATAGGCGATGTACCAACATCATGATGAAGAGTAAGTGTAGAACCAAAAAAATCAGCAAGAGGTACTGATTTTAAAGAGGCATGTGCCTTCTTTCGTAGTAAGATATTTCTTTGCTGTCCTGCAAAGTCTCCAATACCCGACAAGGAACTGTTATGGGCTGTTCAACACTTTGCTGCCCAAAGTGTTCCCAACATGGACCATGTTGTCCATAATCTTCCGCAGGCTGTTCCTGAAGCATAATGGACTGCTCATGATGTAAAATGGGCTGTAAATGACCAAAAGAAGATGACTGAACCTGCTGTCTAACATCTTCATCATAAAAATTTAGCAAACTATCAAGAGATGCATCAACGATGGCGTCATCAAAGCTGTCCCTCGAAGAGGCATGGGATGAAATAGAAGATTTTTCAAATAATGAAAAATTATCTCCAAACAAATGCTCACTCTTAACACTTTGAACAAAAGTACTAATTGACACATGTTTACTCCCTCCTCGATTAGTACAAAATAGTTCCAAAGAGTGCTTGAATTTTTCAGCCTTTGTTAAAACATCAAATTGAAAAGGTTTCGCATGAAACTTTTCACTAATGCATCCGTCGCATGCATCAACTTGCGGATTGCTTCAACATCTGCTCAATGTATCATTGTTGAGAGATGAAGATTCCAGCCCCATGTGGAAGATCAACAAGAACCCAAGTGTGGTTCTTCATGAGTGAGTTGTACTCCTCTTGCATTGCATCCTCCCAACATTTTATTCCGTTGGCTTGCTCATAAAAAACAAGTTCTACTGCACCATCCTCAATAGAAGTTAGAGCAAAATCAAAAAACTCAGCAAATTCTACTGATTTAGTAGAGGCACAAGTCTTCCCTTCATAGAAATTATCCACTTTGGCTGTCCTGCAAAGTCTGCAACAACCATTTAGGGACTGGTTTGGGCTGTCCAACAGCCTTACCTTTGTCAACACTTTGCTGTCCAAAGTGTTCCGAACTTGGACCTTGCTATCCAATGTTTTCCGAACTTGGACCTTGCTGTCCAATGTCTTCAACAGACTGCTCTTCACCATAAATAGGTTCTTCTTGATGAACTATGGGCTGCAAAATTGAAGGAGTAGTGGGCTGTCCACTCGAAGTAGATGGCAGTCCCTTCTCTTCATGATTAGATGGCAAAACCAAATCTGGAAATATTTCAAGATATGCATCATGTGGGCGCAACATCATAGGAGGTCTTTGCATCAAAATGAACATCACGACTTACTATGATTTTATTAGTATACATATTCAACAACCTATAGCCCTTGCTTTCACTACTATAGCCAACAAATATGCATTTAACTCCTTTATCATCAAGCTTGGTTCTTAGCTTATCGGAAATGAAAGCATAAGCCGTGCAACCAAAGATGCGTAAGTGAGAAACAATAGGCTTCTTACCATACCAAACTTCATAAGGAGTTAATACCTTCAAGGCTTTAGTAGGACACTGATTACTAATGTAAGCCGCCGTTATAACCGCTTCAGCCCAAAACTTGTGAGGTAGGCCCTTTGCCTTGAGCATGCATCGAGCCATCTCCATCATAGTGCGATTCTTGCTTTCAGCAACACCATTTTGTTGAGGTGTGTAAGGGGTTGTCATTTGATGATGGATACCTTTGCTGTGAAGATAAGTACCGAACGTATTCTTTATATATTCCCCTCCTCGGTCGGTACATAAGATCTTCAAAGAGTGCCCAAACTGATTTTCTATCATTGCTGCATCCTTCGCATACATGTCCTTCGGGATGCTCAATATTAGGAATGTATTCAACCATATTGGATCTCTTTAACATTTTCAAGCTAGCAAAGTTGGATGTCCAAACCTAGCATGCCATAATTCAGCCAACTCCAAAGAATGTGAACTTGATGCAACAAGACAAAAAGATGATGAAGCTCTTCGCTCATAGGTATCCATAAGGAACAATCCACCACGTAATGTTCCCGAAACAATGATCATAAGAGATCTCTTTGGGTCTTTGATAAGGCATTTGTCTTCTTTGAATTCCACAACCAATCCTTGGTTCATAATTGTAGAGACCGAAATGAGATTCTTTTTTATTTTTGGAACATAAAGTACATTACGAATGTACTTTTCTAGTGGACCCATGAGTCCCTACCAAGTTAATTTCATACTAACTTAGCTAAGTTTAGTAGGCCTAATATAATAAATGACCATGGTTACACAACTCTCGACCTTTTGGGTCAAAGTAACCTATGGTAATGTAAGCAATTCCATTTACATTCCAACATTCTCTTGCCTCCATTCTAATAGTACACAGTTCGTTCTTCAAATGTGATATTCTATGCCATGTGGACTTTCAAATATTGACCTTAAGGATATATTCCAAGCATGTTGTATTGAGTTTGATTGACATATCAACAACTTAATATGAAGCCTAGCATGATAATCCTTTAGTGAAATCCAAGGAAAGGCTTCTTAATAGACAAAATGTAAACTTGACTTGCACGCAAATCTATTCTTCAAATCTACTCCATCTTTATTACATCCACATGAAGTAGTGATGAGGGGTCAAGATGGGAACCCCCGATTAGGTTCACGCAATGGTTTTGGCACGGATAATGATGACATGCAAAGTTTTGGCATGTGTTATTTCATGCATGCAACTAGTATTGTGATTCTTGATCCAAATTGGAAGATTCTTGGTTATGAGAGCTTGTGAATGGATCTAGATTGCTGGTAGGGCAAGTGCATGAATGATGGGGGTTATGTTAAGAGTGGTAGGGGCTAGAAAATGAAAAGGTAGAGGGCCAAGTGTGGGAGACAGAGAGTGAGAGAGTTAATGTTGTGGAGTAGGGAGTGAGAAAGAAGAATATTTGGAGGGGGGGGGTGTTTAGAGAGAGAGAGAGAGAGAGAGAGAGAGAGAGAGAGAGAGAGAGAGAGAGAGAGAGAAATTATATTAATGTCTGTTGGGTGCCCAAGGGCACATAAGACAGAAGAAATAAGTACATATCTCGTAGGAGCACTATCTGTGTCGGACACATAAAACTCACTAGTTTAAGTGAAAAACAATATAGAACTCTCTCTAGCTAGTCAGAAGACATATCAAACATAGAATCATAAGAAGCATGTAAGAGCTTAACCTCCAACTCTGAAGAGGGTACAGGTGCTAGAGCTTAACCGCCTGCTCTGTTGAGGAAAGCAAAAAGGAAGAATATAATATCAATCTCGGAAAAAACGCCTGATACCCATAGAAGCGTGGTCCGTGGCTGGTGTCAAGGAGCTCTGGTTGCTCTGGTGGCTCGTGTAGATCTGGTAGGAGGTGGTGGCTGAGCACGCTGGGCCTTCACCCTCACCGATATGACTGCCTCATCGTCTGACAAGTCATCGCGCTCACGCTTCTGAAAGAAGCTAGTGATAAGATGCTGGCCATAATCAGTAGTAGCCTCCGAAGGTATCAAAGAGGCTCTCAACGTAAGCATCTCTCGAAGTAAAAGGCCGACACATCTGGGATCCTGATACTCCAAAAAGGTACTGAGGGTAAGGGGGGTGTCCCGAGACAAACAGTGATATCGACCACGTATCTCATAGTATGTAGGGCATGTGAAGATAAAATGGAACTCATCCTCATCCTCCACCACTCCCAATCTGCATACCTGGCAATTCAGATGCTCTCTCAAAATGCCTGAATATCTGCCTATCTTGATAGCCAGCTGGTGTGAAGAGACTCGTAACTGTCCCAACCTATATTGGAGCCCAAAGGAAAGAGGATGAGATAGATATAAAGGTCTAATAGGAAGCCCCAGACTATCTCTTCGTAAGATAGGTGTGCCATAAAAGGTAAGCTTGACCCTGCCATGATCAGGACGATCCCATACTATGTGGCAATATCTACAATACAACCGTTGTCTGATATATGCATGAGTCCCCTGTGGGAGATCCAGCATCAAGAAGCCCCATGACTGAAAGAAAGCAACCACATCACTGTACCATGAAGATCTAGCCTGTTGTCCAGCTATATCTTGGGAAGAAGTAAGCGTTGCCATCACGTATCTGTGAGTATCCATGGTCTCAAGTCGATGTAGAAAGATAACAATCTGAAACAAAGCCTTTATCACCATGGGAAGTGAGGCGAACTCTGCCAAAAGAATCTCATGAGGAACTGATGGCTTGGCACGAATCATCCTCCCTAACATGGTGATCTGCAGGCGAGTGATGTCTCTCCAAGTACCCTGAGATATCCCTGGGCACCAAACCTCCGCTGAGTGCATAGCCACTGGTGAGACCACTGTAGAGAAAAGGTGGTCTCTAGAAGCAGAATCATGAATATGGTAAATAGTACATACTCTCTCCATATGTAGAAACCCACGAGAAAACAAGGGCTGCTACTGCTCTGATGAAAGCAAAGAAGGGGGCTGTCACATCTCCATTGAAAGCCAGTGACGCCCTAACTAAGATCAAGTCTCCCTACCAAGGACGATCTGATATCAACGCCTGCTTCTGATTGCTAATAGCTAATGCCTTCCGTCTGCAGTCTCGCTGATCGGCCCATTCATGGCTTCGTAGCTTGCATAAAAAACCCGAGCGCCTACTCATCTTGATCCACAAATGCAACCAAAACGGCCGCTCCCGATGCCTCTTCGGGGATAGCGTCTTGCTTTTATTATGAACATGGCTCTCCTGCTGCTTTTCCATGCGAAACTCTGCATCTCTAGCCTGAGCCTTGTGTTGCTCAGCCTGTTCCTACTCCGTTGCCTCCTCCTCATCTTTACGAACTCGCTCCCTGTTCTCAAAATTATACACATTCCAATGCTTGTGGAAGAATGCACGCCCATCTCTCTCTCTCTCTCTCTCTCTCTCTCTCTCTCTCTCTCTCTCTCTCTCTCTCTCTCTCTCTCTCTCTCTCTCTCTCTCTCTCTCTCTCTCACACACACACACACACACACACACACACACATCTCTCTCTCTCACAAAGAGGAGGGCGCACCACGGAAGGAGGGTTCACCGGGGGTAGTGCGGGTAGAGTGACATGTTAGGTAGGTAGTAGGAGTGGCCCCTTAGATGCATACGGGCCATGCATCATGTTCCTTCTGATGGGGGACATTGGAGCACTTCCCTGGGTAAGACCCATCGTCCGGGAGGCCCTCTTCTTGGTGACTTTTTTCACCAGAAAGAGGCGTGTTCTTGCCATGTTCCGGGTGTTTAGCCATCTGGACCTCTGTAAGCCAGCCCCCACGCGCTTTGCATTCGACTTGGTGGTCATCGACCGTTTGATCAGGTGCAGGGCCCAGCTTCTACAGATGGTTGCCAGTGATCTTTGGGGTGCTAGTACATTTCCGCACACTGAGGATGGGGAGCACTTTTCTTCCACGGTGAGGGGAGATCAGTTCTGGAGGGATGCACAGACATTGTCAGGACTGCTTTGACCACTCTACATTGTGCTCCACATGGCTGACAGCGAGGGGTCGACACTTGGACTGGTGTATGAGCTCATGGACCGGATTGGAGAGTTCCTGCAGCTGCCCATCTTGCAGCCAGAGAGGTAAGCGAAATTGTTCTTTATCTTTTCAGTGTTTGCTAGTTTGTTTTTATGTCGATGTTAAGTTTTTTTGAAAATTTGCTTCGTCTTCGTGCAGGATGACGGAGCTGAGGTTCATCTGGGAGACGTGGTGGAACTACTTTTACAGGAGTATCCACAGCGTTGCACACATCTTGCATCCCCTCTTCCTCTCTCCGACACAGATATCAGGCAAGGAGCTCGAGGCGGATTGGCTTGAGTACATCTACAGGGTGGGTCCACACATTGGCTTGGATCGTATCAGACTCATGGAGGAGCTTTTTCCTCCACCTACAGCAGCCCCACGGGCACACACTCCACGAGCTCATCCTCCTCGCTCAGTTGCACAGGGAGTTCCCTCTTTTGCTTCCCTATCCCAGCCGGCCTCAGCTTGGGCCCAGCCTAGCCAGCCAGGTGATTTGCATGGGGGTGACGAGGCATTGACAGCTCCTCTTGTCCGCAAGAGACCAGGCAGGCCCAAGGGTGCACCGAACAAGAAAGGCAAGGCACAGAAACTGCCAGGGAGGAGAGGACAACCACGCAGGGCTCCAGGTACAGGTAGAGGTGCAGTATCACAGCCAGTTGGAGCAGGTGTTGTTGGTTTGGCCTGCTTGGGGGCTGATGCGGAGGCTGATTGGGAGGATGAGGATGACGAGTCTCCCCCCTCGGATACACAGCCCATGCCAGTTCCAGACAGGCAGAGATATCGGCTGCGAGAGTCAGCTCGGGGCCCTGAGTTGTCTCCAGAGCATTCGTCTGAGTCAGAGCCAGAGCATTGATTGTGACTCTGTTGTTTTAGTTTCAGTAGTTTGTCTCTAGCAGACGGTCTACCATTGTACTCAGATGATTTTTCACATTATATATAGTGTTTGGCCTACATTATTTGTTGCACATTGTGCGTATGTCGCTTTGTACATGTGATGCTTTATTTTATGTCGAAGAATTCTATGTGCGTGTCTGAATCCTGTTTTCATTTAATTTTGTTTGAAGTGAATGCTAGCTTCACATATATGCACCTACATCATGAGCACAACAATTACCCCTACACCCCAAACGACATTTCATAAACACATGTAATACATCTGCATTTAAAAAAATTACAAACATTGCATCTTACATGACCAGGCTCGCGTTGCACAAAAAACAACTATGTATATATTCAACCGTTGTATCAGGATAACATCACATATACTGTCATTTTTTTAAGCAGCCATCTAGTTATTTGCTGCACCATAAACTGCCGAAAACTACATAGCAACAGTCCGCCACATACGGCTGGACCTCATTGATCCTCCACCGACTCCTCGCCCTCGTCTGGTGCATTGTTTTGTCGCTCTTGCTCTGCCTCCCGGTTAGCCCGAGCTGCCTCCTGGTTAGCCCGACGTCTGGCCGCCCTTTCCCTGACCATGATGAGTTGCCATCGTGTGAAATCCATTCTGATCTGCTCATCCAGATCCAGCTCGACAGTGGGGACAGGACCCACAGCAGGGGCGGGTGGCTCCGGTTCCGGATTTCTCTGTCGAGTTTGTCGCAGCATCTCTCGGATATCTGCCTCTTGCTTCCGATGCCTCTCGTTGTGCCTTCGGATATCTTCCTCAAGCTTCCTCCTGGCTTCGCCCTCGGGCTTCGGTGGTATGCGCTCTGCCATCTCGATCGACCTTCTCCTCACAGCACCCTGGTCCTTGAACACCCTCTCACAGCACCCTGGCTCTCAAACAGCCTCTCACAGCCTGTCACTGGCTCTCGCTTTCTCTCTCACTGTCTATCACTAGCTCTCTCACAGCCTCTGAAAATGCCAACCACAATGGCATTGTGAGTGCCTATTTATCCCCACAGCCTGATCGGCCATGTGGATCCCCATCATCCCTCCATTTGCCTCTGTACCTGCCCCCATGTGATGCTCCCCCCTGTGTTGGTCTCCCATTGGGCCCATGGTCTGCTCACCCACAATGCCCATGTGCCTCTGTACTTGCCCCCATGAGATGCTACCCCCCTGTGTTGGTCTCCCATTGGCCCCTCGGTCTGCTCACTCGCAGTGCCCATGTGCCATTGCAACAGTCCCCTGCATCATGTACTGTACCCTCTTTTTTTACACCCAAAACCCCCGTTTTTTTACTTTTTTTTTGTCCTTTTTTGGTAGTTAATATGCAAAAAAAAACTATTAAAAATATATTAAAAAATAAAAAAAAATATTAACAATGGTACCGCCCTGGTACCGCGGATCCCAGGGCGGTACCGTATCGGCGGTACCACTGATATGGTACCGGCGGTACCATACCAACAGTACCACGAGGTACTGGGTACTGCAGATCCCGGTACCGTGGGACCGTACTGGTACCGCGGTACCATGATGGTACCACGGTACCACAATATAATAATTTTTTTATTATTTAATATATATTTCTATGTGCGTGTGTGAATCCTATTTTCATTTAATTTCGTTTGAAGTGAATGCTAGCTTCACATATATGCACCTACATCATGAGCACAACAATCACCCCTACACCCCAAACGACAATTCATAAACACATGTAATACATCTGCATTTAAAAAACTTACAGACATTGCATCTTACATGACCAGGCTCGCGTTGCACAAAAAACAACTATGTATATATTCAACCATTGTATCAGGATAACATCACATATATTGTCATTTTTTAAGCAGCCATCTACTTATTTGCTGCACCATAAACTGCCGAAAACTACATAGCAACAGTCCGCCACATACGGCTGGACCTCATCTATTCTAAACATCCCTCACTGATCCTCCACCGACTCCTCGCCCTCGTCTGGTGCATTGTTTTGTCGCTCTTGCTCTGCCTCCCGGTTAGCCCGAGCTGCCTCCTGGTTAGCCCGACGTCTGGCCGCCCTTTCCCTGACCATGATGAGCTGCCGTCGTGTGAAATTCATTCCGATCTGCTCATCCAGATCCAGCTCGACAGCGGGGACAGGACCCACAGCGGGGGCAGGTGGCTCCGGTTCCGGATTTCTCTGTCGAGTTTGTCGCAGCATCTCTCGGATATCTGCCTCTTGCTTCCAATGCCTCTCGTTGTGCCTTCGGATATCTTCCTCAAGCTTCCTCCTGGCTTCGCCCTCGGGCTTCGGTGGTATGCGCTCTGCCATCTCGATCGACCTTCTCCTCACAGCACCCTGGTCCTTGAACACCCTCTCACAGCACCCTAGCCCTCAAACAGCCTGTCACCGACTCTCGCTTGCTCTCTCACTGTCTATCACTAGCTTTCTCACAGCCTCTGAAAATGCCGACCACAATGGCATTGTGAGTGCCTATTTATCCCCACAGCCTGATCGGCCATGTGGATCCCCATCATCCCTCCATGTGCCTCTGTACCTGCCCCCATGTGATGCTCCCCCTTGTGTTGGTCTCCCATTGGGCCCATGGTCTGCTCACCCACAATGCCCATGTGCCTCTGTACTCTGTACATGTGATGCTACCCCCCTGTGTTGGTCTCCCATTGGCCCCTCGATCTGCTCACTCGCAGTGCCCATGTGCCACTGCAACAGTCCCCTGCATCATGTACTGTACCTTCTTTTTTTACACCCTAAACCCCCTTTTTTTACTTTTTTTTGTCCTTTTTTTGGTAGTTAATATGCAAAAATTAAATATTAAAAATATTAAAAAATAAAAAAAATATTAAAAATGGTACCGACCTGGTACCGCAGATCCCAGGGCGGTACCGTACCGGCGGTACCACTGATATGGTACCGGCGGTACCATACCAGCGGTATCACGAGGTACTATGATATATATATATCATAGTGGCACGTAATATATACTAGTAAAGAGTGCCCGTCGTTGACGGGCAATGGCGGCCGATCTAGGTGGCGGCCGATGATTTGGAAATTCAATATGTCGTTGACGGACGCTGATTTTCCAATCTAGGTGGCAGTGGTCCCTATGCGGCCTTTGGTACGCGAGATCTCAGATTGTTAGTTACGCCTCGTTATGCCGAACTGGGCCAAAAATGTACTTAATAACCTTGTGAGGGCCCAAACACATTAAAGGAGCTAGTGCATGGGTTAGGATGGCTATATGCATGTGTAGAGTATCAATTGTAATGAAAAGTGTTTCTGGCTTGCATGGGCACATGCACAGGTGAAGCTTGGGTCCATATATCCTTGTAGGAACTCGCCCTCCTACCATTCCAGTTGCTTGTTTTCATTACCAGATTTCTCTTCTACACCTATCTCCTATCCCGTGGCTCGGGGGTGAAGCTATTGGAGATTGATCGGCGGCTTCTTGTTGGTTGGGTGGTTTTGCTCCACCATGTTCTCTTTGTGTTTGTCTTGTAAGCAAGATCTTGAGGAGCTTCCAGGTGGAGAACAAGCTTCCAAGTGGGTGTTTTCTCAAGGTTTTCACTTGCATGTCATTAAGATCCGTCTTTGTCGACTTTCTCTAGGGTTCTATGGAATGATGTCCATGATCGCCAATTTGTGAAGTTTTTTCAGGGTTTTGCTTGTGTAGCTCAAAACTAATGGTAGATCTGAATTTCCAGTAAGTGTACTTTTATTTTAGGGTTCATTAATTGTTGAATTAATGATGCATGCCGGTAATTTACAAGATTTACGGTTGTAGGCTATGATTTTGGTCAAAAATTACTTGTTTTTTAGGGTTTTTGGCTAGAAAAGGATAGTAAGATCCATAATCCAGCAAGATCATTTGATGGCTGTAACTATGTAATTTGACTTGCATGTGAGCGGTATGTGGACGCATGAGGTAGAAATCGGCTTTATGTAATGGAGAAAATCGGAAATATTGCTAAAATTGATGATTTTTGCAAGTTTTTTCATAGATTTGCATGAGAGTAGACCAACATCTTTTAAAGTTGTCCAAGCTTATCTGTTAGGGCACTTTCGGCATTCAGTAAGGTAGTGTCCTCCTGTCTACTATAAGAAGGGACCAACTCAAGTTGCTCCTCATGTTCATTTCCTCATTTCAATAAGCAGATTGGTTCTCTTCAGAAATAGATTGATGAATGTCCTCGCTCTTCTTCTTTCCTCTTCCATATTTCATGCTTTCTTTGGCTTTTGCTAATTGTTGGATCTGAATGTTATTGGGATTGACTGTTATTATACTTTTTATGAGAGAGAAAGTGTAAGCTATCTTTGTCGTGGATGTGTAGTGTTAATGGATCGTAGGGTTAATGGATGTTAGAGTTAGATTTGGATCCTCCATTCACGTTGAAATCTGAACTATACTATCGCTCTTATGGGAACAAACCTACGCATGACAATTAACTTCATCTCTTTGATGCTAGATTAGGGCAAAGATTTTAGAGATTAGAGGGCGTAGGAGGCCCAAAAAGGGCTGAAAATTGTCTTTTTTCATGCTTTTGGGGGATTTCTTGCTCCAAATCCACGAGAATCATGCATGGAGTCAATCCAACCTGTTTTGTATTCCTCTTGGCCTTCCCGGTTAATTGGTTGTCGAGGGCTTGTGCTCCGTCTCCATGAAGCTTGTTGCTAAAGCGCCCTCCCACAAGTAGAAAAATCTTTGTTCTCAGCCCATACAGCTTCACGAAAGTCTAATAGACTATTTTAAGGCTGTTGGTAAAGTCTCTTTGGGTGGTGGCATGGTGTTTTACTGATTTTGTGAGAAAGCTCCTATAGAAAGTGCGCCCTACTACGGATTTTCTGATGCTCTGTTCTCACACGTGTGAAGTTGTGACGTGGTACTACACTCATCTTGCCCTCCCTCGTATTGTGCTTTACAACAACCAATTTGGTGCACTATAGCTCAAGTTATGGCTGTTTGAAATTTTGGCAGTTTCATGAGAAAAATTGTCAAAAGCATAAAATGTTCTGATGCATGTCTGCTTTTCCCTAATTTGAATTACTGTACTTGCGTAGATTTGTTGCATGGTGATTCTGTTAGTTTTTCTGACATGCATGATAAATTTACAAGTCGTTTTGAGTGGTCACACACATGCACTTTGACGGTTGGGTCATAAATCAGTATGAATGGCTGATGGATTTCCTAGAACTGAATTTTATGTAAACAAGTTCCGTAATGATGTTCTAGAGTTTATGTCATAATGCCTTGCATGCCGGACTGACATTATGGTCGTGACACTAGGAATCGAACTATATGTCATTTTTTTTTCAATTTCGATTGCCTTTGCACTGACTTTATTTTCCGTCAAATATCTAAGTTAAGTGAAAAAAATTAAATTCCAAAAATTCAAATTTTTCAGTTTTTTGAATTATCTATGAAAGGAACTAAGATCACTGATTTGACCATACTGGAGTTAGTTTCAAGCAGAATTGGTCATAGTATCTCACTAAAGATTAAGAATAGACGTATTCATTAACTATGGTCAATTATTTCCTGTGTTAGATAATTCAAGATGACTGAAGAAGTCGCAAATTCTGTTGTACCTTCGTACATGCAAATTTGCCAACAGTTGAGTACTACACTCAATGACATGAATCATCGGAATTATTTACGAGATCAGCAAATGGAGGTTCTGTTGAACCAAGTGAAACTGTTGTCTTCTCCGAATCTTGGATTCCAGCCTGAGACTTACTCGGGGGAGAAGAAGGAGAAAAAAACTGGAAGGTGTGAAGGAATGGCTCGTCAAGTGGAGCAATTATTTCAATCTACGTGGAATTCCTTATGAGAAAAAGATCAAGAGCGTCGTGTTGTTTCTACGTAGCAAGACATCGTCGTGGTGGCGTGATCTAACAGTCAAGCCCACGACCTGGGAAGCATTTGCGGATGTCGTTAAAAAAGCTTTCATGATTGCAGCTAATGTCAATTATTACCACAAGTTTGTGAACTACAAGGTGTGTTAGAAAATCAACTTGTTCATAACAAGCAACCAAGATAAGATTCCAATTGTTGTAAGACAATAGCCATACACATACATGGAAGAGAACACACAACTATGATGAAGCAACGATGAGATGTACTCCAACTATGTCCCATTGGTTAAGGTAGGGCGCACTACATTCTTATAGACTTTGGTCTATGCCAAAAGAAAAAGCAATCTAAAAGCAACTGCCTAATTAATGTCTCTACATATGGTAAAAGCACTAACACCTATCTATAGCAATAACTTGTGCTCCAAATCAAAGCACTAAATTCTCGAACTTGTCTAACTATAGTCTAACTAAACTTTTACTAAATATAGATAAGGGCCCCTATAATTAGGACGCAGACATGGCCCAATAATCCTAATTAATTCTAAATAACGACATTAGGGGTATTAATGTGAACATTAATTCTAAAACTCCCCCTTAATGTTTACATTGTCAAGAACTATGCATAGCACAAGTATGCATATATATCCTCCATGGCGCCCATGTAACGAAGATCCTCAACTCTGATGTAGAATCCATGATCAACTCTAATCTCAATGTCTTCATTACTCGATGTAAAACTTCCTTTGTATAATGATGTAGAATTCCTTTGAATGTTGATCCTTTTCATGTGAACCTGCTTCATATGACTTCCCACTGCCTTGCTTTAGTCTTCATGTCCCTTTAGTATATATGTGTGACTCCCCTTGAATCAAATTACGTGACTTGTCTCTTTGAACATCTTCCAAGCTACCACAAAAGATCTCACCAACATCCCTAGAGAAAATGTAATCCTCTTTGATTACCATAACACCATCACGACAATCATAAATTGGAAATAGATCTACAAATATCAACATCAAATCTCATACATCAACACCCACGTTAGAAACTTGTACTTCATAAGTAGTCGGCTCCACTTGTGCCGATTCCTTGAATTGAATCCACTTCAATTCTCCTGGTACTCTCATAAGTTACCACCCGTGATGGAGTTGATGAACTTAGTTGAACTACTCCCCTGGATGTACACTTCATGTTTGCATTCCAACCACTCTCTAACTATAACCAAACCAAATATGCAAGTAATCGAGCATTCCCAATAGAAAGATAAAACGTATGCAATACTTCCTCACACAAAATAACTGATACTTCCCCTCAAATACTTTCTCAAACAAAGTACTTGACACTATCTTTCCATGGAAATCTTCTACCTCTATCTCACACATAGAGTCACTTGCTCCAAACAACTTTCCAACTTAGAGAGCATCTCATCATGACATCTATTCGTCCTCACACTTTGTCATGTGCAAACTTCCCAACTAGTGTACGTCCATCTTCCTTGAAGAAACCTGCTTCACTTAAAAAGACTTCATATTGATTTTCTAAGGTTGACCAATTACCTGTAAATTGATGAACCCTGTTGTTTTTCTTGAGGCTAAATAACAACCTATACTGTTGATTTTCAACCGTTAATAAACAACCTTGGCTTCCAAATCTTTATAACAGAATCTACCGCATGACAGAACATGAACTTGGATAGATTCAAGAACTTGAAGAAACAACTTTTCTCCAACTCAAAATAGATCTTCCTTAGTAGAATTTATCTCACTTGGTAACACCACATGAACAATCAACTATGACTTGGATGGTATCCAGGAATTACTTGACAACCACAAAAAACAATCACTTCGATTACCTAACTAACCACAGCCAATAACATGCATCCTATGCAACCCAAACTAGGTTTATATTTGGCCTTTGAAGACTCCGCCACTTTTTGACGGTTCCTTCTTATTTGCTAGTTCTTTGTTGTGTACCCTATGTTGCCTACAGCCTTGCCCGTGTTTTGAACACGATGTCTCCTTGCCACCAAGATATTTAGTGCATCTGCCTTCACATTCATAGCAGATTCTCACACAGAAGAGCACATCCTGGAGGACGGTGGACCTTCATTGCGACCCCTGATCTGGGATCTACTGGGACCTGAGGGCGATATCTTTTTCAGGAGGTTCTCGCATTTTCCTTATCTGTCATGCAAGATCATCTCCCTCTATAATTCTGACATGCTTTCTAGCTGCCAATAGGTTCCCAAGGACTCTGCATTCTTCATCCACTTCACTCTTCGATGAGTCAAAAAAGTGTCAAGTTTTTGTAGGCGTACTTCCGAAACACACGAATCAGCAGACAGTGTTTCGCACTCTCAAACAGATCAATCAAGTTTTGCAATTTGCTGAATTAGCCAGGTTGGACGATTCCAATCTGTAGCGACGTTCTGCAATAATGATCCTGCAACAATGATCAGTGATCTCCCAGTAAACTGACCTGCAGTACTTCCAGCACCTGAATCTGATTTTCAATGATAGTGACCACAAAATCTGCCTTCAGCGATTTGTCTCCAACAACCTATCTAATAGTTGTTTTAGAGCCAAATCTTCAACAATCTGCTTTTGCTTCTAACGATCTGTCTCGCGACCAATATCAGCTGTCTTCGCAGCAATACGTTTGCTTTAAAAATCTGTTTCTAGCAAGCTGTCTACAATGATCTTTAGCAGACTCACAATAACTGTGGATAACAATTCTGGTCCAGTGTTCCTAACTATAGAACCAATTTCAAGAAAAACTGCACTTCCCCTGAGTTCTTCTGCAAGCTGACCTTGTTGTCCTTGTTGCAATCTACCAAATCCTACAATACACTATCAATAGCTTTCTAACACTAAATCTGCAGCAGCGATTTGATTCATCCTACATGCAATAGAAAAACTCTGACAATCTGCAGCAAAACAACTTCATAATCTCCTCTTGCAGCACAACTCAATTCCTTGTAGCACTTGATCTTCTCCTCGCACAAAGATGCCACCATTGTAGACGAAGATCAAACTTGAGAGTTGGCTAGGGACACCATCTGCACCTGCTTTTCTCCTTTGAAGATGATGGCCTAATCAATCCCTTACGAATTGATTCTGTTCGTTGGAGTGCCTCCTTGTTCTCTCGAATCTTGAACCATGCTCTGATACCATGTTAGAAAACTCACTGGTTCATAACAAGCAACTAAGATAAGATTCCTATTGTTATTAGACAATAGCCATACACATACATGGAAGAGAACACACAACTATGATGAAGCAATGATGAGATGTACTCCAACTATGTCCCATTGCTTATGAGGTAGGGCGCACTACATTCTTATAGACTTTGGTCTATGCCAAAAGCAATTGCCTAATTAATGTCTCTACATATGGTAAAAGCACTAACACCTATCTATAGCAATAACTTGTGCTCCAAATCAAAGCACTAGATTCTCGAACTTGTCTAACTATAGTCTAACTAGACTTTTACTAAATATAGGTAAGGGCCCCTAGAATTAGCATGCAGGCATGGCCCAATAAAATTAATTCTAAATAACAACATTAGGGGTACTAATGTGAACCTTAACTTCAAAAAGATTGGTAGAAAGAGCTTGGATTCTTATGTCCAGGAATTTATGGATCTCTGGAATCGAGGTCCATCATTCGATCCTAAATTGGCACTTTGCCAGTTTGTCCTAGGGTTGCTTGCTGATTATCAGAACGAATGCAGAAGAAAGGTGCTTCAGAACATCAAGGATGCTTGTTGGATAGCGTAAGTATATGATTCCACCGTGGTGGCGTCCAGGAAGCAATTTCAACAAATTCCAACCACTTCAAAAACTAAGGGGAAGAAGCGAGGTCCACACCGAGCTCCAAAATATTTTGATGAATTGGATCAAATGGCATTGAAACCACCGAAAAAGAAGAAGATGAAGAAGTCCATCTCCCAGATCAAGGCTAAAAAGGCGAATCTATGTTTCACTTGCAACAAGCCTGGGCAGATGATGAAATTTTGTCCTAAAAGGAAGAAATTTTCGGCATAAATGCTTGAAATCCCTGGTGATAAAGGTACACCTTTGGAAATTTGATTGTGAGTGTCAATGTTCTTTCTTTCAAAATTGTTTAGGTTAACAGGCACAGTTAAAGATCAAGAAGTTAGTATTTTAGACAGTGGTTCTACTCATAATTTTATCAATTCTCATCTCGTGTAGAAACTCAGCCTAACAACTAAAAGCCAGCAATCATAGATACAGAGTTTATCTAGCTTAGGGTAGTTACTTTATTTGGCAGCAATTTTTGTAAATCCATCGGATGGAATTTCTATAGTTATTACAATGGAGGCATTTGATTATTCACAGTATGAACTTTTTTTCAATATTTGCTATTCCTGTTATGGATGTTTTTGATGTGTATCTAAATGGTTGTGAATTTTCAGTGATTCTTAACTCAGTAAATTTAGATCACAAACAAGCAATGAAAAATCAAATCACAAGTGAATTTAAAGATGTTTTTCCATCAGAATTACCTCATGGTTTATCGTGGTCTAGGTCAATAGACCACATGATAGACTTAATTCTAGGAAGTCAACCTATCTCTAGACAGCCTTATAGGTTCTCTCAGAAAGAGAAGATAGAGATTTCAAATCAAATAAAAAACTATCTGAGGATGGGACATATCCAGTTGAGTAAGTCACCTTGGGGAGCTCTAGTTCTTCTAAAAGCAAAGAAGGATGGAGGTTTCCAAATGTGCATGGATTACAAGGGGTTAAACAAAGTGACTATTAAGAATAAATATCCCGTTACCCAGGATGGATGACCTTGTAGATCGCTTAGGTGAGGCTAAATACTTCACTAAGATTTATCTCAGAACAGGGTACCATCAAATAAGAATTATATCAGAAGATGTCCAAAATCCTGGATTTCGTACTAGATTTGGCCATTATGAGTTCTTAGTGTTGCCTTTTGGGTAAATGAACGCTCCAGCAAATGATGAATGATTTGTTTCGTCCATATTTGGGGAAGCTTGTGGTAGTGTTTTTAGATGATATTCTCGTCCACAATAAGACCTTTGAGGAACACATAGAGCACATTACGACTGTCTTGATGAAACTCCGACAGGAGTTACTCTACGCTAAGGAATACAAGTGTGAATTCTTTAAGCATGAGCTGGTTTATCTCGATCATAAGATCATTGCTTATGGGATCAAGATTGACGAGGATAAAATCACGATAGTGGTTGATTGGCCGATTCCGCAAACTGTTAACCAAGTGCACATCTTTCTTGTCTCCCAAGAACAATTTTGGGCTTAACATAGGGTGTACATTGGTTCATCACCCAAAGCTCTTGGTCCACCCATTCATGCTTAGTGTTCATGTCGACAATTTGTAGTTGTAGCAAATTCATGGCTTGCATCATATCCTGCAAATCAGCTAAAGTTCAATGATGGTGCCTGAGATCCTTTTGTTGTGGGCTCCATAATTGTGGTGGCTAGGTGGTGCAAAAAACTAGAAGAGAAATGGTGAAAGTTTGAGCAAATACGGCTCCGAAATCTCCAACTATGTGAAATAGCTTCAAGAAGCTACAGTGTCTAATCGCTGGCTAGTTTGCTGGCTGCTAGCTGGATCACTGAAGTACAGACCTGATCACCTGTTCGTTGGCTGCAGAGTTGTTTGCTGGCTGTCTACTAATTGATTGTTGGTGTACCTGATCGCTGACCTACAAACCTGCTGACCTGTTTTTTGATCGTAGGGCTGGGCAGATCTGTAGGAGATCATAGATCGCATGTGTTGGAGACAGATCGTTGGTTGGTTGCCTGATGGATCGCTGCCTAACCAGATCAGACCTGATCGCTGCCTATAGATCAGACCTCATCGCTGCCTATAGATCAGATCAGACCTCATAGCAGAGCTACAGATCAAATTGCTACTGCTGGAACGATGCAAACTTGTTTGTTGGAAAACGAGCTGAATCTGAGCTAAATCTGGTTACTGAGGCAGATAGCTGAAGTTTGGCAAGGTACTGATTGCTAGAAATTCAGGTTGCTTGCTAAAGATCAATACAATGGCAGGGTTGAACGATGCTATGTTGCTGAAGTCTAGCAAGCTGGATGGAACGAACTACAACATATGGAAGTTCAAGATGCGGCATCAACATCTTCTAGTGGCTTCTCGAAGGAAGAGGAGTGTTGGTTTATTAATTCAGGAGCTTCGAAGCATATGACACCTAGGTGAGAGTGGTTGTCTAGTTTTTAAAAACTAGATGATGGATCAAATGTGACTTTGAGAGACAACTACACATGATATAAAGGGAGTTGAAAAAGTACAGGTTCAACTACCTTCAAGGAAAATTGGAGACATTAAGGATGTGCTTTATGTACTAGGAATGAAACTAACTTACTCTTAGTGTCAGCTATTGCGAAGCAACACATGGTGGTTAATAGTTCTTGTTGTTGTGGTGACCTCTTATCTTCCACGTTTTGTCATCCTTCTTTGTTAATGTAGATACATCCATCCAGACATGAGGGTCCGGGCCGAAATGCCCGCGTCCGACGCCCGGACCCGGACCCGGACGCGTCCGACCCCCGGACACGGGGTCGGACGCATCCTTTTTTTTTTTTTGTTTTTTGGGCTGGACGCATCCAGCGTCCGGACGCGGACGCGTTCGGGCCCCAAACGTGTTTTTTTTGAAAAAAAAAAAAACAAAAGGACTATTATTCTCAGATTTATTATGATTCGTTATCCAATTGAGCTTCTGGGATACAATCACTAATGAACTAAGTCTATTCCTCAACTAAGAAATACTCTATACCAAGAACACTGTATATCCAATGCACATCTCTGAGACTAGGCATACATCCTCTCTCACGAGTTTTCCAACCCACTTACAACTTTGTACCACATTTCCCTCATCAACCCCTCCCTGATCCTAGTATTCCAACTAAGATTAGGTTGATATTACACAGACATCCCAATGATCAAATTCACTTCTATCCCTCACATCCTAGGATTAGTGACTTCAAATCTTATTCAGTACTACTTATAATGATTTCCAATTTCAATCCATCTCTAGTTCTAGATTGGTCCAACACAATCCCTAGAGAATTTCTCTCAAATCTGTGCAACTAATAGGTCCATTAATAGAAATCTTACTCATCACTTCACCCCTCCTTTTAAAAGAAATTTCTCTTATAAAAGTTTGCTAGAGAGACAACAAATGAAAATACCAGAATCGTGAAAAGTCAATAATAAGTGCCTTCCAAATAGGATTCACTCTATCATACACAAGACTTCTCTTCTAGATATTCTCAACACGAGTTACAGTAACTATCATCTATTTGAGATCTATCTATGCATAAGAAGAGACAATCTGGGATCAAGAAATTGAAAATACCAACAAGCTGGAACATTCCAAATTCCAAGCCAAATCCAAGTAGTAATTCACATGATTAAAAAAGTCCTTCAGAAAATAATGTCCATGCCGGAAGGATCATATGAATTTTATCTGATGTCCAAATATGAGAAATTTAAAAGAAGTAAGGATTCTTTTCAAAGGCTCTCTGATTTCGTAAATTATGAGATACCAATAATGGGTCTAGACTAATCTCAAAATTTCCCAAAATACCCTTCAATTAACCAATGATCTAATTTTGCCCATAACACGAATAGGTACTCAAACTTACCATTGATAATCAGATCTTTATAGTCCTAGAATTCCCTTTCCGAAATTATTGATGTCCCATACCACCAGCTCTTCCTTCCAGACAATCCTCTGATATTCTAGAGATCCGTAGAATCAATCTAGAATAGGAACTATACCAAGTATAGAACATATCATTATAACCAAACACTGAAGAATCCATAAATTTTGCTCCTGATGGATAACCATAATCCATTTATGAAAGGGTGATTCCACAAGAAGCTTCCTACACATGGTCTCTTAACACACTGTCAACCTCTTTTGGTTAGTAATAAGTTTTATTAATCCCTGAACCGAGAGCATTAGCTCTAAGGGAAACTTTTCCAGTACTAATAGGTTAAATAAGATCCATGTGATGATTAACTTCTTTTCATCCAAATCATATTACAATTTACAGTCATTCTCATGGTCATATATGATATCAAACAAGAATTCAATTAAATGAAACCCATTAATCAATTCACTATGGAATTACTCCATAACTGGAATTATGCAATTTTCACACAAAGACTACCAAAAAATCTAAATTACATAACTCAAACTCATTTACTAACGCAGGTGCCCATTTTCTTCCTCAGATTTTTCGGTCCCCTGAAAAAATAAAGAGTTCGCATACTATTCATCTCACGGGTGATTTCAAATTAATCACAACTTAGATTCACCTTTAATATGTACTTTGCTAAAACTTCCACTTGATTCACTTTCTGAAATCAATCAGAGACGTACAATCTTAATGTGGGTCTAAAAGACTTACTGATAGAAAAAGAAAGAAAAAAAGAAATGGATTAAAAATCCACAATTATAATTTAACTCTCTAACTGGGAATAAATCCTTATTCCAGAGTAAAAATGACAATATCATACCAGGAAATCGAAATTCCCTCAACGGGGTACAATTCAAAAAAAATATTATAAGAAATTACAATCTGCCCATATTCCTAATTTCCTGATTCAAGTCAGAAAATCGCCAATTAGAAATTTCCGTAAAGGCAAAAAAATTTCCTTAACATATTTTTACAATTGTTATACCCAGTAAAAAACCGGAAACGGGACTCTTTGAAATTAAAAAATGTCAAGTCTGGACCATCCATAGTTTTCACTTTACAGTTGCTAAACTAATCCAGGATAGTCAAACACTAGGTCCATTGCCCTACATGGATTTTCAAAGATCCACAACCACATTTTAATTCTATTTTCAGGAGTACGCAACCTCCAGAGTCCAAAACGCAGATAGCAATGTACCAGGAACCAAAAAGTTCCATGCACTGGGTACACGCCTTGGAATACACCATGAATCTAACTAGACCAAGGTTCAAAAAGGCCTAGAAAATCAACATGTAAACTAAGTACATGCAAAGAGCCACGCAACCCCCCCATTGGTCGACCCTTTAACAATTGCATGAGTCCAAAAGCCCCCCCGATCTATTCCCATCCAAAAGGGAAGCTAAAAAGCATATTCCATTTTCAAGGTCAGAAACCCTAAAGAGGTTCCCTCAATCAAGGCATGGAAAAGAGCAAGGCTCGTTCTGTTGGCCTCATAGTCGCTACAGCCGCATCATCCTCATCGCGCTCCTCTTCAAAAGCCTTCATTGCTGGAAACAGAATCAACTGCCTCACTGCTGCACGAGTACTTCCATCGACCATCTCTGAAAGGATAGGTCTGCACCGCTCCTACTGCTGCCATCGCTGGGAAATGGATCCATGGCTGCAGTTATGCCACACATAGTTCAGCCACAACATTTATCATATATGAAGTGCGGCTTCCAATCATCAACAAGTCACGGTTTCACCAGCAACCCTCGTTGAAGCAACATGGAATAGCTGTGTCATATCAACCAAGGTTTCAACAGCTGACTGGTCTCTCATATCTTTAACCTTAGGTTGACAATTAATTATTCTCTAGCCTATATCAATAATTCTCTAACCCCAACCTCATAGAGTGGAAATGCAGTCCTAACTAAGTCACTGCTTATTGGAGGACTTTCAATCTCACAATTGAGTTAATCTTTTACCATCAATTTATTTAGGAGTTGATATGGGTGGTGATATAGAGCTTGCTCATGACTTGTGTTGCTACCTTCATTGACTTGCCCATCTTTTCCAACTAGACACCTACAGTTTTGTAAAAGCTAGGCTTTGATGCCAAACAAAGTATACCATGATTCGTTCAATGCATTTGTTACTGTAGATTGTCTTTGTTGAACTTTGAGTTGATTCGCTTAAATATGAAAACAAGCTTGTATAAAGAAAATGAGCCAACTTGGAAGGTACAGTAGGCTTCCCAATCAGGGTATGAAAACCCTGCTTCTCTCAACAAAAATATTAATTTTGTATGGTGATATCTATATCACAATGCACACAAACTCATAGGAATTGAAACAACTCTAATATTATGTTAGAATTCTAAGCTTTCATAATATGCTCTAATACCATGTAGGAGTTCTATTTTGGAGATGCTACTTAGCATGCATTGTTCATACATTGTTTAGGCTAAGACTTGTATGATCAAACACAAGATTAGACGACTATCAATAATCAACACAAAAGGATAATACCTAGAGCAGGAGTGGAGCTAGACTTTCTCATAGTCACTATTCTTACAAGCTAACTTATTCCATTGACAACATCCTAGCTCATGTTGTCAGAGTTTGTTGGCAGCGGAAAGCAGCAACATTCCAGTCCAGTAGACTCACTCGCGCAATGCGCACACCTGCAGGCCGCACGTGGGATCTCATACCCACCGCCTAGCCACCCGCCTCTTTCCCACTTGACCCCAAAAGGACTAGTACCAGGGAACAAGGGTATCATGTCTACTTTCAACTTATATGTGGGTGATGTTTTTAGTCTCCATTTACTTATGGGACAAATGCACTCTTCTGGTGCCTTTCACGGTAGCAACCGCCTGTGCGTAGCTTGGACCCTCCACAAGCACAGGGTGAAGTACACCCCCACTTGCTCGTACAGGACCCCCACTTGGCTCTGATACCATGTCAGAGTTTGTCGGTAACGGAAAGCAGCAACATTCCGGTCTAGTAGACTCACTCGCGCAATGCGCACACTTGCGGGCCGCGGGAACCCATCCCCACCGCCTAGCCACCCGCCTCTTTCCCACTTGACCCCAAAAGGGCTGGTACCAGGGGACAAGGGTATTATGTCTACTTTCAACTTATATGTGGGTGATGTTGTTAGTCTCCATTTACTTATGGGATAAATGCACTCTTATGGTGCCTTTCACGGTAGCAGCTGCCTGTGCGTAGCTTGCACCCTCCAACACATGTAAGTCTTTGCTAGGCTACTAATAAGCACATTTTGTACATTAATGATTACATTGACTCTTGCATATGAGTAGGTGCTATGTATGATATCAGTATGACCCTGAGGTGATGGCCTTCCCATGAGGCAGAACATTGGGCTGGCCATGTCGACATTTTTAGTAGCACCTCAGGCTGCCTTGTGTCCATTCGTGAGCCAAGATCTATCTCTAGCCATGGAGATGAGTATTTGTGAGAGCCGAGTACGATGATTTATGGGACATTGATTATGATAGGAAATTGATTAGGCCAAATGGTGTCGATAACTATGATGCACGAGGGTGAGTCGGTTGTGCATGGATGGGTGGTTACAAAGCATTCCTCACTTGATGTTATGCAGTCACCTTACAGAGATCGGCCTAAAAGGATCATAACAGTTGGTATTAGACCACTACTTTTTGTGTACAATGTGCAGATTTTCATCTCTCTTTGAAAACCTGTTTTTCACGGTTCTTGGTTTCCAATGAATTTTTGCTGGCTTTTGTGAGGTGGGTAGATTGGTAGAAAATTTGTACAACCTACAAGTTTTTTAAAACATGGTACTGTAGAATCTACTTTGCGACCCTTTTTTTTTGTAAAGATTTATTTATAAATTTACCAAAGGGGGCAATAGTAAAGTGCTCAAATTTTTTTGAAATTTAAGCTTTTAAAGCTTAACATTAAGCGTCGTAAGCTTAAGCCTGAAAGTTTTGTAGCTTAATGATTGCGAAGCAAACTTTCAGAGCTTTGTATAATATAAACTTTGTAAACTACAAGTTGTATATCTTTTGAAACTTAAGTAAAGGTTCCATCCAAACAATGGGAGGGAGGGTGAATTACTTTCCGCACCCTCCCTATTAGATTGTTCTCTTGTCCTTTTCAAAGGATAGCATGTCCTTTCATCGCTATGATGGCCTTTGGAGAGAGAGAGAGAGGAGCGTACCTTCTCCCCAGCCCCCAGCTACTCCTACGCCAAAGCCCATCCACCAGCCTATGCAAGCCATAGCATAAGGAGGGGAGGGGAAGCTGTGCCAACCCACGACTGAGGACAGTGTCAGAAGTTGATCTACGAATTCTAGATAGGAGTTAACTAGTCATACTAGCACTCACACACACCAAGACCAGCATAAGAGATCAAGAGAGTTTAGATTATGGAAGAGTGAGCGAAGCTCTATACAAAATGGAATGAATGTGGCCTCTCTTATATACATTCTCTAGTCTAGCTAAAAGCAAAAGCAAAAGCGAAGGCAAAAAGCTAATTGCTATTATTACTATCTATTTTGGGTAAAGACCCAAGATGTGTTTCTAATACTGAAATCAAATCCTGTTCTAGAGTAGTAGTGCGCCCACCTACATGCATGACTAATAGAAAACAACTTATTATAAATAGAAACCTGAATGTGCTAGATGGAAATTTCTTCATATGATGTTTCCCTAAGACACAACCCTCACAAACCTTGTGATCAGAAACAACTTGAGGTAAACCTGTAACCATGTTGTATTTCCTCAAGACTTGTAGACTTTTGTAGTTCAGAGGTACAAACCTCTCGTGCCACAACTTACTCAATGATCCAATATCTGCAATGCTTGCTTGCATGATGACCCACCACCTGAGCCTGAAGTTTGTACAACCTTCTTGCAAGTATGCCCTCATTTGCTACTTCATTATCCTTCCTCTTGATGAGACACCGCTTTTGTATTCCGCAGGACTTTGGGTTTTCTCTCTTTAATTACCAATGGCATATAGAACTTGAACATCTAGAGAATCCGGTTTGAAGAATTTTCCTAAAATCCAGTATTTGCCTAGTGGGAAAGATTTTGGAATGATTCTTACTTTTCAAGGGTTACGTTGGACATATACTCCAGTATCTTATAATGATTAAGCATGGTTTTGGATTCCAGAAAATACGAATCTAAATATTTATGATTGACGGATCATAAATAGATACTTAATTGCTGGTAGAGAATTATAAGGAATTGTGATGATTCTTAAGTGTAACGATTAATTTTTGATCTATTAATGGAGTTGAGATTTCAGTTTGGCCCTTTGGAAGTGTAAATCTCTTTACTCCAGTATTTTATTGAGAACCTATGGATCTCACTAACATTCTCACAAGATAAGTATTTAATTTGTGGAGAATTTAATTTATCCAGTGGATGCTATTCTGTTACAGTTTATGGTCTACAGATGCTTGAGTACAGTTTTTCTTTTGATAGATCTCCGGATACAGATAAATCTATTAAGATGAATGAGTGCTATTTTCTTGCATTTGATGCTAGAAATAGGAGCATTTAACTCAGAGGAGTATTTAGGATACTCAGAGTTGAGTTTTAATCATTTTATATCTTAATGATTCACCTAGAGATTCTAGTTAAATGAATTATCATATCTTAGAATTGGATTCTAAGGATAGTTGTATTTGGAAGTTTTTTATGAATTGTCTGCCAAAGTTTGTGGATAATTTCAGACTGTAATTATTATTTTTTCTTTAACTTTAATCTCCTAAGTTAGGGAATATTTCATTCAGTGGTTCATGTAAGTGTTTGCATGAAGGTGATGTTACTAACTTGTGGTGAGTGTAACCCATTTGAGAAATTTACCGCTTAGTGTCCTTTTCAAACCTGAGTTGTACTCCAGAACAGAGATTAACGATTGGAAATAGGTTTATCTTTGAGTACTTATTTGATATGAAAGTCAAACTAAGGATAATGATTTTCTCGGTTAATATTGAAAGTTAAAGGAACTGTTCCTGTAATTCTTTCCTGTTTTGCGGAGCTTCTAAGGATAGAAGCAGTTTAACGGGGGAAGAATGTTATGGCCATATTCGGTAGTAGGGCGCCAGTCCTCCTCCAAACGATAGTGATAATCTGCAAAACAACTGGAGAGAGAAAGCTGAAGATCCAAGCTGAAAATGCTGAAGATCCAAGCTAAAAATGGATGTTGGGCAGCAGCTAGTAAGTGTTGAAATAAATGCCTATTTTGCCCCTTAAGGCTTGTATACTTGTAACTTGTAAGTTGTGCATAAGACATGGGGGTAAAACATTTATGTACATAGTACACCCCACTTGTGCTAATTAGGCAAGTAAATCAAGTAGGTTAAGGACCCATGTGGGTTCTAGAGCTAGAATTAGCAAGACACCACCTCTATACATAACATGCTATATGTAGCCCAAACTTTGGAGGGGTTTCCACGCCCTACTACACTTTGAATATTCATTCATGTTGTGTGAGCTTTGAAGTTCTCTCTCTCTTGCTTTTGTGTTCTACTCCATAGCTGGTTTTCTGAAGCTTTCATAGTGTGCTTACTATGCTGTTATGATACTCCATAGCTAGGCCTTGGAATTTGACATGGTATCAGAGCAGGTTATGTTGCCTGTGGTGTGGTGAAAGCTTGGACCTGTTTTTGATCAGATTCCTGCCATTCCTGGAGAGCAGCTTACCTTTGAGGAGGGAGCACTTTTTGTAGGGGCATCTGATCTCTGTGCTATCTGCATGGTTGGAGTACTGTTGGCAAGGGGAGTACAGGAAGCCAAAAAGTTTCTAATTTGAGACAAAAAATTTTGAGTCTTTTTGGACAGCCAGGACTGTAGGAGGGCGCTTTCTACAGTGGGGACTTCAGTGAAAGTTCTGAGTGGATCTTGGACAAGGGCTAGGACAGCCATACAGGGGGATAGTTTCAAATCCAGAAGCTAAGGGTTATTGAGCAAGTGGCTGCATACCCTAGTTGGGTGAAAACCCCAGTTTGCCTTTTGTGTTTTATTTCTATCCAGCTATGTCTAGTCTTGCAGAGAGCATGCTGAGTGAAGCCAGCCGGCTTGATGGCACTAACTTTAGCATATGGAAATTCAAGATCAAGAACATTCTTGAAGACAAAGAATGTTGGAAGCTTGTGACAGGTGAGGAGCCTGTTCCAACATCTGAACTTGAACTTAAGGACTATATCAAGAGAGGGGAAAAGGCACACAGAATCATCAACATGTCAGTGAGGGATAATGTGATTCCTCTAATCAGGTCAGCCAAAGGGCCTGTGGATGCATGGCACATTCTTTGTGCATTGTATGAGACAGCAAGTACAACCAGGTTTCTCTACTTGAAGAACAAGTTGTATACTCTCAGAATGGAGACAGGGGAGACAGTTACTGATCATCTTACTAAGATTCAGGATATTAGATATCAGCTTTCTGTACTTGGAGAGTCTATTGATGACAAAGACTTGGTGCCAATAGTTCTGAATAGCTTGTCATATGCTTATCAGAACTTTGTGATGATGATATCAGTGAGAGAGAAGATCCCTACCTATGAAGAAGTCTATGGTCTCTTGTTACAGGAGGAGATGAGGAGAGTTAATCTCTCCAAGAGGGAAGATTTCCAGGAGCATGCCTTTGCTTCTAAGAAGAAGCAAAATCCAGCTAAGGATAAGAAGAAAGGTAAAGGCAAGAACAAAGGAACACCACAAACACTTGAGCAAGGAATGGAGAACTTGCAGATGTCAGAAGCACAACCCTCCTCAAATACTTCTTCCACACCTCGAAGGAAGGGGAATTGCAATTACTGTGGTAAATATGGACACTTTGCTTTTGAGTGCAGGAAGAAGCTTGCAGACCAAAAGAAGGGCACAAAGAAGCAAGGAGGAAATGTTGTTGAGAGTGTTGCAAGAGAGGAGCAGAGTGACATAAGGCAAGCTGAGTTATTCTCTGTTGCATTGGCTTCACAAGCTACAACAGGTGGTTGGTACATTGACTCAGGTGCTTCAAAGCACATGACCCCTCATAGGGATTGGTTTGATACCTTTGTGGGGATGAGTGATGGACAAGAGGTGTGCCTAGGTGACAACTCAACACACAAGGTCAAGGGAAAGGGCACAATACCTGTAAAGCTTCCATAAGGAGAAGTCAAAGTCATTAAGAATGTCTTATATGTACCAGGACTTGCTAAAAAACTTCTTTCAGTAGGAGCTATCACTCAACAAAATATGAAAGTAGAATTTGATGCTACTTCTTGTCTTGTGTTGGACTTGAGTGATAATATGAAGGTTGTGGCCAAAGGATTGCAGGAAGATAATCTATACAGGTTATACACTTCTATCCCTAGTCAGCATGCTTATACAGCAAAAGGAAGGGATGTGGATAGGTTGTGGCATGAGAGGTATGGACATCTTGGCTACCAAAGCATGCAGGTGTTGAACCAGCATCATATGGTGGAGGGGCTTCCAGTTGTTAAGCCAAGCTCTTCAGTTTGCGAGGCTTGCGCTATGGGAAAACAACAAAGACATAAGTTTCCCAAGGAAAGCACCACCAGGGCAGCAGGCATACTTGACTTGATACATTCAGATTTGTGGGGGCCAACCCAAACAAAATCTGTAGGGGGGGGCATATTACTTTATGACCTTTATTGATGACTTCTCACGCAAGATTTGGAATTATTTCTTGAAGTTCAAATCTGAAGCATTCAAGTACTTCCTGCATTTCAAAGCTTTGGTAGAAGAACATTCAGGAAAGAAGATAAAGATGCTCAGGTCAGACGGTGGTGGAGAGTTCATTAAGACAGAATTTGTGGAATTCTGCAAGGTCAATGGGATCAAAAGGCAGCTTACAGCTCCTCATACCCCTCAGCAAAACGGCGTAGCAGAGAGAAAGAACCGAACTATTGTGGAGTGTGCAAGGTGCATGCTCAAGGCAAAGGGGTTGCCCAACTCTTTTTGGGGCGAGGCAATGCACATAGCAGTGTTTCTGTTGAATAGAAGTCCAACAAAAGCTGTGGAAGGCAAGACTCCAGAAGAGGCATTTAGCGGCATTAAGCCCAAGGTAGGCGCTTTGCGAGTGTTTGGTTGGACAGCCTATGCCCATATTCCCAAGGATAACAGGAAGAAGCTGGATGCAAAATCAGCAAAGAGTATTTTCTTGGGATACAGTGAAGAAAGCAAAGCTTACAGACTCTACGATCTTACTAGCAAGAAAAGGATCATAAGTCGAGATGTGATCTTTGAAGAAGATCAAACGCCTCCTATAGAGGAACTTGAGATGGAGGATGGTACAAGTGAATTTGTGCCAATACTTGATGACCCACATCCATATATTGGGGAGCCTCAGGATGATCATATGAGTGATCGAGAGGAAGAATCCGAGGAGGCTAGGAAGCGGAAGGAAAGGGGCAAATCTGTTGAGTCCTATTCACCGTCTTCATCACCAACTGCAAGGAAGAAGTTTCCCAAGTGGTATTGGCAAACTGTGCAGGATGGTTTGATATTGGATGAGGGAGAGAGCAGCAATCCAGGGGCTAGGAGGTCTCAAAGGCAAGCCCAGCAGCATGAACACCAGGAGACAAACTATGCACTTATGACTACTATTTTGGATTCACAAGATCCACATACATTCGTTGAGGCAGCAGATGAGAAGGTATGGCAACATGCTATGCAAGAGGAGTACGACTCCATTTTCAAGAATGATACATGGGATTTGGTGAAGTTACCAAAAGGGAAACGTCCTATTGGCTGTAAGTGGGTCTACAGGACCAAATACAAATCTGATGGGAGCATCGAAAAGCATAAGGCAAGGCTGGTTGCTAAAGGCTATGCACAGAAGGAGGGCTTGGACTATGATGAGACGTTTGCACCGGTAGCTAAGATGACGTCTATCAGGTTGGTTTTAGCATTGGCTGCATTTTTTGGTTGGGAGGTCCATCAAATGGACGTGAAGAGTGCTTTTCTTAATGGATAGTTGGCTGAAGAAGTCTACATGGAACAGCCACAAGGTTTTGAGGCTAAGGGCAAGGAAAGTATGGTATGCAGGCTTAAGAAGGCCTTATATGGTTTAAAGCAGGCACCCAGGGCCTGGTATAGTCGTATTGACGACTATTTTGCCAAGGAGCAATTCATAAAGAGTCAGTCGGATTGCAACCTGTTCGTGAAGGAGGAAGATGGGAACATTGTTTTGATAGTTCTCTATGTGGATGACTTGGTCATCACGGGTAACAATGGGCAGCTTATTGAAAAGGTGAAGGCTCATTTATCAAATGAGTTTGAGATGAAGGATTTGGGCTTAATCCACTATTGTCTTGGTTTGGAGGTTTGGAAAAAGGAAAACTGTGTGTTTATTTCCCAAGCCAACTATGCATGTGAAGTTTTGAACAGGTTCAACATGCAGGATTGCAAACCCGTTTCCACGCCCATTGACACCAGCAGTAAGCCATCCAGAGATGATGGCACTCCTTTTGTGGACGAGACTCTTTATAGGCAGCTTGTGGGTAGCCTGATTTATCTCACCACTACGAGACCAGACATTTCCTATGCGGTTGGCGTAGCAAGCCAGTTCATGAGTTCTCCAACTGAAGCACATTGGAAAGCAACCAAGAGGGTTTTGAGGTATGTCAAAGGGACAACCTGCTATGGGATTGAGTACACAGATGACGGAAAGCTTCAGCTTGGAGGCTTTACTGATTCGGATTGGGCAGGTGATAGGGATGATCGAAAGTCGACCACAGGTTACACTTTTAACCTTGGTTCAGGGGCCATTTCTTGGTGTAGCAAGAAACAGCCCACAGTTACCTTCTCATCGACAGAGGCTGAGTACAGGGCACCCCACTTGTGCTAATTAGGCAAGTAAATCAAGTAGGTTAAGGACCCATGTGGGTTCTAGAGCTAGAATTAGCAAGACACCACCTCTATACATAACATGCTATATGTAGCCCAAACTTTGGAGGGGTTTCCACGCCCTACTACACTTTGAATATTCATTCATGTTGTGTGAGCTTTGAAGTCCTCTCTCTCTTGCTTTTGTGTTCTACTCCATAGCTGGTTTTCTGAAGCTTTCATAGTGTGCTTACTATGCTGTTATGATACTCCATAGCTAGGCCTTGGAATTTGACAGTAAGACCCACAAATGTCCTACAAAATGATGGAAAAACAACTGAAAATGGTGATGAAGTAGGGCGTTGTCTAGCCTCCAAACAATTAGCAAAATGGAAAGCAAATCGGTGGAGAAATCCGTCGAAGATGGCAAGGTAGTAGGGCGTTGGGCAGCAGCTACCAAAATCCGCACATAACCTGAAAAAAAAAAAATGGAGAAAACCGTTGAAAGTAGGGCGATGGACAGCCTCCAATCAATCCACGAAATGGACAGCAAATCGGTGGAGAAAATCGATGAAAGTGACAAGGTAGTAGGGTGCTGGCCAGCCTCTACCAAATCTGGAAAAATGATAGAAATCTGATGAAAAAATCAACGAAAGTGATGGGTTAGTAGGGCGCTGGACAGCCTCTACTAAATCTGAAAAAACGATAAAAATCTGATGAAAAAAACGACGGAAGTGATGGGTTAGTAGGGCGTTGTGGATAGCCTCTACTAAATCTGAAAAAGTGGTGCACAAGAAAGTGCTCTGATACCAAGTTACGAATGAAGCCACAATTGATCTAGAGCTAAGCTATGAAAGCATCACATAAGCAAGACTTAACCCTAGCTAAGCTATGAAAGCATCACATAAGCAAGATTTAACCCTAAAAAGCACGAAAGAAAGAGATTAAGGAGACTAAAGAGAGAGATCAATATCATCAGCTGAGTAACAAATGACACAGATTCCCTACTTATAGCCTAGAGGAAGCCCTAAAAGGAAGCTTCTAGTGGTTAGGGCCCAACTGGGAGGGATACTAGTGCGCCCTCCAAGAAGGGACCCGCTCTCCAGTAATATGTCCAAATGTCCAAATAATGAATAATAAGGCCCAAGGCCAATCATATAGTCTAAGTGTCAATAATGAATAAAAAAGGGCCCAAGGCCCGCTTATGCATAAAGTAAAGTAAATGTACATGGACGTGGCGAATGTAATGAGTCGAGTCCATAACTAGGATGTAAAAAGATCTAGAGCTTCTCAACATATGACTCCTCATACACAACGGCTTCCACAGCTTGGGGAAAGTGAAGATGGTCAAAAGTCAAAAGGTTTGCTTGTGTGATAACAACGGACATGTTGTAAAGGGACAAGTTAAAAATGCTTGTAAGAATACCTGGCACTAATATCTAAATACATAGGGCAATTTGTGTGTTGGAATTTGTAAGAATCTATTATCTATCGGTGCAGTAACTAGATAAGGAATGAAAGTGAAGTTTGCTAAGTTTACATGTCTAGTTAAAGCTAGATCATCCTATAACGTGGTTGCTTAAGGCATTAGAGATTTGTATCAACATGCACTTGTTGTTGTAGAGAAATCTCAAGAAAGATTATAATGTGAGAATTATGGCTGTTTGAGTCACCAAAGTTTAGGAATTTTCAAAATGTATAAAGAATGGTTGTCGGCTTTGCTTGCTTGAAAAGCTGAATCAGTTGTGTGAAGTTTGTGTGTTGGAAAAAACCCATAGATAAGGGTTCCCCAAGGGTGGGGCCTAAAGAGCAAAAGAAGTATTTATCAAAAAGAAAGTGGTTTTATATCTGAAGTAAAATTCTGAAGTCTTTAAATACTTTGACCAATTCAAGTCATTAGTGGAGAATCAAACGGGAAAGAATATAGTGAGCCGAGATGGAAGAAGTGCCACCAAAGATTCAAGATAAGCAAGAAGAAGAATCCCAACCTTCATAATTGATTAAAAAGGAAACAAGTACAGGCGAGCAAGAGCCAACAGGAGAATGAGGAATCGAGAAAGAGAACGCCTATGCTACCACCCACAAACAAATGGTCAACACCATCATCACATAGAAAGAAAGCTGCCATGCTTCATGCTGGTGCCATAGATGCCTGTTTTGTATCTTTTTAGGGCGCGTGTTTTGTTCCTAACATATTCCGTAATAAAAAAAGAAAATTTAAATAGAAATCAAAGCTATAAAAATTCTACAAATAGAAAAATATTCCTTCATAGGAATATAGAAGATTTGCAACGTCAAAGCATGAAACCATACCCTGCTTGCTAAATGAATCCATGACATCATACTGAAGCATATTTCAATAATAACAAAAAAAGATTATCTAAAGCCTAAACGGCTTGTGCTATACGATTGGAGGTAAACATTAAACGCAGTGTATTCATAAAGACAGTTAACTAGAGGTACGTACGTAGAGTCGGTTAATTAAACCAGTATGTCTTAAAACAGGTCACAATTCAGTCTTCATACGAACTTATAATGACATAGTGTTATTCTTACATCTTACAAAGAGATGTATTTGGCATGAAAAACAGAACAACTTGGAGCTGTTACAACAAGCACTAATAAAGACCTAAACAGAAAAAGAGGTGGCAGCACAAAGAAAGAGAAAGCAAGAAAGCTCATTAATGTTGAATAGAAATTTCAAAACATGCCATACAGGAGGGGTGGGTTGCCTTGTCTACAATCTCTTCCAGCGTGTCGAATATAAGCTTGCTATTTACTAAGAACTTCAAGTATCCCCCAACAGTAGGCTCCCACTTTGCCACAGGATTTAAGCTGTTGTCTTGCTGGCCCTCCTTTGCCTGATCCTTGGTATGCAATCTCATTGCCACAAATCTCATTTCCTCTACAAAGCCCTTATTTTCACCAGGCATTTTTCTCTTGGGAGGAGTCTTTTCAGTTACAACAGGCTCTGCCCCTGCTCTCACCCTCAAAGCTGCCACCCCTCTGGAGGACACATCAACCCTGCCACGCTCCATGCCTGCGAGACCATCAAACTGTCCAAAATACGACAATCTTACTGAGCTTTTTTGCAGTCTAAATGACTTATTCATATCTAAAGCGATGCCCAGAGGTGCCCGCATCCATCTCTCCTTGCCAATTCTTGTTCCAAGTGCTAAGACACCATCTCTAGACTGAGTGCTATGCCCCTTGTTGATGGGCATAGCTGTGCTGGGGTGACCTGCTGCGTAGAGAGCCATATCTAGCTTCCTGCCGAGCTCACATAAAGCGCACTCCCGATCGATCGAAGGAATGAAGAGCTAACTAACTATAACGTATATAAGTGAAGACAACGTATATTTTAATCCTAAGGAGGTGCCCAATTTTATCTTCTGATGCGTGCACGGCGGACGGTATGGGATATGGACAGAGACCAGGATTTGGTGCATGATCTTTAAGATAAGCTTATTCCCTCCAGCCTCCTCACCCACATCCGACAAATCATTTGACCTAATGAACTGCTGTCAATTTTTTACTTTTTATTGTTACTTACATTCTCAAGTGATTAACCAAAAGAAAGGGAATAAATTTTTTCAATAACTACATATAGGCAAGTTATGGGAAATAACCTTAAAACATATATAGTTTGCCACAAAAAACAACAACAATTCATTTGCATTATTGTTGCCTACGCCAGGATGTGGCGTCATAGATACCTCCAAGATGATGCCTTGGGAATCTTAAGGAGAGTAGGCCAAAACATAAGGCGATTCCCAAATTCTTGTACCTGATAACATTTTTTAGGCCTTGCTTTATTCCTCATGTGCAAAGAGTGCTTCAAAACAAAGCAGTGGGCATCCACGGTTCTCTGTATCTCTCCCCCTCCTTAAATTTATCTATTTATTTGTAATGTGAAGGACGTGAATGCTTCTTGGTTTTCAAGGGGAGGTTCGAACCTGAGACCAAAGAAACTTTGGATGTCAAGCTAACCAACTGAGCCAACCCCATGGTCGCATGAAGGACGTGAATGAGACGATAAGATCTTATATGTAATGAACGAAACAAAAATTGGTTGTTGTGATTGCTATTGATGTTTTGTAATGTTTACAAAAATGCATGCACAATACTTACGTATTTATTGACTTGTGTGTTTGATTGAAAAGAATTTATTATATTGCAATAATCAATTTGTAAAATTGTTCATGAAGGGATTTGTTGGTGTATACTTATGATGACACACTAATATCTTACAAAATGCTATGAAAGATTGTAAGATTGTAAAAGTGAAGGACTAATAGACATCTTTCACAATGACGCCTTACTACCTTACAAAATTGCAAACACTTATTGGTACGTTACATAATGCCACACAGAATCACAAAGTTGTAAGATTCCCACCTCACCTTTTTGAATTTATGTATGCTTGCCATAAACTAACACCTTTTACCAAACCTTTCACATGTGTACAACCAATGATAGAATAACACCCAACACTATACTTCTCTCTCTCTCTCTCTCTCTCTCTCTCTCTCTCTCTCTCTCTCTCTCTCTCTCTCTCTCTCTCTCTCTCTCTCTCTCTCTCTCACAAAATTTATTGCTGCTTAGGTTTTCAAAATTTATCTCTAAAAAGTATGCTTGCCATAAACTAACACCTTCTACCAAACCTTTCACATGTGTACAACCAATGATAGAATAACACCCAGCACTATACCTTGTTCCAAAACTTTTGTATGAACTAGTGATGGAATGCTATGTAGAAGATCCACAAGTTCTTCTGTGCGTTTAATAAATGATGGAGCTATCTCATGGCTATTGAAGAAACAATCGACAATTTATGTGTAGAACTGCTCTCTCTCTCTCTCTCTCTCTCTCTCTCTCTCTCTCTCTCTCTCTCTCTCTCTCTCTCTCTCTCTCTCTCTCTCTCTCTCTCTCTCTCTCTCTCTCTCTCTCAAAATTTGTTGCTACTTAGGTTTTCAAAATTTATCTCTAAAAAGTGCTAAAGAGAAAATTCTAGAACAATTTTGAGATGAAAGACAAGCTTTTTTCCACAAATGGTGACACATGCATGGTACACACAGTCAGATAGAGATATAGTGAGGTGTGTGTTTGTGAAAAAAAAAAATTGTTTTGATTGGACCACGTGTATTTTAGAGTTTGACCAATGCATGTCAACAAGATTTGCTTGTCACGTGCATTTTATTTTATCCCATAATATATGTTCTGTTTTGATCAATAGTTTATAAATATTGCGGTTGTTTGGATTTCTTGTAGAATGTGCATAAATGTGACCTTCAAGACGGAGAACATGAAAAGCTAGGCTTTTTGTGAAATTAGGGTTTTTGGAGAAAAAGTAGCAATTATAGAGAGAGAGAGAGAGCTGACAAATGTGAACAATTGATAAACATGGAAACAAAGCAATGGCCCAATCACATTTGTCAGCTCTCGTGGGCACCGACTACCTTGTTTTGGAGCACTCTTTAAACATCGGAACAAAGCAATGGCCCAATCACATTTGTCAGCTCTCTCTCTCTCTCTCTCTCTCTCTCTCTCTCTCTCTCTCTCTCTCTCTCTCTCTCTCTCTCTCTCTCTCTCTCTCTCTCTCTCTCTCTCTCTCTCTCTCTCTCTCTCTCTCTCTCTCTCTCTCTCTCTCTCTCTCTCTCTCGGATCATCGATGTGCTATTGATGAGTGTCTTAGTACATAGGTTTGCTTAGTAAAGTCATCTGGAAACAATTACATTTCAATGTTATTATTCTAGGACAATTTCATGATTGCCAAGTAAAGTTGTGAAATAGAGAATAGATGTTGAGGTGTGAACTCTATTTTATCTTCATTGATAAATTAACAACATAAAACATGGAAATTTCTAAAGAATCAATGTGATGTGTAATTGGTTGCTTAATCAAATCAAGCTAGCATTGATCATAAAAATTGATCGAATGGTTTTGCCTATTCTTTATCTAATTCATTTACTATATATTCAGTGGTCTTGGTTGCCTTATCTAAACATCCATCAATGACCAACATAAAACATTGAAAAGATGCCAAGGAGTTTAAGTTGATTAGAATTTCCAACCTTGGGAAGGTGTGTAGCCCTTACGTTTCTCCTGATTAAGGTGAGGTGTTAACTTTTCCACGTACATGTGGGAAGACCTGTATGCTGCAGGGAGGGAGCATGTGGTGACATTCCGAAATAGGGTACAACCATACGGTTCGTGAATTCGAATTTGCTTTCTTTTTGTAATCCTTTGACTCTAAATGCACCTATAGGTCTCAAACCCATACTATGTTCAACTTTTTTTGATTATATGTTTTTTTGTTTCATATACAATCAGCAATTGTTTTGTTATCTTCAAAAAAGTTCACAACAAATCTATAATTTGCATTTCAATTTCACAGGTATTTGTTTCTAAAAAAGTGAAAATTTTATGTAGAATAGAGCATAGACACCTTGAGTGTGTGCGGAACAATCCTTTGTACATTACTCTAGAGGGTGAGACGCGGTCTGCAAGGAGGAGGAGGTTGAATAGAAAATGCCACACTATGCGAAGGGCATTATCATCTGCACCTGTCATCCATGTTGTTGAGGAGGCGACATGTTTGACTACAAGTTTGGTTTCAAACTTGCATAGCGTCACATATGCACGTTGGTGATGCTAGTTTTGCAGGTAATTTAGGAGGGATTGTCACCCTTGATCATGTTCCACCTGTAGAACGACGAAGTTAGAGTCGAGATCAAAGAGGAGGAATAGATTAGAGCAAATGAGAAGAACAAAAAGGAGGCTTCTTCCTCATGAGTTGGAGCAGGTGCATGATGTGGTTAGTAGGGATGGAATTGATTCCACCACATTTGAAAGAGCTGTCGGTGACGCACATACTGTGGTAGATGTTGGTACGTCAGTAGGAGGGTTGGATTTACACGAGGATGTCCAGTTGAGTACATTCGGAACAGGGTCCATCACACATGTCGGTTCTTTGCCAAGAGGTCTAGAACCAGGTGTGAGGCTTTGTTTGATGTATTTGGATGCGACTGTGACTTCGTCTATCCCATTGGATCCGATGTCCAATGTTGAGAATTTTGAGATGGTTTGTACACCGGTGAGAGACAGAGAATCATTCGAGGGAGTAGATTCGATATCTGTTAAGTATGTTACGCCCGTAGAGGTGTGTATTCATCCATTGTCCCTTAAAGAGGAGTTAAGATCGACCAAGGTTAGAAGAATAAGACATAGATATGCTGCTAAGAGGAGATATCGGGATAGGGTATGTGCGACAATGAGAGATAGAGAGGAAATTGAGAGAGTTGAATCAAGTTCAGTGGAGTTTGGTACAATTGAGAAAGTGCGTAGCCACCCTTCGTATGTGACCCTTGAGACAGAGTCTAGATCTGCTACAGCTAGAAGGATGAACCGTAGAATGAATGCAAAACAGAGATTTTTGGGTAGGATTTTGCTACACATTTTGTAGGGAGGTTGTTTGAGATGGCCAGATCACTTGGTAGACCAAAGTGTCATGATCTTGGAGAGATGGAGTTTGTGTGCAGTCATTGTTCGGCCCTAAGATGAAAAGCAAAAAGAAATAGCTCTTTCTATTGCATGAAAGACAAGGTGTGTTGCCTTTGATGCCATCATCGTCTCTTTATCTTTATCTCTAAATCTTCAGCTTCGGCGTGACGTTCTCTCCCTTTTGCAAAGCATGATGATGGATGTGAATCCATTTGCGCAACATTTTAAGAATGTTGTTCAAATCATGCGGGAGAATGTCACAAAGGATATTTGACTTCGCATAGTGTTGTTCAAATCATGCGAGAGAATGTCACAAAGGATAATCGATTCGCATAGTGTCTGGTTGTTCACAAAGTAGAGTGAATAGACAATTCAATGCTCCTAAGAGCAATGAGATTGCAATGCTTATGCTTATAGATGATACCCTGAGCGACAAAATGTGTGACATCATATTGCACTCCATTCAGGATGGTTTGCAGCATATCATAGAGCGTCATTCATCGTATGATGCCTTGCATTTTGTTCTCCTCTTTCCTTACGGTACCGATGGGTGGTATCAGGGGATTCCACATATGTGTATGAGAGATGTAGCATGTGCCGATGATGATGATGTACGTGATGGCATACATTCAGATGCTCCTGAAGAGCAATTAGAGGGTGAACACAAAGTTGTCACCATTCAATATTTTTACAACTACCATTTACAGGTACGAGCAGAGCATGTTTCACCTATACATTTGGGTGGAAGTCTGTTGCAAGAGTATGTGTGTGACGTGGTAGCAAAAATGGTGCAAAACAACACGAACTCATCTATAACAATCAAGATAGATTTCGTAGAGAGATTCAGAGTGACATCGTTGATGCCCTTGGAGCTCATTCTACCAGCAACATAGGGCAGTGAGTAGTCCTTCCGTCATCTTATATCAGTTCACTACGTCATATGCATCAGCAGTTTAGGATGCTATGGCTGCGTCAGGGAGTTGGGTTCTCCTGATTTGTTTAGCACAATAATAATGATCCCAAATTGATTAGAGTGGGGGGGGGGGGGGGGGGGGGGGGGGGTTGAGATTTCAACAGACACCTGCAAATAGGCCCAATTTGGTGTCAAGGATTTTTAGCATGAAGCTTCATCGCTTGATTGATTTGTTAAAGAATGATGGAATATTTGGGTGCATTATAGGAAGGCTTCATGTTGTTGAGTTTCAGAAGAGAGCATCGTATGCGCAGAGATTCCTATGAGGGAGGATGATCCAAAGTTGTATGAGATAGTGAGGAACTGTAGGATGCACGAACATCTTTTCCAAATGCATTGTGCATAAATAATGGAAAATGCTCGAAGAACTACCCAAAGGAATTTCATTGATGAAACAGAGTTAGTGAATGGGTATCTTTCGTATAGGCGTAGAGACAACGGAGCGAAGGTGCAGTCGCATGGAATAGAATTACCATACAACAGATGGTTGACACTACATTTTCAATGTCGCATCAACATAGAGATATGTGTACATATACGTAGTGTGAAGTATTTGTACAAATAAGTGTACAAGGGGCCAGATATCATTACAACAGAGGCTGTGGAGGGTGGTGGTCAGAGAGCTAGGCTAGTGAATGAGATAGAGCAATTTTTTAATGCTCGATATTTCTCTATGAGTGAGGCTTGTTGGCGATTGTTTGGAATTACTATGGGTGCTCATAAGCCAGTTGTGACTCGACTGACGATTCATCTTCATGGACAGGAGTTGGTTTACTTTAATGAGAGAGCCTATTTGGAGGAGGTCGTAGAAGGTCATTTGAGTGCTACTTTGACGGCTTTATTGAGTTGAATAGAAGTGGCCATTTGGAGGCCCGAGAGTTGTTCTACAAAGACTTGCCACGATTTTACATTTACAACAAGAGAGTATGAAAGTGGACCCGTAGAATCAATGCACAGTCCATTCCGACCATTGGACGTATGTATTTTGTCCATTCGTCCAAAGGAGAGCAATTTTATTTGTGAGTTCTTTTGGCTCACATTAGAGGTGCAACAAGTTTTCAAGATTTGCGCACAATTGACGGTGAGTTGTTTTTTTCATTCAGAGATGCTTGCAAGCACAGAATTCTAATAAACGATGTGATGGAATGGAGTAACTGCTTGCTGGAAATGGTGTCATGGGGGAACTTCGGCTCATGTTCGTTGTGCTTATTTTGACATGTGCCCTTTCTGACCCATTAGATCTTTGGAAGAGTATAGAGCCCTATTTGGTAGAGGATTACATGGAGGAGTTAGGACAACCAATAATGTACGAGACCATTATTGCGAGTCAGATTATGATAGATAGGGCTCTTCTAGACGTGGAGACGCCCGTGCAGGCATCAGGAAAGTCGTTGACAATTTTGGTGTACACTTTCTGTAGCGATGTCGAGTTTTTTCCACTATTTCGAGAAGAGATATTTCTCAATGAGACCCTTTCAGAGGTAGAGGCTGACATCGCGAGATTGAATGTGGATCAACGCATGATTTTTTATCGTGTGGTACGTGAGCATGTGGTACAAAGAGTGGGTGGAGTGTTCTTTTGTGAAGAATTGCCAAAACTTGGCAAATCTAGCTCGATCAAAAACCATGTAGTATAATGTAAATTTTGCACATAAGTGGATTTCACACATGTGAGGCCAAGATGCCATGTGGCAATCCACTCCTAATGTAGGTTAGGTCAAGTCCATAGGGTTGGTCATGTCATTTTGGTGATGATTCCTAGTTTATAGGACCTAAGTCCTAGATTTAAGGTGAAAAATTGACCAACTAGCTATCTACCAAGCATGACTCTAGGAAATAGACTAGGGTTTCATTTAAAGGCAAAAAGGCTGAGTTAACTTCCTTATTACATGCTAGAAATCTACCTAATTTCACAAAGGAAGTCGAATTTGCTATGTATTCCAAGCTCCCATAGTGAGAAAATAGAATATTTTTGGAGCTCATTGGCAATCTCAAGCTACTCCACTATGTACATTGAGTTTTTGTGATCCAAATGCAACCAAATCAATTTGTACTTGTTTCTAAGCTTGCAGGCCATACTACAGCCTGTGGCTCACACATGTGGGCTCGTATTTCAATGTTCATCAATGGTTTTGATTGTTAATGCTTGTTGTTTGTCAAATTGCCAATCTAGATCAACTTTATTTGTGTCTACTTTTTTGATAGATTTTTAAGCAAGCATCCAATCACTCTTGTGGATCTTTTGTAGATCTATTTATGGTCCTAAAGTACAATACTTTCACATGGTATTAGATGGCAAGCTAGAATCTTGATTTTGTTGAGGGGATTGGATCTTAAACCTGGTAGGGATCCAAATATGTACTTTTCACACATGTGGGAACCTCTGAACCTGCATTTAATGTATGGTATTCATTTGATCCAAAGAATAAGCTACCAAGATTGAGTGCCATTGATTAGATTTGACATAGGGTCATGAGATCTAATTAATCTAGGCTGAAATCAGGTCCTCTAAACTTTTTTTACAAGTCTTGAAAGTACATCAAAAAGTTTGAGGGATATTTAGTCATGTTATTGTCCAAAAATGGTGACAATTGATAGGATTTGATAAGTCTGTGATAGAATCTCATCTAATCTTCATTTCATCTTTATGAGAGAGTATAAGAACTATGTCTAGAAGTCCAAAGAGAGGGCTAGAAGTCAAACTTGAGGTAATCAAGACAAAGTGAAACCTTTGTGAGTTTCTAGGTCCAAATCAAAACCAATTTTCTTGAGCATTGTTTTGTAGGATCCTTCCAAAAAGTTCTTTTGAATCAAGATCAAGGGGATCTTGCTACTTGAATTTTTGTGCATTTCAAGTAAGTTTCTAGTGGGAAAATTTTGGAAAAGAACTTAGGGAGGGTTGAGAAGTTCAATCTACTTTGTGTTCATTGATTTTCTCAAGAGTAGTCAATAGAGTGAAAATTTGGCAAGATTTGATTTTTAGTAGATTTCACTTCATCTTATCTTCATTCCCACTTTGTGAGGGAGTGCTAGAATTGAGATTATAAGTCCATTTGTGGATTAAAAATCTAATTTGAGTGAAACACTACAAGTGTGAGACCTTTGTGAGTTTCAAAGTCAATCAAATCTATTTCTTGTGTATAGAATTCACTAGTAAGATGGGATCTATTGGAGCATACCTTCTAGAACCTAGGGAGAGATTGAATTCTACAAATTATTCTATTTGGAAGTTAGGATGGAGTAACTAATGGTGCTCCAAGACCTTTATGAGTTCTTGATTGATGATGAAGATGAATCTCTAGGTGCACAGGAGTTGATCAAATACAAGAAGAGATCTAGGCTAGCACTTCATTGTGTGAAGATGAATGTAAGCAATGATCTTTAGATGCATCATCATGTACTAGTGCTAAAGAGACTTGAGTGTCTTTAAAATCAATCTATGAATCAAGCAACACTTCTAGAGTACTTATGCTTAGAAATCAAATTTTGAAAAGCATGACAAGAAGTGAGGAGAGTGCACAAGACTATGTGCTTAGAATCAAGTCTCTAAATAGGGAGTTGTCTTCCATTGGAGAGAAGATTCATGATGGAGAGCTTGTACAAATTGTTTTTAATGGTCTAGGAGATGACTTTGCAAATTTGGTCCAAAGTTTTGCCATTCAAGACACTTTGCCAACTATAGAAAAACTTCATAGTGTATTAGTGGCTGAAGAGTGTATGATGCTCCACATCAAGGCAATAATGAGTTCATTGTCTTTGTAGGATGGAGATAAGAAAGCCAATTTCTCATTCAAGGGAAAAAAGAAGACCAATGGAAAGAAAAAGCATCCAAAGGAGGCCAAAGAAGAGGATGATGCATCAAGCTCAAAGGACAAGTCCAAGCAAAAATGCTTCTTTTGTGAAAAGAAGGGGCATTATGCATCCGAATGCTACAAGAGACTAAGAGCACAACAAGAGGAGGACAAACAAGGAAACCTTACACGAGGAGGAGGAGGATGAAGCAGATGTATTCTTGATCGCATCTACATCCTCACCAGCAAGTAATGGCAATTCAAGAGATACATGGTGGATTGATAGTGGGGCTAGCTCCCACATGTCTTGTGAAAAGGAATTTTTCTCAACCTTACACTCATTCAATGATGCTAAAAATTTTGTTTGTACTGCAAGTGATGAAGAGTGTAGAATAGATGGTGTTGGTACCATCTCTTTGTATCTAGAATCCTCAAAATGTATGGATCTAGAAAAAGTTCTTTATGTACCATCAATCACCAAGAATATGCTAAGTGGTGGTCAACTCTTGGAAAGTGGTTTGGATGTCCACTTTTAGCATGGTGTTTGTTTCATCTTGAAGAATGATGTTTGCATTGCAAAGGGATTTACACATGGAAGATTGTTTAAGTTGGAAGCTAGTGTTGCTTTTGAAAGAGTGAGCTTGGCAAAGGAGGAGATCACTCAAGAGGAGATCTTGACAAAGTGTGATATTGCTTGCATTGAGGAGGGACATCAAAAGGAGAAAGATCTTGAGGATCAGCCTCACAGCATGAGAGTTCCAAGGGAGTCCTCGCTGACAAAGGTCGAGTCATCAAATTGCATGCAAATTTTCCATTCAAGTGTGCATCTTGCAAGGATGGTGAGCATTGGAGAGTCTACTATCTTTGAATACTTGTTGGATAGTATTAGTAGACATGGAGTGACTTGTTGCTTATCTTTAAGATCTATGATGTTTAGTACTTTGTATGACAAGACAATGAAAATGGATGCTTTCAAATCTCCATTTGTTGTTGATAAAACAATTTTAATGGATAACTATATTTGTAATAGTTTGAATAGTGTCATAAAAGATGAAACATCATTTGTATTGGAAATTTTTGGGTCCACATGCTTTGAGCATGATCATTCCAATGTAAGGACCAAAGATTATCATCTTTCAATGATAGGAATAATGGTAGTGTTTTGCTCTTCAAGTAGAGATTGTAGAATCCACTTGTTTTCCATCAAAGAAGTTGTCAATGGTGGAATTGTGATCTTTCAAGACTGGACGATTTGTAAACTTGAAGAAGCAACTTTGGATCAACACCTTATTCAATTCATTGATGGTTTGGAGTTAAGTCAAGTGGAGGGGCAAGCTCAAGTACTCCAAGAAGAACCATGAGTATCAAGATGGAGCCATCAAGGCTCAATCATATGGATCAAGCAAGGCAAGTTGTCTTTAGCAACAATATGTATGCACTTAATAGTTTAATTGATATATCTTCAAGTGCACAAAATGCCTTGGAATCCATGGCTTGGCATGATGTATAGTTTTTGAAGTTTGCTACATGTATATAGACACATTTGTGGAACATCTTGTAAGGGATCCTTTAAGAGGTGGTGGAAGATCCTTCGCGGACATCATTCTCTATTGGAGTCTCATAAGTTCCTTGTTTGTGGCTGGATTTTTTAGACACTTCTAAAAGCTTTCATTCATCTATCAGGAGAGTTGTAAATAGATCAAGCTAAATTTGAGGAGGAGTGTGAAGAATTGCCAAAAATTGACAAATCTGGCTTGATAAAAAACCATGTAGTATAATGTAAATTTTGTACATAAGTGGATTCCACACATGTAAGGCCAAGATGCCACGTGGAAATCCACTCCTAATGTAGGTTAGGTCAAGTCCATAGGGTTGGCCATGTCATTTTGGCAGTGATTCCTAGTTTATAGGAACTAAATCCTAGATTTAAGGCTAAAATTTGACCAACTAGCTATCTACCAAGCATGACTCTAGGAAATAGACTAGGGTTTCATTTTAGGGCAAAAAGGCTAATTAACTTCCTTATTACATGCTGGAAATCCACCTAGCTTCACAAAGGAAGTCGAATATGCTATGTATTCCAAGCTCCCCTAGTGAGAAGATAGAATATTTTTGGAGCTCATTGGCAATCTCAAGCTACTCGACTATGTACATTGAGTTTTTGTGATCCAAATGCAATCAAATCAATTTCTACTTGTTCCTGAGCTTGCAGGCCATACTACATCCTGTGGCTCACATGTGTGGGCTTGAATTTCAATGTCCATCAATGGTTTTGATTGTTAATGCTTGTTGTTTGTCAAATTGCCAATCTAGATCAACTTATTTTGTGTCTAGTTTTTTGATAGATTGTTAAGCAAGCATCCAATCACTCTTGTGGATCTTTTGTAGATCCATTTATGGTCCTAAAGTACAGTACTTTCACACTTTGTAGATGGTCCAGGTGGTATGGGTAAAACGTTTTTCTATAGTGTCATGTTGTCATACGTGCGTGCACAAGGTTGGATAGCATTCACAGTTGTATCATCAAGGGTCGCCACATTGTTAATGAAAGGTGGTAGAACCGTGAACAAGCTAGATTTAGATTCCTCTGATGGAATTGAATGAAAGCTCGACATGCAACATCTTGAAACAGTCTTCATTAGGTAAGCTTTTGATGGCATGTCGACTCATTATTTGGGATGAGGCTCCCATGGTACATAAGTATGTCATCGAGTGTGTGGATCGGTCTCTATGAGACATTTGGTATACTCCATTTGGAAGAGTTCCGATCGTTTTTTGTAGTGATTTCCGCCAGGTGCTCCCGGTGGTACAACGGGACAGTCGTGCACAGATTGTGAGTGCTTAGCGTTTGTGGAAATATATGGAGGTGCACAAATTGTCAACAAACATGTGTGTTATGGGTGTGGAGGTAGCCGATAGGAATGAGCAGTGCAGAGTATTTGTTGAGTATTGGGGATGGTCGTGAGCCCACATTCGTGCAACGTGGTTTGGATTGAATTTCTTTGCCAGAGTGTATGTGTCTAACGACATGCGATGTGTGTGAATTGATTTTGTTTACTTTTCTTGATATTGCACGACATTACATGGATATTGATTTTTAAGAAGCCATGCAATATTGATACAATTGAATGAAAACGTGGATGAGATCAATTCCAAAGTTGTTGAGCAACTTCTTGGTGATGCTTACACATTTTATAGTGATGATAGCGTGGTTGAGCATGATGACTCTGATGTGTAACCAGTAGACTTTTTGAATAGTTTTCAGCCGAGTGGATGCCCTCCACATAAGTTGGTGTTGAAGGTTGGCATGATGGTGATGTTGTTGTGGTCGATAGTGTCGCACAAAAGATTGTGCAAGGGTACAAGACTTATCATTTGTAGATTGGGCAGACAGGTCATAGAGGCAGAGACAGTGACTGGGAAGAATGTAGGGAGTAGAGTTCTCATTCCACGGATCTTTTTAGTGCCGAGCAATTCGGATTTACAGTTTGAATTGTAGAGAGTACAAACTCCCTATCAGAGCGACTTTCGCCATGATAATAAACAAGACGCAAGGGCAGACTATGGACACTATTGGATTGTAATTGCCACGTCCCGTATTTTGTCATGGTCAAATGCATGTGGCACTATCGAGAGTGCGAAATGCAAGAAGTGTATGAGTGTTGATTAGTGACAGGGATGACCGGTTTACCGATGTGGCAGGAGTGGCCAGGTGCACTCAAAACATTGTATATACGGAAGTGCTTTAGGATCAGTGAGTGTGCCTTCATGTATGTATGTTGCATATGTATGCATGTATGTATGTATAAATGTGCTTTTCTGTGTATATGTATGTGTATGTATATTTGTGTATATGTGTATGTATGTGTATCTGTATGTATGTGTGTATATATATATATATATGTGTGTGTGTGTGTGTGTGTGTGTGTGTGTGTGTGTGTGTGTGTGTGTGTGTGTGTGTGTGTGTGTGTGTGTGTGTGTGTGTGTGTGTGTGTGTGTGTGTGTGTATCTGTATATATGTATGGATGCATATGTGTATATGTATATATGTATGGATGTGTATGTGTATGTGTCTACATTCCAATCAACGTAAATGTTTTTTTTGCAGTTTAAAAAATCTTTATTGTTTGTTTGACATAGGCTTTCCCACACCTTCCACCTAGGAGAATGTACCTTCAATTTTGAGAGGCTCTTATTGTTGCAAGTATTTAAATGTAGGCATCTGCAACTGTACACAATCACTTTGGTGAATGCCAAAGTTAAAAATCTATGTACAATTGTAGAGGCTTGCAGTCAAAACCCTTAACCAATTAGAGCCTATTTCAATTTGAAGGTTTTGCATTCTCCTAGGTGAAAGTTGTAGCATAGTCTGTGCCACACAACAAATAGACGTAGTTTGGGAGCGGTCTGCAAGGAAGGTTTGTCGGGATCTATATTTGTACCTTATTTGATGACAAACTCCGAACATTGAATCTAGTCAGCAAGCATGTCAATTTCTTATGTCAGTAATGTTGGTGAGTTGTTTGTTATCTTGACCAAATACATTGCATAGTTTAGGGTTTATGAATGTAGAGTGATACAATGTTTAGGTCTTGTATGAATCATTTTTGACAATGTTCAATGTTGTTAGTATGATTGTATCAGTTTTTATCCCAAGATGTTGTTTCCTGACATTGTTTATCTTCTTGCAGATGCTAAAGTTTTGCTAAACTGTTAAAAATACAAGTGTTTTGACAATGTTCAATGTCGCATAGTTTGGTTGACATAGTTTATGGTCTTGCAGATGGTGAAGATTGTCATAAATCACAAAACGTTTGTACGAGATTTGATAAAGCTATTTAGTTTTGGTGATGAGGTGTACTGTAGCACTTTTGTGTGGCTGATTAAACTGATATGGTTTGGTCTAAGTTTTTTTTCAAAAGACAAGGTACTGGCTCTTAAAACTAAAAGCGGCTATTGAAGGTGGGCTAATATACTTGGTTAGAATGTGACTAAAAGTGGGCTTGTATGGCATGGATTTGCCCAAGCTACGAGGTGCTTGGACTCCTTATTGCCTTTGTGGGAGGTCCTTGGGGCTAGCATGGCACGGATCTGCCCTAGTACCTAGCGATGATACTAAAGTCATTTCTCTTTTTATTTGTGTATTGCAAAATAGCTTCTTACGTGTACAATGTTGATGTGATCTTAAATACAGTCTTTTGACTCTCATACTGATCAGTACATTTACTTGTATTTTATGGCTAACTAGGTCTGTTTTATGGTGTAGTCCACAAGATGGTTTCATGACTCAGTTGCTCCTGGTTATGGGGAGCCCTTCCTCCACCTAACCCCTTTATTCAAACTGTCATTTGTTGCATGAGGAAAGTTGTTGAAGTTCACAAACCCATTACTTCTTATGATATAGCTACGTGTAATGCTACTGGCCCTGATGATAAAATATTTTGCCTTGTTGACTTAATGACCACCTTGGATTGGATCAAGATCTATATGGAGTTTATTAAAAAGAGGGATACACTAAGCAAGGTTGAAAAATCTTTATTGATCTTCCTAACTATGCTAAACATATTGATGCTGAAGAAAGATTCTGTAATTCACATATTCAGAAGATATTTACCTGTTTGAAAAAAGAAAATGGTGCCTTTACTGATGATACCCCTACTCAAATTGAACCGCCTAGTTCTCCTCACCCCTTGATTATTACCAAAGACCTTGATGAAGATAGTGCCTCCCGACTGGAATCCTTCTCTTAGGAAATTTGTGAAGTCGACGTCGACAATCAGTCTGCCTTTGAATTCTGTCAAGCCAAGAGTTGCCAAGTTCCATTGGTCTCCAATCTGATTCAGAAGTTCGGGCTAGCAAGCTTGCCTCTTTGCATAAGAATCTCTCATTTGACACTCCTATCGCCTTTAATACCGTTATAAAAATGAGCAGATTTGAACTTTCACGATATCCTTCTGAGCAGACTTGGGCTGCATCAAGCTAGAATTTGAAATTGAAAAAGATCTTTCTTAAAGTGCAGATGCGGTGACAAATGTAAAAACAATTCTTCTATTATTTGGTTTGACCATGCTATCTAGTTTATGATGAATAACCTTGCCAAGTTCTTCTCTGGTGCCTCTCTACAAAACCAACTAAATGTTTTTTTTCTTGTGGCTACATAAACCTGTTAGAGATGTCGTTAAAGCCCACCTTGCCTTCTTTATGTTTTAGACAACACATGATTGATGTTGCCATTGAACTTTCCATTAGCCCTACTGCTAAACTCCTAGCACACCTTGGCGATGCCAAAAATATTCGTGAAATTGAATGCCTTCTAAAAAAGCCTAGATTCTCTACCTTACAGGATAAATACTTCCAGAATACAAGTAAAAAGACAGATTCCTTCAATCTGAACAATCCAAGTTCGGTCATATCAGGCAGTGGCAACAACAAGAGAAATTTCTTTCCAATTAGAGGCAGTGAGGGGCAAAGCAATGGTGGCAAAGAAGATCTTCCTATAAAAAAACTAAACTTTTACCGTGATTGATCCATGTGCAGGAAAAAATAGAAGAATCCAAACGTGGATTTACGAATATCTACATCTCCTCCCCAGCTTGCATCAGAATATCCACTTAGCCAATGGAGATTGTCGTTGTCTACTTCTCCATAGCAGATGCACTGGTCCGTTGTATCTCATGACTCTTATAATAGCCTTCCAATGGGTGATGCCAAGAGTAGCCATGAATTGGCTTAGTGAGCTGACTGCAAAAGCAAAATCAGGTCTTGTAAAGACCATTGCATACAGGGGAGACCCAAATATCGATCGATATAGATTCTCATCTGCTCCTCTTCTTGCTTGGTCTAAGGACATTGGTCCTTCGACAATCGCAGACTTGGATCCATCGGGAACTGAGCAAATTTACAATTGATCAAATTATATTTGATAAGAGTATTGTGAAGATACCTTTGTTGAGTGATATAAATCGGCCATCTCACTCTGTCTCTATGGCTTTGAATACCCAGACAGTAGTGAGCTTCGTCTAGAATGGTCATGTCAAATTCAAAAGACATCATTTGTTAGCATCCTTCACATAATCGGTATTGTTGCTGGTGTTATCGACACAAGGTGATGATAATGAAAGAATGTTGCACTAACTTGAAATAAATATTGCAATCGGTATATGCTGAAGGCCATTTACGTTATCAAATTGAAGAAAAAAAGAATTTGGATCTGTGGATTTGTATCCTAAAGATCCTAATACCCTACAACATCATGTCTTCTCCTCAATAACTCAGTTAGTCATATGGATATGTAATGGGCATAATGATTTCTTGGGATATTGTAAAGATTACAAAATTATGAAAATACATTTTCAATACAGAGGATTTAGATTTTGGAGAGTCAGGTCAGATGTATGTCCTGAGAGTGTGCTAAATTGATGCAAGAAAATGGAAATCTTCGAACAAATCATGAGTCATTACAAAAGAATTTGTGCCGATTTTTCTCTAATAATCGGGCTTAACATGCCAATTTTTTCAATTATTGCGAACTTAAACTTCAATAGTAGCCCGATTTTCCGTGCGAAAATATCGGCTAACACTATTCCAATGGTCGTAACAATGGTGATTAAACTCAATCAATTCAATGTACCTTTCCCATTGAGATTGCTTATTGGAAATATATGCTCTAAGCATATCCTACATAGTCTATTTGAATTTGATCATCAAATTTAGGATGATCAAAAAAACTAAAATTGAGTCTGGTTTTCAATTTTTCAAAAGCTATCAACCAGAAAGAACTACTGAATTTCATATCAAAATCATTTAATGTCTCTAGCTGAATGTTCTACAAACATTTGAACAAAACTTTCCACAAGAACAAAAGTAGCTAACTTGGTAATTTAATCAAATGTCATCCAAATCATATCATTACATTTCTATGTTTTGAGAAGATCTTATATAAAATCTATAAAGATATTGTCTCATCTCTTCTTAGGAATAGCTAGAGAATACAATACACTTCCACTTCTCAAACATCCAACTTTTGTAAGTTGCCATTGTTTATGATTCAAAGCATCTGATTTTAGAAAAGGTTTCATTTGGACATAGGCATTTGTTCACACTAGATCTAGCATCCTTCATGCATTGTATCATGAGACACATATAAGATTTTGTGCTTAACAATGTTATTATCGAGCACACATATCTTCTCATCTCTGAACAAAATCCATGTAAGATGGAATATCAATTAATTACATTTTAATCTTTCTCACTTGACAAAGAATCTTGCAACTCAATTGCATCACCATCATGCATGATACATGTTTCTCCTTTATACCATGTATGACTTAACTATGAATCTATTTTATAGAGTCCTTTAAAAATCTTTGTTGGAGAAAGTTCATTAACTTCACCTATTTGATTGAAATCATCAACCCCTCAATTTGTGGTACCCTTGATATATTAAATTTCATAATTGGACTCATGTATCAATTCAACTCATCAAGCCTTACAATCTCTAAGATTAGGATGACTACAAAAATATTTCAGAGGCTAGTGATTAGTAAACACCATAAATGCTACCATAAATATAGGGATAACAAGTTTTAAGTGCATGGATCAATTAGCTTCTTAATTTTGAAAGCCTCTAGTTTACCATCTCGTAAAAGAAACTGCTCCATTTGCATAATCGCTTGCATTGGTTTTCATGACAAAGTTTATCGGGATCATCAAATACTAAAATGAGACCCAAAACAAATAGATCCTCGAGAGATCGAAAGCTTTCATCAAACTAATTATTCTATAAAAGAGGACTAGGCCCTCTTTTCTTATTTCTCATCCCCTCCAAAAGCACAGCAAGGAGTTATATCACTTTAGCATAATCCTCAATAAATTTCTAAAAGAAAACAATAAAACTTAAAAAGCAATTCAATTGCCGAATAGTTTTAGAAACCAACCATTCAACTACCAAATTGATTTTGTGATAATCAATTATTAACCCACTTGAAAAAGCTATATGTCCAAGTTGCAGTAGCGTATGTTTCCAGAATTCACATTTAAATTCTTTAGCATGCATGTTTTGTTGCCTAATAATACTTAGCACAATATGGAGATGTTTGACATGATTCTCAAGTATCTTATTGTAAATAATAATATCATCTAAAAATAGCACACAAACTTTTAGTAGATATTGTCGAAATAAGTTGTTCATCATCTATTGCAACATAACATGAGTGTTAGTTAAACCAAAAGGTAAAACTAAAAACTCATCATGGCCAAACCGGATTCATAATCTAGTCTTGGTAACATCAATAGGATGGATTCTAATTTGATTATATCTCATTCTGAGATCAATCTTAATAAAGTATTTAGCTCCACCAAGATGGTCTACAACATCATCCATTCTAAGTAATGGGTAGTTATTTTTTATGGTAAACTAATTCAAGCTCTTGTAATCGATGCGCATGCAGATATACCTCCATCCTTTGTGTTTTTCCAAAAGGCAAGTTCACTCCATGGTGACTTACATGATTGAATATGCCTCATTCAAAGGTACTCTATCTACAAAGCCAGCTCATTGTCATTCTTTCTACCAAGCATGTAAGATTGGCAAAAGATAAATTGGCTCTTTGGCAATACCTCTATTTGATGACCAACTAATCTCATGGGTGGTAAACCATGAAGTAGTTCAATAGAAAAAAAAAACATTTTTGACTCAATTAACTAAATTTTGCACTACATGTTATTCATTGCATACAAGTTTATCAATTAAAAGTTTTAAACAATACAACATCATCATGATCCATAATAGAACTACAATGCATACTAAACTTTAGAACATGATAACTGATTTCACACTATGAACTCAAAATTCTTGTATTGCCTCAATAGAAGAAATATATGGCAATGGAGATACATAAGTCTCTCCACTCCAAGAAACTAACTAATTATCATTAGATTATTTGAACTGGTTATTCTTATGGTCAGTTCACAAATTGTCCAATTTCTTATGAAAATCACTCATACTCTAGAATCAAACATTGTCGACTACGGGTTTCTACGTTGATTTGTGTTTTTATCAAGAATCATTAAGAAAAATTTTGGCATAGTTTTTCACATCTCGGTTGTAAATATAGAATAGACATAAGAATAAACAACATGGATTATGATCCCAAGATATCCCTACATGTATACGTGTTCATAATATATCTCTTTTCATTTTTATTTGCATTCATAAAGATGAGACTCACTCTTAGAAATTGGTGTTGAATTATTTCATTGAAAAGTTCCTTTCTTTGAAAGGCACATTTTTTACTTTTTTTTTTCTTCTTCTCCAAGATCTTTTAAGTACAATCACAAATCAAGCCCTTTTGGTATGAACAAGTTTGGATTGTACCAATTTGCTTGTAACTTTCACACAGATAGTTTTATTGTGTAATTTTACCTGTTTTGTGAGCATGGTTTTATTTTGGGCTATGTTTTACTTTATTGCTTAAAATTTTTGTTATATGAAATCTAACAACAAAAATATCAATGCCAACTTTGATATGATTATCATACATGGGTAAAAAAATCACTTTAATTTGATACATTTTTTATGTTTACAAGTTGCTAGAACCTAAATGTTGTCAAGAAAAATAATATCACATGAATAATCTCATAGTTGAATTAAAAACTTGAGAAGCTTACAATTAATACGACAAGTGAGTGAATGATGTGTAAAGCTCAATGATTGAAGCTCCAAATGTCACACGCAATATTAATAAATCCTCGAAAATTAGTGGAGAGTTTCCAACAATGTTGGGCAATCTCCCATATTTAAGATACCTATCAATTCAAGGTATTGCCTTTGTTTAAAACCAAGAAATGTTGGTTCTGGGTATTAGATTAATATCTTTCTACTTAGAGGTTCTCGATAATATCTTATAGATAAATCTTGGCAATTCTCAATGTGCGGGTAATTACTTTCCCAATAATCGTTGAATCTTATATAAGGTTCTCGACATATATTGCTTTGGTAGATTGTAATAGCATTTATACACATGTTTGATAATTTATAAAGAGCATGAAAAGTTTAAAATTTTGGCAAAGTTTTATTGTGCACAAAAATCACACCTTCCTTCACACTCAAACAACTCAAAAGAAACACATAAAAAAATTGTTGATAAATTCTCATTGCTTACCACCTATTTGTTGGCCCACCACTTCTTGTCCTAAGTGGCAAGTTATTAGTTACTCCCCTCCACAAGTTTGTAAGAAAATTTTGATTTTCAAATTCTCTATAGGGTCAATTATACCACGATCCACAAGACAATCCAGTTCTCAACTTCAACCTAGTGCTTAAATGGATCCGACGGCTCTCAACCACGACTAATTCCTACAAAGCACATATCCATCCGTTCTACATAGAAGCTAGTCTCTAAAAAAAGCATACCTCCCTCCCTTTAGTTCTATAAAGTTGTGTTGACGACCAAATTGAGAACTGGCCAAATCCATTGCCCGTCGACCAATTTCAACCTAAATACTAAGAATCAAATTAGATGACAGTAGCCAAGGGTCCTCAAATGCGTGAAAGTTTGAAAACCTAGATTTTTTACACAACGAAACAAATTTCTTTGAATTCATGACATAAAAACCTTTGTTAGTTTTACCCCTCGAATTTACTTTTAGAAAGACTCCATACAAAATTATTTTCACCAATTTATCCAAAGTCTAATATACCCAAGGCCATTTACATTGTCATCATTATGCATGTAAGCCCAAGAAGGCATTTTGGATTTTTCCAAGCTCCTTCCAAAACACAATGATAAAATTGATTTTGATTATTGAGTCCAATGCAATGCTATCATGGAAACTTTAAAAGTCACCATAAACTTAAGCTAAAATGGGTTGTTAGCCTTCAAACAGAATGTTATTTTCACAATACTTTTAACGGAATTTTCACTATATTTTTGGAATCTCACAAGATGTAGGGTGTTTTCACATTGGAGTGGCTGAGAAGTCCCTAATTTATTATTATTTTGCCCCATTGATCGATTTGAAAAATAAGGGCTTTCCCTCCCTTTACATTTATCTCGAGTTCCCACCATGTGGCACATGAGATGGCATGGGCTCCTTGTCACATAGGGGCAAGTGAAAGGGTCTTTTGAACCTACTAACTTTGCCCGGCACTTAAGTTGTGCGGGGTAATTTACAAAATAGACCAATGGCAAGAGAGGTACTTAAATGGCTAATCATCTTGAACCATTCCATTTAACTATTACCTCCAGAATTAAGTGGCAACATTGGCTGACTTGCTTCTGCCGGATATCAACTGCAAAACCCGACAGTCCTCCACTCTCCTCTAAGAAGCAATCAACAAGAAGATACGAGATTACGTGCAACTTATAACTTGCTGAGATGACGTTTAATTAACATGAGCACCATAAATTGCAAACGAATTATCTGAAATTAAAAGTGGGAGCTTATCAATGTAAAGAAAAAGCCGTTGTAGATTATCCTTGGCTAAGGTGACCATATCTTCCACATCGCTGCTATCAGTGAAGATCCACAAATCTCCAGAATTCACACGCTTCAAACTGTCACGGCAGAAAGGACAAGATTGTGACCGAGCATTCCTGCACAGGAGGATGGATTGCATCATATACAACAAAAACTCTTACATAAGATCAGGCGGGTTTGAACTCTGTCCAGATTAGAATCTTGCCGACAGCTACATTCTTAACATTTTCCCAACAACATAGGACAACTCAAATCATTAAAAAGAAAATTTCCCCACCATGCACGATAGCATTTGATGCACATGGCATGGCTGCAATCAGGTAGTGCAATCTTTGTGTTAACTTCCATGCATATGCCACACTCTTGATCTCTTTCAATATCAAGATCGAAACAATTGTCCTCATCAGCTTTCTTCTTGAATCTTTCTAAACACACAGCTCTCTGTCTCTTGTCCTCCAATTCTGTAATGCCACCTTGTAGTTGCTGCAGAGAAGGATATATGAAGGCTGGAAAACCCCATAAGTTCAGTGTTTTCAGTTTCAAGATTCGTACATGTATTCTAGTTCTGAAATAAAACATCAAAATCAAGTGCTAATTTAGAGCATTTGAAAACAGAATCAGAGATTCAGATCATAATAATGACTTAGTCGCTTCAGAAGCAATATACATGATATTCAGCTCAACATAAAGGGCTTTTACTTAAAATATATAAACACAAGGCAAAGGACCTTTGTAATTACTAGATTTGTCTTTGGATACTCTTTTCACAAACGGCAGGAAAATATAAGAGGTGTCCCAACTGTGTCATGTGTATAGTTCGATGCATATTGGTCATGCCAACATATAACGCATGAACATGGATGAAACCCGCATGCCCCCTCTTCCCCCAAATGATTGCACCCGATTTCATCATCTAGGCCTGAAATTAAATAGCTTCAGGCTACTTGCAGTAGATAATAAGGGGAGTTTCAAGCGCAGCAGCTGCCAATCAGTTTTTCTGACTTTCAATACTTCAATTTGTAAGTTTGCTAAAGGTTTAAGTTCAAAATCTAGTTGCAAATAAACATCAGCATATTCATGTGCTGCTTGAAGTTCCACATATAAAGCATATACTCATTAGCTTGAGTAGTTCAATGCAAGTCTAGCTTCACAGCAAAAGACACTTTGCTATGCAGGAAAAATCACTCGAATCTCTTCACCGTAGACAAAACAAAGTTGAAGGGCAGTCTGCAAATCACTTCATTGGAACAATTAGCTGAAAAATTCACAAGACCCACAGCAGTATTCCAAGACTCTGAACAGCCTTGTTGCACAAGTTCTTCATGGTATACGCTTTTAGCAAATATGCCAATGACTCCAACCATGAAATTTGAAGGTGTTGGTGGGATAACCATCATACACTAAAGAGCTTCCCCAATGAGAAGCACACACGTTACATCAGGACTATATATATATATATATATATATATATATATATATATATATATATATATATCATAGGTCCCGCGGATCCCGGTACCACCATACTGGTACCGCGGTACCACAATATATTAATATATTTATTATTTAATATTTTTTTTAAGTTTTTTTAACCTAAACCTACCCGCCCCCCTCGCATTTCCGTTGAAATTTTTTTGCGCCCTCTTCACCCTGCCATCGCTGCTGTTTTTGCCTGCCTCCCTTTGATTCCTTGCGTCGCCCTTCGCCCACGCAACGCCCTGCCTTGCATCTGATTTGCTTCGCCTTGCCTTCGCCTATTTTCAGCGTCTCTCCAACAGTGAACCCTGCTGTTTTTCTTCCAGCAATCCATCCTTCCAGCTTTCGCTTCATCTGCATTTTTCCCTAGTTTTCTCCATCGCAATGGTGCAATCCGACCTTTCTGGTCTGTGGGACGAGGTGGACGTTGTCAGGCGGGTTGCCGACAAGACCGGTTAGAAGATCGTGCATTGCCGATACTGCCTAGTCAAATTTGCTGCGTCCCTCACTCGCCTTACAGGCCAGTTGCTCGGTGCACGCGCCAAAAATGGTGGCACCTTAGATGCTGCCCCTTGTGGCAGCATGTCCGTCCCCGACATGCAACGACTACTAGACACCTACAGGCCACGTCTCGTGGCGGGGGAGAACACCATTTCGGAGGGCGTTCTCCGGTTTTGCACCGCTCCTTATGTGGCTGACCCAAAGTTGTTGCCTGCTTGGCTGGCACGCACGAGGAGAGGGAGTGCATCCTCATCCCGTCCCATTGCCCCTCATCCCCCTCAGACAGTTCCGCCACACGCCCCCCCATCAGCACCCATTCCGGTGGATCCCGTCCCATCGCGTCCGCCAGTTGCCACTGCGGTTCCACCACCACGTCCTGTTGCTCGCACGCCCCCAGTTTACGATTTTCTCATGGACTCTCCGCCACCCGAGCAGGCCCAGGATGCTACTGACGAGGCCTTCGAGGATGTGGATGAGATCCCTTCTTCCTTCCCTTCCCATCCGGATGACCTCCCTAGCCAACAGTTTTCGTATCCCATGCTAGATCTTGCCCCTCCACCAGTTCACCCCACTTATGCTGCTGCACCCATCTCTGCCAGTGCATCCCACTCTCCCCATTCCACGTCTACAGCCGATGCATCCACTAGTGCCCAGCTTGTCACGTCATCATCCATTCCCGTCACGGTTGGTGCACCATGCTGGAGGTCCACCACCCATCGCCCACAAGGTAGAGCCCTTGTGTAGCAGACCATTCGCGGCGCGCATCAGCCGCACATGGACAGAGAGGCCACACGGGCCGTGGCCAGTTTGATTTATGAGCTGAACCTACCTTTTGCCATCACCGATTCTGAGCCCTTCAGAAGGGCATTCCGCCTTGCACAGTCTGTCAGCCCTAGCTGGAGAGTCCCTAGTTCAGAGGTTGTCCGCACACACATGCTGAGAGATAGGGTCAAGTCCTTGTCTAGAGAGATGGAGCCTCTACACCGCCACTGGGCCACTTACGGTTGCAGCATCATGTCCGATGGCTGGACTGATGTCAGGAGGAGGCCGATCCTTAACATACTGGTCTCCAGATGCATGGGCACACTGTTTTTGAGGGCAGTGGATTGCAACAGGGGGGGGAGAGTCATATCTGCAGAGTTCATGTTTGATGTCATCAGGTCTTCCATCCTAGCCATAGGCCCACAACATGTCATCACGGTGGTGACGGACAATGGCACGAATTGCATTACTGCTAGAGGCTGAGTTCCCTCATATTGTTCATACTCCCTGTGCAGCCCACGACATAGACCTTCTGATGGGGGACATTGGAGCACTTCCCTAGGTTAGAGCCATCGTCCGGGAGGCCCTCTTCTTGGTGACTTTTGTCACCAGAAAGAGGCGTGTTCTTGCCATGTTCCGGGTGTTCAGCCATTTGGACCTCCGGAAGCCAGGCCCCACACGCTTTGCTTTCGACTTGGTGGTGATCGACCGTCTGATCAGGTGCAGGGCACAGCTTCTACAGATGGTTGCCAATGATCTTTGGCGTGCCAGTACGTTTCAGCACACTGAGGATGGGGAGCACTTTTCTTCCACGGTGAGGGGAGACCAACTCTGGAGAGATGCACAGACATTGTCAGGACTCCTTCGACCACTCTACATTGTGCTCCGCATGGCTGACAACGAGGGGTCCACACTTGGACTGGTGTATGAGCTCATGGACCGAATTGGACAGCTCCTGCAGTTGCCCATCTTGCAGCCAGAGAGGTAAGCGGTATAGTAATGTAATTGGTCTTTATCTTTTCAGTGGTTGCTAGTTTGTTTTTCTGTCGATGTTAGATTTTTTCCAAAATTTGCTTCGACTTCGTGCAGGATGACGGAGCTAAAGTTCATCTGAGAGACGCAATGGAACTACTTTCACAGGAGTATCCACAGCGTTGCACACATCTTGCATCCCCTCTTTCTCTCTCCGACACAGATATCAGACAGGGAGCTCGAGTCGAATTGGCTTGAGTACATCTACAGGGTGGGTCCACACATTGGCTTGGATCCTATCAGGCTCGTGGAGGAGCTAGCTGCATAAGGTTTCGGCATGGGCACGTTCGGTCACCCGGCTGCTCAGGATCCAGAGAGGAGGCAGCTCCCCATTACCTGGTGGACCATGTTCGGTAGCACCTATCCCTCCATACAACGTCTTGCAATGCGGGTCCTTTCACAGGTATGCATCTCATCTCATCCTCTCTTGTTGTGTTTTGTTGACATTCCACCCGTGCACATGTGCTGAACCATTTCATTGCACGTACCACAGGATTGCGCTGCCTCCGTGTGTGAGCGTAATTGGAGCACATGGGCCCTCGTTCACACGAGGAGAGCGGGGGCAGGGATCTGCAGCTCTGGGTGTCTCTGCCGAGTCTGTCGCAGCATCTCTGCAATGTCAGGCTCTTGCTTCCGATGTCTTTCGTTGTGCCTTCGGATATCTTCCTCGAGCTTCCTCCTGGCTTCGCCCTCGGGCTTCGGTATGCGCTCTGCCATCTCGATCGATTTTCTCCTCACAGCAGCCTGGTCCTCGAACAGCCTCTCACAACACCCTGGCTCTCAAACAGCCTCTCACAGTCTGTCACTGGCTCTCGCTGGCTCTCTCGCTGGCTATCACTGGCTCTCTCACAGCCTCTAAAAATGCCTCTCACAATGGCATTGTGAGTGCTTATTTATCCTCACAGCCTGATCGGCCATGTGGATCCCCATCATTCCTCCATGTGCCTCTGTACCTGCCCCCATGTGTTGCTCCACCCCTGTGTTGCTCTCCCGTTGGCCCCATGGTCTGCTCACCCACAATGCCCATGTGCTATTGCACTTGTCCCCTGCACCATGTATTGTACCCTCTTTTTTTACACCCAGAACCGTTTTTTTTTCCATTTTTTTAACCTATTTTGGTATGTAAAAGGCAATAATTGAATATTAAAATATTAAATATATATATATATATATATATATATATATATATATTAAAAAATGGTACCGCCCTGGTACCGCGGATCCCAGGGCGGTACCGTACTAGCGGTACCACTGTTATGGTACCAACGGTACCATAACAGCGGTACCACAGGGCACTATGATATATATATATATAATAATATCAGACATGAGTTTGGGCCGGAGGCGGGGTCGGACGCGTTTTTTATTTTTTTTAATTTCTTTTTTTTTTTTGCCTAAATACAACTAAAAAAACAAAAAAAAAAATTAAAAAAAGAAAGCGGACGCGTTCGGGGACCCGGACGCACCCCTGGACGCGGAGGCACGTCCAGACGCGCGTTCGGACGCAGGGTCCGCTTCCTTATATATATATCATAGGTCCCGCGGTACTGGGTACCGCGGATCCAGGTACCGCGGGACCGTACTGGTACCGCGGTACCATGATGGTACTGCGGTACCATAATATATTAATATAGTTAATATTTAATATTTTTTCAAAGTTTTTTAAACCTAATCTACCCGCCCCCCTCGCTTCTTCTCTCCCAATTTTTTTCTAGCCATCGTTGCCCTACCTTCGCTACTGGTTTTGCTGCCCTGCCTTCCCTGCCTTGCGTCTGATTTGCGTCGCCCTTCGCCCACAGACCGCCCTGCCTTGCATCTGATTTGCAAGAACCTGCCTTCGTCCATTTTCAGCGTCTCTCACACAGTGTACCCTGCTGTTTTTTTTCCAGCATTTTGTCCTTAGTTTTCTCCATCGCAATGGTGCAATCCGACCTTTCCGGTCTGTGGGACGAGGTAGACATTGTCAGGCGGGTTGCCGACAAGGCCAACAAGACCGGTCAGAAGATCGTGCGCTGCCAATATTGTCTAGTCGAGTTTGCTGCATCCCTCACTCGCCTTAAAGGCCATCTGCTCGGTGCACGCGCCAAAAATGGTGCCACCTTGAATGCTGCCCCTTGTGGCAGCATGACCGTCCCTGACAGGCAGCGACTACTGGACACCTACGGGCCGCGGCTCGTGGCAGGGGAGAACACCATTTCGGAGGGCATTCTCCGATTTTGCACCGTTCCTTATGTGGCTGACCCAGAGTTGCTGCCTGCTTGGCTGGCACGCACGAGGAGAGGGAGTGCATCCTCCTCCGGTCCCTTTGCCCCTCATCCCCCTCAGACAGATCTGCCTCACGCACCCCCATCTGCTCAAATTCCGGTGGATCCCGTCCCATCGCGTCCGTCAGTTGCCACTGCGGTTCCACCATCACCCACTATTGCTTGCACTCCACCAGTCTACGACTTTCTCATGGACTCTCCGCCACCCGAGCAGGCCCAGGATGCTACTGGGCGGGCCTTCGAGGATGTGGAAGAGATCCCTTCTTCCTTCCCTTCCCATCCGGATGACCTCCTCAGCCAGCAGTTTTCGTACCCCATGCCAGATGTTGCCCCTCCACCAGTGCACCCCACCTATGCTGCTGCACCCATCCCTGCCAGTGCATCCCACTCTTCCCATTCCACGTCTACAGCCGATGCATCCACTAGTGCCCAGCCTGTCGCGTCATCGTCCATTCCCGTCACGGTTGGTGCACCGTGCTAGAGGTCCACCACCCGTCGCCCACCAGGGAGAGCCCTTGTGCAACAGACCATTCGCGGCACGCATCAGCCGCACATGGACAGAGAGGCCACACAGGCCGTGGCCAGTCTGATTTACGAGCTGAACCTGCCCTTTTCCATCACCGACTCTGAGCCCTTCAGAAGGGCCTTCCGCCTTGCACAGTCTGTCAGCCCTAGCTGGAGAGTCCCTAGTTCAGAGGTTGTCCGCACACACATGCTGAGGGATAGGGTTGAGTCCTTGTCTAGAGAGATGGAACCTCTACGTCGGCACTGGGCCACTTACGGTTGCAGCATCATGTCCGATGGCTGGACTGATGTCAGGAGGAGGCCGATCCTTAACATACTGGTCTCCAGATGCATGGGCACACAGTTTTTGAGGGCAGTGGATTGCAATAGGGGGGGGAGAGTCATATCTGCAGAGTTCATGTTTGATGTCATCAGGTCTTCCATCCTAGCCATAGGCCCACAGCATGTCATCACGGTGGTGACGGACAATGCCACGAATTGCATTACTGCTAGAGGCTGAGTTCCCTCATATTGTTCATACCCCCTGTGCAGCCCACGGCATAGACCTTCTGATGGGGGACATTGGAGCACTTCCCTGGGTTAGAGCCATCGTCCGGGAGGCCCTCTTCTTGGTGACTTTTGTCACCAGAAAGAGGCGTGTTCTTGCCATGTTCCGGGTGTTCAGCCATCTGGACCTCCGTAAGCCAGTCCCCACACGCTTTGCATTCAACTTGGTGGTCATCGACTATTTGATCAGGTGCAGGGCCCAGCTTCTACAGATGGTTGCCAGTGATCTTTGGGGTGCCAGTACGTTGTTGTAATTGACCTTTATCTTTTCAGTACTTGCTAGTTTGTTTTTCTGTCAATGTTATGTTTTTTCGTAATGCCCTAAACCACATGCCCCTCACCTGCAGGATGACAGAGCTGAAGTTCATATGGGAGACGCGGTGGAACTACTTCCACAGGAGTATCCACAGCGTTGCACACATGCTGCATCCCCTCTTCCTCTCTCCGACACAAATCGCAGACAGGGAGCTCGAGGCCGATTGGCTTTCAGTACATTCACAGGGTGGGTCCACACATAGGTTTGGATCCTATCAGGCTCATGGAGGAGATCGCTGCATTTCGTTTCGGCATGGGCACATTCGGACACCCGGCTGCCCGGGATCCAGAGAGGAGGCAGCTACCCATTACCTGGTGGACCATGTTCCGTAGCACATACCCATCTATACAGCGTCTTGCACTGCGTGTCCTTTCTCAGGTATGCATCTCATTTTATCCTCCATTTTTGTGTTTTGTTGAAGTTCCACCTCTGCGACAATGTGCTGAAGTATTTCAATGCACGCACCACAGGACTGTGCCGCCTCCGTGTGTGAGCGTAATTGGAGCACATGGGCACTCATTCACACGAGGAGAAGAAACCGGTTGTCAGTGAGTCAGTTGGAGCGGTTGGTGTTCTGTAGCACCAACGCACGTCTCGCCAGGAGACTTCTGACCATTACGAGCGCATTGCAGGTGATAAGCTAATCTTTCATAGCATGTTGGTTGACTCCTGGTATGTTGGTTTCATTTCTTGATAAAGTTGTCTCTCTGACATGCAAATTTTAAACCTTGCAGATGAAGATATCAGATTTGGAGCGCCAGGTTGACTTGCCTACGGACAGCACCCATCCCATGCCTGCAGATGACCTGGGCACACAGTTGATGGCAGAGAGAGAGAGAGGGAGCTTGCCGAGATGAGAGAGAGAGAGAGCTTGGGCTTGAGCACAGAGAGCCCTCATTGTATCAAGCAGATGAGCCAGTGTCAGAGGATGAGCATGAGCCCATTCGGGTTGTGTTTGCCAGACCAGAGAGGGATGAGGCAGATTATACAGGTGCAGGGCACATGCCACGGGCAGGGGTCACAAGTGCATCACGTGGCAGAGGTGGGACACATGGCACAGGTTATACCGGCAGACAGGCAAGGCACACAGGGGGGGCCAGTGGCATACCTACCTATGTCGACATGATGGAGGAGGCTCTTGATAGAGGGCAGAGTGGTTTAGATGCCGGTCCTGCAGATGTTTGGATGCGTGCAGCACAGAGTCATGGCCGTTACTACGACAGCACACCAGAGGAGGCACCTGATGACTTTCATTGCACAGATTGGGAGGCCATGCAGAGTCTACAGGGTGCACATGATGAGGCACGGGATGAGGCTTGGGTTGATTCAGGTGTTGGTGCACAGGATGATTCAGAGGTTGGTGCACAGGATGATTTAGAGGCTGGTGCACAGTATGAGTCCCAGAGCCCAGAGCATTTGTATTCGGATGCCCAACTGGCTGACTTGGTTGCCACATTGGATTCAGAGGCCCAGCAGATGCCGAGTGTCAGGGCGCCCCCATCATCTCTTGCCAGCATGCCATACACAGAGTCCCAGCCAGAGCAGCCGCATGAGGTGCCTACAGTTCCTCCAGCTCCTCAGAGGGTGTATGTGCGTCGCACAGCTCCTCCAGTGCCACCGATGCCATTTAGGCCTGCAGCCCCTCCATCGTCGTTCACTTCTGCAGCACCAGGTCTCCATGGCAGGCCACCATCTGTGCCCAGGTTTTCTCTTGCAGCGCCCACATCCACAGTGGCTCCTCCGGTGGCAGCACCCACGTCACATCCTCCTCCTTTGGCAGCACCCAGGATCTACCAGTACCGGCCACTGTACTCGCCTCCAGTTCCTCCACCTGCAGCAGCCCCACGAGCACACACTCCACGAGCTCATCCTCCTCGCTCAGTTGCACAGGGAGTTCCTTCTTTTGCTTCCCTATCCCAACCGGCCTCAGCTTGGGCCCAGCCTAGCCAGCCAGGTGATTTGCATGGGGGTGACGAGGCATTGACAGCTCCTCTTGTCCACAAGAGACCAGGAAGGCCCAAGGGTGCACCGAACAAGAAAGGCAAGGCACAGAAACTGCCAGGGAGGAGAGGATGACCACGCAGGGCTCCAGGTACAGGTAGAGGTGCAGTATCACAGCCAGTTGGAGCAGGTGTTGTTGGTTTGGCCTGCTTGGGGGCTGATGTGGAGGCTGATTGGGAGGATGAGGATGACGAGTCTTCCCCCTCAAATACACAGCCCATGCCAGTTCCAGACAGGCAGAGATATCGGCTGCGAGAGTCAGCTCGGGGCCCTGAGTTGTCTCCAGAGCATTCGTCTGAGTTAGAGCCAGAGCATTGATTGTGGCTCTGTTGTTTTAGTTTCAGTAGTTTGTCTCTAGCAGACGGTCTACCATTGTACTCAGATGATTTTTCACATTATATACAGTGTTTGGCCTACATTATTTGCTGCACATTGTGCGTATGTCGCTCTGTACATGTGATGCTTTATTTTATGTCGAATTCTATGTGCGTGTGTGAATCCTATTTTCATTTGATTTCGTTTGAAGTGAATGCTAGACTCACATATATGCACCTACATCATGAGCACAGCAATCACCCCTACACCCCAAACGACATTTCATAAACACATGTAATACATCTGCATTTAAAAAAATTACAGACATTGCATCTTACATGACCAGGCTCGCGTTGCACAAAAAACAACTATGTATATATTCAACCGTTGTATCAAGATAACATCACATATACTGTCATTTTTTTAAGCAGCCATCTAGTTATTTGCTGCACCATAAACTGCCGAAAACTACATAGCAACAGTCCGCCACATACGGCTGGACCTTATCTATTCTAAACATCCCTCACTGATTGTCCACCGACTCCTCGCCCTCGTCTGATGCATTGTTTTGTCGCTCTTGCTCTGCCTCCCGGTTAGCCCGAGCTGCCTCCTGGTTAGCCCGACGTCTGGCCGCCCTTTCCCTGACCATGATGAGCTGCCATCGTGTGAAATTCATTCCGATCTGCTCATCCGGATCCAGCTCGACAACGGGGACATGATCCACAGCGGGGGCGGGTAGCTCCGGTTCCGGATTTCTCTGTCGAGTTTGTCACAACATCTCTCGGATATCTGCCTCTTGCTTCCGATGTCTCTCGTTGTGCCTTCGGATATGTTCCTCAAGCTTCCTCCTGGCTTCGCCCTCGGGCTTCAGTGGTATGCGCTCTGCCATCTCAATCGACCTTCTTCTCACAGCACCCGGGTCCTTGAACACCCTCTCACAGCACACTGGCTCTCAAACAGCCTGTCACCGGCTCTCGCTTGCTCTCTCACTGTCTATCACTAGCTCTCTCACAGCCTCTGAAAATGTCAACCACAATGGCATTGTGAGTGCCTATTTATCCCCACAGCCTGATCGGCCATGTGGATCCCCATCATCCATCCATGTGCCTCTGTACCTGCCCCCATGTGATGCTCCCCCCATGTGTTGGTCTCCCATTGGCCCCATGGTCTGCTCACCCACAGTGCCCATGTGCCTCTATACCTGCCCCCATGTGATGCTCCCCCCCTGTGTTGGTCTCCCATTGGCCCCATGGTCTGCTCACCCACAGTGCCCATGTGCCACTGCACCAATCCCCGCACCATGTACTGTACCCTTTTTTTTTACACCCAGTACTCCTTTTTTTTTTCCCATTTTTTTGTCCTTTTTTGGTAAGTAATAGACAAAAAAAAATTATTAAATATATTAAAAAAATAGAAAAAATATTAAAAATGGTACCGCCCTGGTACCGCGGATCCCAGGGCGGTACCGTACCGACGGTACCACTGATATGGTACCGGCGGTACCATACCAACGGTACCACGAGGTACTATGAGATATATATATATATCATAGGTCCCGCGGTACCAGGTCCTGCGGATCCCGGTACCGCGGGACCATATATGGTACCGCAGTACCATATCGGTCGGCGGTACCAAAAAAAAAAATTATTATTTTTTTCTTGCGAAAATAACATGGGAAATTTTTTTTTTTTTATATTATGGTACCGCCCTGGTACCGCGGATCCCAGGGCGGTACTGTACCGGCGGTACCATACCAGCGGTACCACGGGGTACTATGATATATATATATATATAATATTGTATACAGGGTCAAACTCTTTGGCTAGTACAGTCAATCAGGCCCTTGAGTTTGTACTCAAATGGCCAAGAAAAGCTGCCAAAAGTTTATCTGCCATGAATGGATAGAGCCAAGGTCATCGACTTTCTCAGATTTGGCTACTATCAGCATTTGGTTGGGGGAAGGGGAGGTATGTCGGTTAGATGCAAGTCAGTTGAGACTATAACTGAAGTTTGAGCAGATCTTAACATCTTTAATTGTATCCAAACAAGATATACCAAATTAAATCATCATAGCTCTTGATGGGATGGCCATCTAGCTGAGAAAAAATGGTGGAGCTCATGGTTAGGATTGAACAAAAGGCTAATTTTTAGAGAGAAAAAATTTCTTGTTAGTCGGGCATGAAAGTTATTTTGAAGGCAATGCAATAAATTTTCTTCTAACTTTTACAAACAGCATTGAAGTGAACCTAACTAGACAGCCACAAAAATGTGAGTAATGGAGTGCTGCAGTAAACGCACCATAGAATTCTCTCAGGCTTGCTTTTCTTTCATGTGTTAACATTGTAGTTGTTCCATCCTTGTATACCTCGTAGTAAAAGCAATGCAACTCTTAGGCACAAAAAGAAAATGTATAAGATCGTCAAATTTGAATCTCAAATTTTATAAAAGAAAACTTACATTTCTCTGTTCTTCCATGTGCTTGGTAGTACCTTACTTGGATATAACAAATCCCAAAAAAAGAAAATAATGATAACATTGAGCCTGAGCCTTTCCATTGACGAACACATCAGACAATATTTTAGCATATTCTGCAACTACAATTCACAAGAAACTGAGTGGCTTTTCCAAAGAATCACAGAAGTACAAATGCTACCATCCAATGGATATGTTCAGACGTATGATATTCATCTGAAGCTGACCCTTCAAAATACCAAGAATGCAAGGGAGCATAAATTGCAAACTTGAACAGGAACGGTGTGAATGAGGTTCCATTGCAGTGGCTTGTTGCTAACATTTGTTTATGTATCCACAAGCTCATTTGAATTCAAACGGTGAATTGATAAATTTGAATACCAAGCACTACACCACATTCGGAATGTATCAAACACCATCCATTTCTTTAAGAAGACAAGCCCTATGCAAGATGCACACAATTTAAATGCCAGGTAGTAGATGGTAGCGCAGCCCAACCATAAGCTAACACAAAATCAGTTCTTTCCTTAGTTGAGGAATGGCCACTGAAGAAGTGCAAGCTATGCCCCAGAGTCCCAACTTTTGGACACGAGATCCTTCCATCATGGATTGAAAGTTTCAAAAGTACACTTGGTGTGAAAGAAAGTCATTTAAGGATAGATATGTCTAAGGACATCTTGATAGTGGACATGGAACAAATTTTTTTGAAAAGAAAGCTGCTGACCTGAGCATAGGGATCATAGCATTATGTACACATGTGACAGTTTCACATTCAGCAGTGAGTGGAAGGAGAGTGTTGCTATTGTTGAAATGAGAAATCAAGTGCATTGCCCTGAGGACAGCTATGTAATGCATGGTGCGATGATAAAGAACATCAAAACTGGACCCATCCATCCTTTAGCATCAGATAGTACTTGTGAAGAAGAACCTAATATGCTGCAAAGGCAGCTTCAGAGTGATAAATTTAGCATGAAAGATTATCGTCAAGCATGACAAGGTAAAAGGAGAAAAAGGGGTGAGAAGAGGAGGAACTGACAAACTTGTAAAAGAAAAGGTAATGGATATAAAAGATTGATTGTGCCTTCTCCTACCATACCGGTTTTCTAATTACCAAGCTCTTTCAGCCGGGAGTATGACCAGATAAGTCCGATATATCGATAGAACTTAAACTATTCATCAACAGAATGTATAGTAAAATTATGCCATTCAGCTAATCAATCACTAAGTGTCTCAACTTAAAGGAAAATGCATGACCAGGCTAGGCTTGAAGTTTGCCCCGTTTAGTCTACCCGAATAAGGAAGAAAGTAATAGTTACTTGTCAGGCAACCTTCAGAACGTGCACACAGACCACCAACCAGGAGGTGCTAGCATCCTGAAAACCTAGGGACCGGAGGATTTTCTTCTGCAAAAGCTAATAAAAGGAAGCTCTAAAATAATCCACCTGAAGTTGTATATGTTACTAGCCCTATAAGAGGGGTGAAGCCTTCAGTTTTTGGCTCCTGAACTGAACCATAGACAAGTTGGACAATCAAAATCAGAGTCGAGACTGGTGGTACCTTTTTCCTGCCATACCGTTGTTGTACCTAGCAATCTCTTTCAGCCGGAAGTGACCAGATGAGTCCCACATCGATAAAACTTAAAATATTCACCAACAGAATTTTTAGTGAAATAATGACATTCAACCAATCAACTTCTAAGCGTATCAACTTCCAGTAAAAATATAGGCGAGACCAGGCTACTGCATGCATTTGTTTTTCCAAGGAAGATAAGATGCCAAAGAGAGCAAACTCGTAGTTCAGCCGGAATTTAGTTTGCTCCTAGTAGACCATGTTCATTTCCTTTTCTCTTTTGTAGCATGAAGATCATAGCCTAGAGAAGATAACCCCATGACATCCTGCAATCCCTCATAACGTCTAGTAAACAATTACTAACTATTTTATCGCCCCAAACCTTGATCATGACATTGTCGATGACTCACAACTAAGATGATCGGTCCAAAACTGTCATTCAACAAAATGTGATTTAGACGAAATTAAGACTCAGGATATTTTGAAAATCAAAGACTTAAATGTCTGGTCTGATTAGGCTTCCAAGCAGAAGAAACGGAGCTATTCCGATGAAAATGAAAATCATAAGTGGAAAAGCTTCATATATAGTAGACGACAGCGAAGGTAGGCAATACGCAAAGTACCTTGTAAATCAAAATCCGAAGCAGCCCTAGTGCACCCGCAAGGCTGCAATTTGTCCATCGGACCAGAAAAAGAAATAAACTTGCAACTGGACTATATGAAATCCGTAATTGCAAGCAAGCGCCACCAAATTCTTTTGGAATCTCAGCTGCCCTGTAACCAAGAACAAGTGGATGATAAAACCACTCAAGAACGAGAAACAACTCAAAATCTGCTTCCAAGGCCGGCCATCTGCTACAAAATAAGAACTAAAATCCTTCATGATTATGCGAGACTTATTTTTCAATCGAGTTTCACTCCAATAAAACTTCGAAAGTTGATGCAAACTGGTAGGCTCTTAACAATTTTAGAGTATGGAAAGAAACGTTAAAGGAACAAATATTTCCCTACCAGGAATTCTAATCAGTAACAACCAAGAAAATTATAACAAGTATCTCCATTAGAATAAATGGCAATAGTATGTGCGTCTGAACTTTCCAGGAACATATTGGCATAATTTACCAAAGAAGAAAGCAATAGATCAGTGACTAACAATGTGTTGGCATGCTGAATATCAGCTTCCAGAGTCTTCAAAGATTCCTTGAACGATCTTCTAACCCTTTTGGTCAAAAGAATCATTGAAGATATATCTGGGCTAGAACAAAATGTTTAAAGCCTTCCAAGTAGGAGATTATCTGTCGTTGCTCTTCCGTCACTTCTCGATTATGCTACTTGTCCTCTTGATCAAGAGTTCACCACTATATCCCATAATAAGCGTCTGCCTCGGATTATGGAATATACTCATGTGGGTACTGCTTCCTCTTTTTTGCATAACAGTTCAGATTACTCTTATTAAAAGTTCCTGCTCTTGCAATCATGTGCTAACAGGTAGAACAAAGTTTGCCTGCAAACATCTTTCATCAATGCATTGGCAAGCCTCTCACAGTCTTGTGTATAATGACCCAGCAAACTAACATTCGTTGCCAATATCGTATTATTATTACGCTGCACGAGCGCTTTAGGCAGCCATCCCGTTACCCTGCTGTCTCCTTATGTGACCTTAATCAGCGGAAGATCATGTCATTTTTGCTTCATGGAGTTTGGTTTCTGATCTGAAGAAGAAACCGTGAAAAAAATGCGACCCGGCACGTTGGTGATTTCTGAGGATGTCCTTTCCTCACCTTGAGGAGGTCATGAAGCAGAATTCAATCAGTCACACCAAGCATTAAAGCCAATCAATGTTCAGAGAATGATTAGGTTAATCTAACCGACAATACGCTTCCGAGCATTCTATTGTGCTTTTCGATGTTGGAGAAGACTCTCTTTCTTTACTTAACAGTTAACGTGAACTGTTCTACTCCCAGAAGCCCACAAACGAGGACATACAAGAGAAATAACGATCGAGCATTTTTCTGTTTGAGATTGAAAAGGAGCACCGTTAACGTCATAAATTGGGTAGACTACTAGAGTGATAATTCTTTGCTCAAAAGGACACACTCCAGCAATGTACTCCACAATTCAAGATGTCCTGAGAACATCAATATCTCAGTCTACTGCCTCTAATGCATGGCAGGCGTTCTTCTGTACTGTACGATGCTCAATATCACGATTAAATCTGACACCGTTTTCTTATGAAATGAAAACGTAGTCCTTTCTCACCACTACCGTACCACCAAGAACAAGCGAGCTTGTCTATCCGTACGATGCTCTAAAATCTGACGTAATTTTCCTAATGACATGTAAACGCAAATTGCAATGCTTTCCACACATGTCCGTACCAGAAGATGGCACGCAAATCCGCGATCTAAAGTACGATGCTCAATATCACAATAACGTCAACAAATCCAGCACTGTTTTCTTGATGACATGAAAACGTAATCCTTTCCAAACCAGTGACACAAAAGCAAACTAAGCAGATGCATTGTTTCGACCCACGAGTACGAGAGCCATTAACTTACTGTGATATAAGGACATGCAATGAGAAGCTAAACTTCTGGCTACATGCCTTGAGTTCTGTTATGCAATAATTCACCAATCACCAACCATGTATTCATTCCATGTCGACCATACTCCCATCATAAAGCAACATATTTCCATGGCCTCAACCAAAATTTGCAACAAAAACTTCACATCATGCGTTAATATCTTCCATCGCAAGACAAACTGACTAATAATAAATAATATTACAAAACTTGATAGAAAGATAACCGCTCGCTTCTCGAGATTTTACTTGTGATAAACACTTGTGTTTAAGTAATTGATCAACGAGGAAGCAATGATAGCACCGGATAGGCCCTCATCTCATCTCCCCTTACAGTTAGTTGCATCCATTATTCCTACACAAAAACAGAAAGAGATGAACAAAACGCACGGATCGGAAAAGAGGCATAAAACAGCGATGGAGCTGATACCAAGCAATATTCTACGCCCGCCCCCTTGGATGCTAGCCACGAGTCAGAAGTATCTTTCATGGTTTTGAAAAATCCAACGGTGGCGGGCTCTAAATCGTAGCGTGCCATTAATAGTCGGGGAATCTCTCTTTTTTTTTTTAGTAATGAATAGTTTTGTTTTTGGGCTTTGGGTTGTCCACGTGAGGTCACAACGTTAGATGAGCCGCCAGGTGGCCGCAGAAATAGAGTCCATTAGACTTCTTTTGCAAAGCAACGTCGTCTTGGACTCTTGCCCTCTTGACAAGTAGTGTTTTGCCCAAACTATACTTCTTCTGCCATTTATTCAAGCAACCGGGCCTCAAGGCTTGCGTTATCACCATGGCATACAGCCCCAAAACGTGTAAGCATAGGCAAATTGATGATTGTACTTTATCAATGATCCCACTTTGAAAAAGACAAAGATATCTAGTGAGGTGAGTCAATAGTCATTGTTCTTGTGAACCTCTTTTGGGTTTTTTTTTTAATTTTTTGTGTTTTTTTTAAGTTATTAATTTTTAAAAATTTCTGCCTTCCAAATCATGCATCTCATACTACTACATATTTACATCCAACTTTTGTAAAGATCTCCTTACTTTTAGTATACGCAAATTTTTTTTCATATAAAAATGACAAACATAGTATTTCTTGCATTTAAAAACGTTATCGATTTTTTGAAAGTCAACTTTTTGTAAGTTTTTCATGAAATCGATTTTTGATGAAATATGTCGGTTCCATTCTCAAGAGATGTCGGCTTTCCCGAACACTAGCCAAGAGTCGAAGGAAGAAAAAAATGATGGGAAAACCCATAGGAACATAAAGGAGTGTACAAAGGAATGCATGTAGAAAGTATAAAAGTCATAAGGCCAATTGAGAATATAAAGTAATGTATGTAGAAAGTATAAAGGCCATAAGGCGAATTGAAAACAAACAGGCAAGGTGAGAAATTTTATTAGCTCCTTATAAAAAGATCAAAATGATCAATTTCTACAACTTTTGCCTATTTCTATAATGAGTACAAGCTCAATTTCTTCTAGTCATGCTCTAATATTCAAAATTTTATAAGTATTTCAAACTGGCAACGCAATTTTGTCCTGCCAGCATAGGAGGACGCAAAAGTAAAAGCGAGCGAACTACGATGATTAATGAATTTGATTAACATGCGATGTCCAAGCATAGAGAGCACAACAAAATCATGGCAGAAGTTGACAAAGAGTAACATGATTTAATGCCAACAATTATTCACAAGCGTAAAATGAATTAAAGCCAACAAATATTTACAAGCGAATGATATTTTGAAGTTTTCTCATATGCAGGATTGTCGTTTAAGGTATCAATATTTTTGCAAACCCGAAGGGTGACCAGCCAAGTTACTGCAAAGTTCCATGTTCTGAGATTTGTACATCTTGATATAAAAGTTCTCTAATCTATTTGCAATCGAATAATCTTCGACAATTTCTAGTATTTCTACATGAAAGACATAAAAAAAACTACTATGCGTCTTGTTGAAAAGCAATTTCTTGGGTGGCTTTCGAGCGTGCTCTTGCACACGCCTATGGAAGTTGGTGGTTTCTCCAATGTAAATCATCTTGCCGACACGTGATGCTATTTTGTATAGTGTGATGTTTTTGTTCGTGTCCTTTTTGAAGGGGGAGGAGAGGGGTCCTGCACGAAAGATGTCATTTCCGTTATCAAGTACTTCATGGTGGAAAAATGTTCTGTGGCATAGTCGATTTGGACACGTGAATACAAGATCACTTTCTTATATGCGTTGTAATAATTTAGTTGATGGACTGAATTTCTCTTCTTCATTAGATAGGAAATCTTTCTTTGTGAATCATGCATCTATGGGAAGCACTCTAGAAGCAAGTTTCCGAAATCACATTCCATCAAAACAAAGCATGTATTGGATCTTGTACATAGCGATCTTTGTGGTCCAATGCCAACTTCGTCCTTAGGAGATGCAATCTATTTTACCACCTTCATAGATGATTATTCTAGATGGTCTACATTCATGTTCATTAAGCACAAATCTGAGGCCTTTGAATGCTTCAAGAGATTCAAGGCCATGGCTGAGACACAAACGTCTACAAAAGTGAGAGCAATCCGAACTAACGGTGGCGGCGAATACATCTCTAACGAGATGTCCTACTACATAGCTGAACATGGTATTAGAAGACAATTCACCACTTTCTATTCACCTCAACAAATCGGGATTGCAGAAAGGAAGAGTCAAACTCTTCTCAACTCAGCCAGATCCATGCTACATCAAACACACCTACCTACGAAGTTATGGGCAAAAGCTACTGCCACAGCCTACGTGCAGAACACATTCAACACCAAAGCCGTCAACAAAAAAACTCCTTATGAACTTTGGCATGGGCACAAGCCTAGTGTCAGCCGTTTAAAAATCTTTGATTGTATATGTTTTGTTTACATTCCTAAACAACTTAGGAAGAAGCTGGATCATAGGACAAATAAATGTATTTTCATTGGCTATCCCGATGAACATAAAGCTTATAAAGTTTATGATCCATCCACCAATGTAGTATTTGCCTCCAGGGATGTAATATTTCAAGAACATACATACTATGATTTCAAACAACCATCGATAAACGATGCTATGTCATTTTATCCTATTTTACGTAGCATGGATTCTTCCAACGTTGATGTTCCTTCTATAGAACCTATAACTATAGCTACAAAAGCTGAGCAGCCGACAGTACTTGTCATCAGACCAGACCAAGCTAGCTCAAGCAAATCTGGAGAAATTCAAGAAGAAGCATCATCGCATCCTGGTCAACCAAACGTTCGCAGATCCTCACGGACTCAGACAGTTCCTGAGAGGTATTCATCTCTGGACTTCATCAGAAGAACCAGAGAGCCTAGCTGAAGCAATTAACTCCAAGGATGTTGTGAAGTGGCAAGAAGCTATGGAAAGCGAGTACAACTCACTTTTGATGAATCAGACTTGGACATTGGTTGATGTAGTGGGTTTCTTTCCTTGCCTATCCTCAACCCAAGATCTAATCAATCTAGCATCGAGGAGATCAAGTTAGTTGTCACGCGTAGATTTGTTCCCATGAGAGCGATAACATAGTTCAGATTTCAGCATGAATGGAAGATTCACATCTAACTCTATCATCCACTAACCCTAAGCATTACCACTACATCCATTAACACTAGATCCACAATGAAGATAGCCTACTCTTTCTTACTCTCCCTTTCTCTCTCATAAAAAGTATAAAAACATGCAATCCCAATAACAATCAAATCCAACAATTAGCAAAATACAATAAAAGCATGAGAGATGGAGGAAAAGTGATAGAGGGCAAGGACATTCATAAATCCATTTCACAAGAGAACCAATCTGCTTTATTGAACTGAAGATATGTACACCAAGGATCTAGATCTCCATCATTAGCAAACATACATGAAGACATCACAAAAGCATCATCATTTATGTGTAGCAAACTCGAGTTGGTCCCTTTTTATAGTAGAGAGGAGAACCCTAGCCTTTGAATCCTATTGGTCCATTTATACCTCCCTAACTATTCAAATCTAAAAAAGACTGGGGACCATCCAAATTGGAAGGAAACCCAACTTTATTCACTAACTTGACATTTAGACCCAGCGACATTAAAAGTCCCGCAAAAAGGCCTAAAATCCTTTTATTAACTTTCTAATTAATCAAATAACTATGTGATCATTGGGTTGGACTCACACATGTTAAAATACCACTTCCAACTTGTTGTATCTTGTAGATCTCAAGTTATTTGAGCTTGATAGGATCTCACACGTGTGGAGTCTGTTCCCACATGTCAAAAAATGTACATAAGTCATTTTTATTAAGTTAGATTGGTTTTAGCTTGATCTACATTAGTGTGAAATTGACCTTTGAGTAGAATCTTGAAAATGGTCAAATTGGTCAAACTTTTTTAAATAGATTGGACTTCCATGTGAATGAGTTATTACTCACACATGTCAAGATACCATTCACACGTGTGGATAAGCTTCTAGAAGATAAGATAGGAAGATTCCATTAGATCCTATTTTATAGAGAGTATTCCTATAAATGTGGAAGACTAGCTTTTTGTTTTCTAGCCAAAGAGAATAGTAAACTTTGGGAAATGAGCACATATGGCTCCCATTGGTGGATCTGGATGACTAGGCACTCTTCACACGTGTGAAGGCCTGCTGGACAATACACAGCTCGTGGATGTACTTGATCTATAAAGAGATCAACCAAATCAATAACAAGTTGATGTGACATTGGCAAATTCTAGTTTTGTTGAGATTTCCACATTTGTCTTGAGTTTTGATGAATGAAATGCATTTGTAAGTTAATGTACTTTACTCTCTGTAAATAGGCCGTACAGGTACTATCCTCCACACGTGTGAGGCCGCCCATCCATGTGTTTGATCATTTGATCCATTGCTCTTGCTTAAATCATAGTGTAAATCATCTAGATCAAGATCTAACATCTAGAACTTGATAGATCTTTGGATTAAGCAATCAATAACTCTTAATGATTGATAGTACAATCAATATTTGTCTTTTTTCTCTAAAAATTGACATGGTATCAGAGCCAAGTCTAAGAGTCATCTAAATGATTAATAGTACTTGAGAACTCATTGACAATTTGTTGTTTTTTAGTTCTAATTGAGAGGGCGAGTTCAAAGAGAGAAGTAACATCATTGTTTTTGGTCAAGATCGATTTGTGGGCTGCTGAAGTACTATCCACACGTGTGAAACTATACAACAACCTTCAAATTAACTTCCATAAGTGTTTTTGATCCAAAAAAGTGCATACTAGTCCAAAATTCAAGGTTTTTAGTGCATTGTCTAGATCTAGTTCAATCTATTGAATGCTAATGATCAAATAGTGATTTGAGTCATTGAAGTGATTCATTTTGAAGCATTAGATGAGATCTTTAAGGCTGATTTGTTCAGATCTTAAGTGTGTGTGGAATATCAAACCAATTTGAACTAGAATCAATTTCTTTGAGGAGTGAATTGCTAGGATATTTGTAGTTGATCTATTATATCATCATCCAAGTTGAACTAGGATTGATTGGGCCTAGATTAGAATCTTCTTGAAAGCTAGAAATCTATCTTAGATCACACCTTATCAAGAGAACTTTGTGTATCTCATAGGCTTTCATTCAAAATGACATCCATGGGTGGATATATGTTAGAATCTAGTGAGAAACTAACTTCCACAAACTATTCCACTTGGAAAGTAAGAATGGAATCACTACTAGTGGTTCATGATCTCTTTGATATTGTCTTAGGAGTTGAGGAAGAGCACCACATCAAAAGAGGCTTGGGATTCACTAAAGAACGTTAATGAATCCAATAACACTTCAATAGTGCTTATGCTAAGAAACTTGATCTTGCAAAGCATGAGGGGAAGTGGAGAAAATGGACAAGAGTATGTCCTAAGGATAAAATCCTTGAACAAAGAATTGGGATCTATAGGAGAGAAGATCCAAGATAATGAACTAGTACAAGTAATCTTGAATGAGTTCTCTAATCTAGTTCAATCTTTAACTATTCAAGACAAACTTCCATCAATTTAAAAATTGCATAATATTCTTGTAGCCGAGGAGAGTAGGATTATACACCTCAAAACAAGAATGGGTCCTTATCACTACATAATGGTGATGAGAAAGCAAACTTCACATCTAAAGGCAGGAAGAAGTCTCATCCTTTCAAGAAGATCCAAGGCAAGGAGGCCGAGGCAAAGGATGGAGCATCTGCCTCCAAAGGGAAGCAAAAGAACAAAGCAAAGTTGAAGTGTTTCTTTTGTGGGAAGAAAGACACTTTGCTTCCGAATGCTATAAGAAGAAGAATGCACAAGGGAATAAAGATCAAGTCAATCTTGCACAAGGGGAGGAGGAAGATGATGGCTTCAACACATCCTTGATGGTAGCAGCTACACCAACATCAAGCCAAGAGACATGGTGGATTGATAGTGGGGCTAGTTCCCACATGTCATTCAACAAGCATTATTTCTCTTATCTACTTTCTTGCAATGATTCTAAGAAATCAATCTACACAACTAGTGATCAAGAATGCAAGATAGATGGCATAGGATCTATTCCATTATGCTTAGGATCATCTAAAAGGATAGATCTTGATAATGTTTTGTATGTTCCATCCATTACAAAAAACTTGCTTAGTGTTGGTCAATTAATGGACAATGGACTAGATGTACATTTCAAGAATGGAGTGTGTTCCATCTTGAAAAATAATAAGTGCATGGCCAGTGGCATTAAGCAAGGAATGCTTTTAAAGTTGGATGCTAATGTGGCTATTTAAAGTGTGAATATGGTTAGGGAGAAGTTGACTCAAGTGGAGCTTTGGCACAAAATATTGGGCCATCCTAATCTTCAATCAATGGAATCCATGGCATCAAAGGAGCTAGCTCTCAGCCTACCACAGGCTTTCAAGAAGTGTGGCAAAGTGTGTGAGGCATGTGGCCTTGCAAAGTCACACAAGACTTCCTACAAGAAATCTTTAGCAAGATCTACCTCACCTTTAGATCTTATCCATTCAGATGTACATACTTTTTCTCATGAAAGTAATGGAGGAGCTTTAATGTATGTGACTTTTATTGATGATTGTACTAGATACACTTGGATTGAATTATCGCCTAAGAAAAGCCTTGTATATGAAGCTTTTGTAGAGTTTAAGTCTCTAGTGAAAAAGCAACTTAGTTCTTGCATTTAAGTTCTAAGATGTGATAATGGAGGAGAGTATATCTCCAACAAGATGAGAGACTTTTGTGAGATCAATGGCATTAAGAGAGAACTCACTTGTCCTTACACCCCCCAACAAAATGGGGTGGCCAAAAGGAAAAATAGGAGTCTTTGTGAATGTGCAAAGTCTTTAAGACTTGATGCATCTCTACCCATCACTTTTTTGGGGGAGGCCATAACTTGTGCTAATTACTTATGTAATAAGCTTCCTAGTAGTGCTATTGGTGGGATTTCACCATTTCAAGCTTTGTTTGGCAATAAGACCAATGTAAAAGATTTTAAAGTGTTTGGATGTATATGTTATGTCCACATTCATTTGGAAATAAGAAGGAAAGAAGATGCAACTTCCTTCAAAGGAATATTTGTAGGCTATAGTGAAAATAGCAAAGGATATAGGATATTTGATCCTATTTCAAAGAAAGCTTGCAACACCCGAGGAGGAGCCTCTTGAAAGTAATCTTTTGGAAGATCAAAATCATGTGCCAAAGGAGCCGAGAAGATCCACAAGGAGCAAGGCCGAGCCTTCAAGGCTCACATACTTTGAGAAAGGAAAGCAAAGGGAAGACACATCTCCTTCTACCTCTTACTCTTTTCTAACCACAATGCTTGAAGAGCCATCATGTTATGAAGATGCAAGTAGATCACAAGTTTGGAGAGATGCAATGCAAGTAGAGTTTGATGCTTTGATAGATAATCAAACTTGGAATCTTGTACACCTTCCATATGGGAAGAAGCCACTTGCATGTAAGTGGATCTATAGATTAAAGTACAATCAAGATGGATCTATAAGTAAGTACAAAGCTAGATTGGTTGGTAAGGGGTTTCTTCAAACTAAAGGCATAGATTATGAAGAAACGTTTGCTCCTGTAGCAGAACTTGTAACCATTAGATTGATCATTTGTATTGCTACTTTATTCAAGTGGAATCTCTATCAAATGGATGTGACAAATGCTTTTTTGAATGGCTACTTGGAGGAGGAAATATACATATTGCAACCCGAGGGCTTCATCAAGGATGGTGAGGAGGACAAGATTTGCCACTTAAGGAAGAGCCTATATGGCTTGAACCAAACACCTAGAGCTTGGTACTCTAGGTTGCATGATTTTCTCTACTCTCTTGGCTTTGTGATTAGCTCTTATGAGCCTTCTTTGTACATCAAATGTAATGATGGAAAGATCATCATTTTAGTACTTTATGTTGATGATATCATATTGACAGGAAATGATGGTGAAGGCATAAGAAATGTTAAAGTTTCCTTGTCTAGTAAATTCAAGATGGTAGATCTAGGACTTTTTAAATTCATACTTGGAATAGAAGTTACTAGAGGTAGTGATTTTACTTTTACAAGTCAATCAAAGTATGCTACTTCCATTCTTGAGAGGTTTGGCATGAAAGATTGTAAAGGGATTGACACCCCTATGGAGCAAACTTGTGAAGTTACTAATGATTGTGATGAAGCATCTTTGAGGACATCACACTCTTTAGGAAGCTAATAGGCTCCTTAATCTATTTGACAATCACTAGACCAGATTTGAGCTATAGTGTAAGCAAGTTAAGTCAATATATGCAAGGTCCCTTGATGCATCATTGGAAAAGTGCCAAGAGAGTGCTTAGATATGTCTCTTCTACTAGATTTTTTGGCATTCTCTATCAAGGATCTAACTTGTACTTATGAGCATTTTCGGATTTAGATTTTGTAGGAGATAAGATGGATAGAAGATCCATAAGTGCATTTGTCACTTTTCTTTGTGGAGGAGTGATATCTTGGCTTTCCAAAAAGCAAGATACAATTTCTCTTTCCTCTTGTGAAGTCGAGTATAGGGCATTGACTTCAACAACCAAAGAACTCCTATAGCTAAGAAGACTTTTGGTGGAGCTTCAAGTGCTAAAGGCCGAGGAGGTCCCTTGCATCTATTGCAACAATCAAGCTTCTCAACAAATTGCTACCAATCCAACCTTCCATGCTAGAACAAAGCATATTGAGATAGCTCATCACTTTGTGAGGGAGAAGGTGCAATCCAAGGAGGTTCAACTTAATCATGTGCCTTCATCCGAGTGCATAGCTGATATCTTAACCAAACCTTTGGCTAAAGATTCATTTTTCAAGTTAAGAAATGCTCTTGGAGTTGTAGATATGTGTACATTAGACTTGCCAAGTTAGAAGTGAGGAGGAGTGTTAAAATATCACTTCCAACTTGTTGTATCTTGTAGATCTCAAGTTATTTGAGCTTGATAGGATCTCACACGTGTGGAGTCTGTTTCCACGTGTGAAAGAATGTACATAAGTCATTTTTATTAAGTTAGATTGGTTTTAGCTTGATTTACACTAGTGTGAAATTGACCTTTGAGTAGAATCTTGAAAATGGTCAAATTGGTCAAACTTTTTGTAAATAGATTGGACTTCCATGTGAATGAGTTATTACTCACACATGTCAAGATATCATTCACACGTGTGGATAAGCTTCTAGAAGATAAGATAGGAAGATTCCATTAGATCCTATTTTATAGAGAATATTCCTATAAATGTGGAGGACTAGCTTTTTGTTTTCTAGCCAAAGAGAATAGTCAACTTTGGGAAATGAGCACATATGGCTCCCATTGGTGGATCTAGATGACTAGGCACTCTTCACACGTGTGAAGGCCTACTGGACAGTACACAACTTGTGAATGTACTTGGTCTATAAAGAGATCAACCAAATCAATAACAAGTTGATGTCGCATTGGCAAATTCTAGTTTTGTTGAGATTTTCAGATTTGTCTTGAGTTTTGATGAATGAAATACATTTGTAAGTTAATGTACTTTACTCTCTGTAAACAGACCGTATAGGTACTGTCCTCCACACGTGTGAGGCCGCCCATCCATGTGTTTGATCATTCGATCCATTGCTCCTACTTAAATCATAGTGTAAAGCATCTAGATCAAGATCTAACATCTAGAACTTGATAGATCTTTGGATTAAGCAATCAATAACTCTTAATGATTGATAGTACAATGAATATTTGTCCTTTTCTCTAAAAATTGACAAAACACACAGGGTGCCAAATCCCTCTCACTTATTAACCAGGGTTGGGGTTGCCTTGGGATTTGCAAACCCTCCAACAATATCCCCCACCAAAACTGGTGGCGGTCCCACGACACCTGCAAGATGCAGTTACTATGGGCTTTTATTTGTTTCACGTCAAATCTTTATTAAATGATACTGCACCTTCTCCATGAAATCGAGTCGCATAGTGTTGAAATCTAAATTGTGCGGCAAAAAACAACGGTAGGCTCCGGCGATCCACTTTGAAGTTGTCCAGGATGTGAATCGAGATTCCCATGAGCCTCTCATCATTGCGGCACGGAAATACAATCTAGCCACCGACAGCTGATCCTTAATGCTCTTTGATGCCATTGGCTTATTCGGATCGAATGCCAAAGGAGAAAGACAATCATCCCATCGCTTTGCCACGGATGCCAATAGAGTCAAATCTTTTGCAAAAAGCGTCGATTGCTTCATTGTCAGATCGGGAGAGTGTATATACTCCCACTGGTATGATTGTAGTGCCCGGTGGAAATCCACTAAAATTTCCTAATTGTAAGGTTGGTGGATGATTGGCCAGTTCGGCATATGGATAGTAATTTTGTCCATGGCCAATCCCAAATCCTTCCACTTATTCTTGCGTGGCATTGGTATGTAATATGGATCTACGGGCAATTGGTGAGGGTTGGCCACATAACTCCTGATGGATTTCGGAGTTTTCTAAAAAACTGTAACTCTCCATAGGTGCGTCAATTTGGTGCAGAGGGGAGAACTGCGGCATGACCGGAACTGGAATTTGAGGTCCGGCTTCCAACACCTGAGCGACAACCTTTTCATATTCGTTGATGGTTGCTTTGGCCTTTGTCAACTCAGTTGAAGCTACACCCTTGAATCTGTCAAAGCAGCCTTGGAATCCTTGAAGGGCCAATTTATAGGTTTCAACCTTTTTAAACAAATATGAGATTTTCGTTGGAGTTACCGGATGATCAGGTATTTGCATTTGTAGATACGCATCACGCTCAAGGGTGGTCGCATCCAATTCACCTTGGAGACGTGTGCGATCTTTTTCAGCCATCTACAGTTGACCTTGGAGCAGCTGCACTTGTTGCTTTGCATCGTGCATGGCCCTGTCCACTTGGTCTTGGTGGTTGTGAGGGCATTCTGCAGGGAACTGACATAATCCTCAAGGCGATCAACCAATTGCTGTGTCTTTTTCTTCTCAGCTTCAAACTTAGTTTCTGTTGCTTGGCAATCTTCAATTCTTTGTGCAGTTGATTCACTTTTTGGCTGATGAGTGTATTCTCAGATCTCATATATGAGATGCGCTGCTCCATTTCTTTTTTCTTATCCAGCATAGACTGGATCACTTGCGCAAGGCTTGAGACTAAACTGAGAGCATCACCAGAATCTACTGTTGTGGAGGTGGTAGCAACAGAAGGACCTGGTGGTACTATCTCTGGTTGGTGTGGAGCAGGTGCTTGTAACTCTTCTTCTTCAAAGAGGTGTTCTTCTTCATGGCCTCAGGCACTATGGCGTCGAACCGCTTTGGTGATTTGACAGCTTGCCCGACCCGAATTATGGTTGGTGCGGCTTCAACTTGATCTTGCTGGTTAATCTGAAAAGAGTCTTCAAAACTAGTAGTAGTATCATGGAACTGTTCGAATCCTCTTCCAGGGGATTGGAGTTCAAAGGGCGCAAGGCGCTAGGACATTACAAAAACTTCTAAGCTCCAAGGGGGTCGGAATCATCAAACATTTCCATGAAATACTAGGTGTTTGGGGAAACGGCTCCTGTGTGTGGAGGTGAGGCGGCCTGGGCAGCTGTGATGGGAATGGTAGCCCCAATGGTCACAGACTGTCCTTGAGAGGAAGCAGAGGGAGGGAAGCATCAGAGGCGGGGGAATAGCTAGTTTAGTGCGAATAACAGCAGGAGGTGGAAGCGCAACTGCAGATGTTTGTCTAGTACGATGTCGTGACGCAAAAGGCGAGTCAAGAATGACGATCTCGCTGCATGGACGACATTGACTATGTGAGTTGGATGCCTATTGAGATGACTCTGACATTGTTTCTTCATAGATAGAAAGCACAGGGTCCATAGAAGACCATGGATTTTATTTTCAAGGTGGGAGGCTGCTAGGAGTGACAACATATGGCCAGCAGCAAATTGCTGCTTGGTATTGCTCTTGATGGCTCGTTTGAGCTCTCCAAAGACGGTCTTGAACCAATTATATGGTTCCAGAGGAGCCTTAACTATCTTGGCAAGAGACTAAACTATCCTATGCAAAATTTGAGAAGTAATACGGTCTTTCCTGAGGTTGTCAACCATCAAAAAATTATTGAGGAGTTGAGCAGCAACCTGAATGGCAGGATCAGTAATGGCCTCTAGAAGATAGTCGTCATTAGTCCAGTGCAGATCATTGGTAATGTCAATATAAGGCTTAATAGCCTGTTTGTCTTGATTATAGTTTGGTGAGGCTTGGGTACCAGATGCTATCCCTATGGCAGCAAGGGCGGCCTCAGTCACGCGCACCTTGTGGGTGGCTCCCTGAAAAGTGATGTAAAACTTGGATTTCTCCTCCTTCCAAGTATTGAAGGCAAGAGTGATAAAATCCATGTTGATTCTCCCCGATAAGGCTCTCTCATGAATACCCATTGCAATAAGCAGAGTCATCCACTGAGTGACCATGCTTGTGCTAGGAAGAATCATGATATCCGTTGCAGATGGGACATCACGATGGATAGTGTAACGCAGCGACTGAGATGTATATGTGAAGAACATGATGGAAAAGAACAAAAACTGAAATTAATAGGCGCGAGTGTATATTAGAAAACAGTACATAAATTTTTGAAGGCTGTGGTCGCTGGAAAAATTGGCAAGAGCTTCGCTAGCACAAGTGAGGAATGAATCAAATTCAGCCAAATTATTATAGGTGAATTTGGAGGGTCCATTACACAAAATACTAGTTTGGCTGATCAATTATGAACAAAAATTTGTAGGCTTGTTTAGTATTGTGAAAATACGCTATAAAAATCTTGGCGAAAGTTTTTGAGGTTCAAAACCCATCCGACGAACGTTTTCCAGGTCTAAGGATGAACCTTCACCCAAGAGGATCCTTCGCCCAAGTATTGTTATAAATGCAACTTTCAGGATCTGAATCTATATCCAATTTAATTTTGACATTTTAAGTCCATCTAGCATGTCGGCGAAGGTTTTTGAGGAGAGTAAGGTGCTCGACGAAGATTCCCAAAATGGCGTATTGCTAGTACTTTTTCTGGAAAAGAACCTTCGCCCAACTTAGTATAGATATATCTGAAGTAGATGTATAATCTGAAAGTTTAGCAAAGGTTTCCAATACTGTATGGGCAACATATGACCGAAACAGTGATTTTATAAGTCATTTTTCATCAAAAATTATTTTCTGAAAAATACTTTCCTTTCTCTTTTTCCACTCTGATGACTTTTCTGACTTTTGCTCATCAGTCTTTCCTCATTTTTTTTTTATTGTCTTTTCCAAAAGAAGTTAACAATTAAGTAGTGAAAACAAACAAAAAAAATTGAAAAACAAATAAAAATAAAAATCATTTGGATCATGCTTGCTGAATTGGTGGAGCAAGCTGTCAAAACTTGCGTAATCGGTTGCCATACACAAGAGTATCAAACTGTTTTCCGTCCAAGTGCTAAAGAATCACTGCTCCATAGTTCAAGATTTCCTTCACTCTATACGGGCCTTCACCGATAAACTTCAATTTTCCCTTGATCAGCTTGGTTTTGTACATCAGTGTGAGATCTTCTGCTTTCAGATCCTTTTTGTGTAATCGACAATCGTGCCATGTCTTACGGCGGGCTTTCTCTGTTGCTAACACATGAGATGCCATCAATCTTGTTTCACATAATTTGTGCAATGCTTCATGACATAGTTGTAGAGACTTACCATCATTTAACTGCTCTGTTGCTGCTATGCGTAAAGATGGTATTAAAAATTCAATCGGCATGCATCATCTTGACCATAAACTAGTTGAAACAGTGTTTGATTTGTACTACTTTCGTAAACAGTTCTGATGCTCATAATGCTGCATGCAGTTTATGTTCCCAATCAGATCGACTCGCTTCAAGTGTTTTTGCCATAATAGTGCAAAGAATCTTATTGGAAGATTCAGCTTGGCCATTCCCTCTACGATACTAAGGAGTACTTAATCTGTGTATAACAAAAAAGTCTTCCAGTAAACACTTTATTGTTTGATTAACAAAGTGTGTACCCTGGTCACTGACAATCTCGATTGGACATCCAAATCTGATAATAATATTTTCATAGAGAAACTTGGCCGTAGATTTCACATCAGCAACTTTGACAGCTTTTGCTGTAACCCACTTGGTCATATAATCAGTTGCTATGATAATGTATCGGGCCTGAGATCCTCGTGGCAGGATGAATAGGACCAACATAATCCAGTCCCCATTTTTCAAATGGTGCTTGCGATAAAACCGTGTGTAAGGGTCCATAGTTCTGTCTAGTAGGTTGTCTTGTAAAGTGCTGCTCTGTAGGAGATGAATCTTTGAAGAAGTATGAGTGTCTCCAGAAGATTTGAAATGAAGCAAATATTACATGTCTGAATATAATTTTATGTGTCCTTATGAAACGTAGGCCAGCAACAACCTGATTGCAAAAGTTTGCAAACAATAATATCTATAGAAAAGTGTCCTCCGCCCATGCCATCATGTGAAAACGTGATTAAATCTGATATTTCATGCGGTAAAACACATCTACGTAGAATATTGTTTGATCCACGATGATACAATTGTCCTGCAATCAATTGATAAGGTTGAGACTTATGAATCAATTGTCTCTTCTATACTTTTGTCAAAGAGTCATTCGGTTGTCCTAGCATCAGATACTCAACAATATCTACTGCCCACTCAGGTATTGCCTTTACATAGAATAATGTAGCATCTGGTAATTCATCATTCACTTCAGTATTAACTGGTGCGGATTCAATTCGTGAAACGTGGTCGACTAGATAATGTTGCTTCCTCTTACGAACCACAATTTGAAAGTCAAATTTAGTCAATAATAGTAACCATCTTGCAATACGCCCAGTATTGCACGTCTTGTTTACCAAGTAAAGTAACGGCTGGTGATCCGTATAAAATGCAAAGTGCATTTCCATGAGGTAATGATGAAATTTCCGTACAGAAAAAATCATGGCTAACGCTTCACATTCTGTTGTTGAATAGTTCTTCTCTAGATCTGTAAGCTGTTTGCTTGCAAATCGTATTGGATAGTCCTTCTTATAGTCACTTGGCTGCGTCAAAACTGATCCAATTGCATATTTTGAGGCATCAGTGTGAACATGAAACTCAATCGTCCAATCTGGAGAATGCAGTATCGGTGCTGAAATTAATGCTTTTCAAAAAATTTCAAAGGCTTCTAATGCCTCTACTGTCCAAATAGGAACAATAGCCAGTTTGTATATAGGTCTTGCTAAAGCCACAAAGAAGATAATAAAAATTCGATAGTAGTTCGCTTGACCCGTAAACACATAAACTCCACAAATTGTTGTTGGCGGTGGCAATTCCACAATAACCTTGATTTTAGAATAATCTGTGGCAATGCCATGTCTCGATATCACATGCCCAAGCACAACTCTATGGGAAACCCATATCTGGCATTTTTCTGGATTTAGGAAAATTTGATACTTGCGACATCTTTTAAATACTTTCTCCAATCGATCCAGGTGGTCTATATCTATGCTATGGACTCCAAGGTCATCCAAGTAAATTTCAAGAAATATATGTAGATAATCTTTAAAAGCAAATTGCATTACTCTTTGGAACGAAAATGGTGCATTACAGAGTCCAAAGGACATTACTTTGTAAGCATAGGTGCCCCATTCTGTTGCAAAAGCTGTTTTGTGGCGATCTGCAAGTGCAATCTTGACCTGGTTGTAACCACTAAATCCATCCAGAAAACTATAAGCTTCCGCTCCAGCAAGGCGGTCCAAAATGCTTTCAGTAAAAGGTACAGAAAGTGATCCTTCCGCGTCACTTTGTTCAAGGCCTTGAGATTCACACAAATCCTCAATTTTCCATTCCTCTTAGGAACAATGACAGTTGATGAAACCCATTCTATATGCTCAATATCATAAATGAAATCGGCGTCAAGCAATATCTGAAGCTCTTTCTATATCAGATCCGCAACATTAGGATTACATCGATAGAACTTTGTAACCTTTGGAACTGCATCAGGTATTAAAAGTATGGTGTGTTCAATAATTGATGTCGAAATACCCTTGAGATCTTGATAAGTCCATGCAAAGGAATCTTGATACTTAATAAGTAACGTTCGAAGTGCTTGAAACTGTTCAGAATTAAGTTGTGATCCAACTTGTACAATCTTTTTTTATTCTTGTGGTTCAGCAAGATTCGTAGGTTGTATCCTAGCTGGGCCATCGTAAACATCTTTCGATTCTGGCACCTATTCTTTGGGTCGGCCACAAGTATGATCCGTTGTTGATGAATCATCATCCTCTTTTTGAACCACTGGTTTGATAGTCCAAGTTACAGGATCAATCTTGACTGCACGTTCATGATTTTCAAAAGTGATTTTTTCGGTACCCCAGTTATGAACTACTTGCGCAACTCATAACCATGGGCATCCCAATAGGACTCGGTAGACATTTGGTGCTTTTGGTAAGTCCATTACTACGAAAGTAATGACAAACTGTATTTCGGCAATTCTGACAAGTATATCTTCAACCATTTCTTGCGGATGACGAACTGTCATTTGATAAGCTAGCTTAATGGCAAAAGTCGCAGGTTTTATCTTTGTAAGGCCCCATTTTGCACATAGCTTTGTAGAAATCAGGTTAACTCCCGAACCGCCATCTATCGTAGCTGCTTCATTAGGAAATTGTCTATGATGTATCAGCAGGTGATATTTTTTTATTCACTTTCCCAAGCTGTTCCGACATGGAGTACTTCATTAGATTTTTTAAATCCAGCACAAAAAAGTGCTCCTGAGGAACTTCTGGTTCAACTTGAGTTAACTTTTGCGCTAATACTTCTTTTGCTTTTGGCACCAACTTCAGGAACTCTCCCAACAAAATATTGATCTTACTAGAAAAAATATTCATGAGCAGTTCTATTTGCAGTGCTTCCGGTTTAGTAGGGTTCTTCATGATAATGCAAATGAGTATTCATATCTGTACATGAATTTTCCGGTGGCTGCAATGGTGAAGAATGGACTTCAGCTGTTGCTCTAGCAGGTTCAAGCTCCTCTTCTTCTTGCAGATGTTTAATCCACTGCCTCATATCCTGATATCTTCTTTTTTTTGCATGAAGATTTGGATAGACTCCAGATGTTGTTGCTATATTAGTTAATGGTATAGAATCAACAGGTACTGGATTTTCTACCAGTTCTTTCTGCTTCTGTGCTCTGTTGACCACCATCAAGGGTACACTTGGTTTATTTTGAGCTACTGGTCTTTGCTTGATTGTTATCAAATTTATAGGAGCTGTAGCTGGTGGTGGCTTCGGTCTTGTTGGACATTCCTTATAGCAATGCCCATAACCATACTCACGACAGAATGGTACAAATTTTTCTTTATTTGGACATTCTGCAACTATGTGATTTTCTCCACATGCAAAGCATCCAAGTGGTGCTCTGGTCCAGTTTCTAGATGCTTGTTAATGCGCGGCAACATAAATAGCATATTGTTCTGAAGATCCACCTTCTTGATCATTACCATAGTTCCATTGCTCGACACTTTTGTAAGGTTCTGGTTCCATCAAATTGGCAAGAGGAGCGGGGTGCTTTGGTGGGGCAAGTAAGGCTAACCGTTTCGGGTATCCAAGAGCAAATTGACCAGGTCTAGCTGCTGGATTTCCTCCATAATGTGGTTCTCAATATTCCATCTGGGCATACCGTTGCTAAATTATCCGAGGATTGAAGTTGCAAAAAGCAGTCTCATGATCAGGCGAATTACACAAATGGCATATATTGATTTCCATTCATTTTTTCAATTGAGGACACTCATTCACTGTGTGATTTCCTATACAAATAGAACACCGAACATTTTTCCTAGTAGGAAGAGTCTTTGCAAACTTCTCAGGTTCCTTGTTTGCTTGTCCATGGAAATCTTCCAATGCTTTGATCTTCTCATCAAATTGCGACTGCAACTTTTCCATCTATTTCTGCTGGTTCTTCCCGAGTTTCTCGAACTCATTGAGCATCATTTCTGCAGTAGCGTTGACATTCGTTGATGCAATAGTGGTGGATGTCATAGTGTTCTGCCCTGTGGTATAAGGCAACATATTGGTATTTGGCTCATCATCTGAATCTTCATTATCCTCCCGAATTGCATCACCATAACATTCTGCAAAAGTGCGTACTCATTATGGCGTTTCAGCTCATGTCTGATCCTTTTAGGTGAACCTGACAAAAACCACATAATCATGGCATTTTCATTAATTAGCTCAGCTTCGCACTCAGATATGAGGTGTTTTACCGTTCAATGTAATCTTGAACCATTTTTCGCTTTCTCATTTTAACTTTACTTAAAAGTAGGAAAGGGTCTTCCATAAACTTCCGAGGTTTGAACCTTGTAATAAGGGCTTGTTTAACAGTCTCCCAATCTGTACGCTCAGTTTCATCTTATAGTACCAATCTTGTGCTGTGCCTGTTAAGGCCAAAGGAAAAAGCTTAAGTTTATCTTGGGGAAAATCTTCGCCATAGACTTCACAACATTCTGAATAGATCTAAAGAAATCTAACTGGATTTGTTAATCCATTGTATTTGGGTAGATCCAAACGAGGTGCTCTTCCAACAATGATTGGATTGACTTCTTAAGGAGCACCTCCAGGGGCAGCCATCTTTATAGATTAAATCAAGCAGACAATGAGATTGGATCTAGATTTTCAATCAAAACTATCTCAAATCAGATCTGCTAGATCTCTTCCACTTGACAAGAATTAGATTCCTATATCGTGAAAAAGATTCCAAAAATCAACCAATTGATACTTCTCAAAAATGAAAAAATTCTCATAATTAAAATCAGACCGTATCAAATTTGACCCAAAATTTGACAGGGACTTGATCAATTCATCTACCTCGGACATTCAAGCACCATACACGTGGAAGGCAAAGGAACAGTGAAGATCACCTTCAACAATGATCTATCTATTTGTGTTCCTAACGTCCTTCATGTTCCACAATTACCAAAGAACCTGTTATCAGTCTCTAAGATAACTGATGAGGGCTACATTGTTACTTTCTCATCTGAGCAGTGTACAATACTCGAGGAAGATACTACTCTGACTACGTACACTAGAGTCAAAAATCTTTACATACTCTCTAATTCAGTTGCATTAGCTAGTATCTCTAATGAGAATGTAGATCCTATCCAACCCGACCCAGGATGACATTGAATGACATTGAGTCGGAAAGTATGAGCAGGTTTCATGATGCTCCATTAGAAGAGTTTTCAATACCAAAAGGGCCGTCTAAGAAGTTGTGTCATAGTAAGAGAATGTTAGAGAGAGGATAATAAATTGACCGGAATTTTTTGTCATCTTTTTAGTTTCCGGTGTTGCCCGCCGTCTAACTTGTGTTGTTGGCTCATTTTTTGAAGTATATTAACAATGCGCATAAAACAAAGCACACTTCCAAGAAACAAAGCACGCGCCACAAGCGGGAGAAAATTCCCTGCACAATTTCATGTGCAAAGGAGTACACAATTCCTAAAGCCCATAATCAACATTTGTAAATGAAAGTTTTACATAAATAGAACCTTTAGTCTTTTAGATATCTTCGATCATGTTGTCGCACTAATTTGCATTGCACCTTCTCGAATACTTGTGAGTCCTTCTAAAAATGACTTTGAGGAGCTTTGCGAGAAATTTTTAGCAATGTAGACTCCTTTTGCAGTTTTTTATTGATGTTGTATGTCTTGTTCTTGCAGGTGCTAATTGCTTTTTGCAAAGTTCAAGCTTATTGGCATTTTATTCTCCCTTGGATTAGTTCCATTGAGAAAAGCTATCTAGACATCCATCTGGTGGACTTCAAGATCTGTTGCGGCTGCAAAGGATAGGAGTAGGTGGATCGAAGCATGTTTGACAACTGGGCTGAAGGTTTCTGAATAATCAAGATTTGGAATATGGAAAAAGCCTTTGGTGACTAGCCTTGTAGCAATTTAGCTTTCCTTCAGCGTCTTACTTTGCCTAATATCCATTTGCATGGAATTGGGTTCGATCCTTTGGTAGCTCAGTGACTGTCCATGTTTGATTCTCCATCAGAGAATCAAATTCGGTGTCCATCGCTACTTTCCACTAGTCAGCATCAGGAGTAGACATTGCCTCAGAAATGGTGTTTGGTTCCTGCACAAAATAGCAGGCCGGATCATCCATAAATCTGGATGGAGACTGTCTGGACCTGTTCGACCTTCTGGGTTGAACTTTGGTCCTCTGATGTGGGTTGACTCGTTGAGGTTCTGACTCATTGTCTGAGTCAATGTTGATATTTTGTAGTTGAATCTCTGGATTAGAATTTGGTTGCTCGATCCTTGGATCAGATTTATCAGCAGCTTTTCCCTTGTGGTCGATGAATTGGTCTTCCACGAAAATGACATCTCTACTGGTGAATGCCTTCTCGGTATCCAAATTGTAGAGCTTGTATGTCTTGTGGTCTGGGGAATAGCCGAGGAAAATCATTTTCCTGCTCTTATCATCCAGCTTTCTTCTTAGATCATTAGGGATTTGAGCAAAAGCGATGCATCCAAACACTCGAATATTTTTGAGTGATGGTTTCGATCTTGTCCACACCTCATAAGGTGTCTTGACATTCAAGGCTTTGGTAATGGATCGATTCTGCAAATAGGCAGTTGTAGTAATAGCTTCTGCCCAGAATTTCTTTGGAAGAGAGGCATCGGTGAGCATGCTCTTGGCACTTTCGATGAGTGTCCGATTCTTCCGTTCAACTACACCATTGGACTGAGGTGTAGCTGGTTGTATGTTGTTGATGTATTCCACTGGCCTTGCAAAACTCCTTGAATTATGTGGAGATGTACTCTCCCCCTCCATCTGTGCCTAGAGTTTTGATCTTCCTTTGGGTCTGATTTTCTGCAAATGCCTTGAATTGCTTGAAGGGCTTAAATGCTTCAGATTTGTTCTTCATAAAGTAGGTAGCAGTCCTTCAAGAGAAGTTGTTGATGAAGGTCAGAATATAGAGAGCTCCCCATGTGGAAGTAGTCTGCATCAAGCCACAACTGTCATTGGTGTAGAAGGTCGAGCAAGCCCTTGGATGTATGAATTGAGTCTGAAATGAAGGGACTTCTAGCATGCTTGCTGATAATACAGCTTTAGCATGGAGAAGTTGGCTTGCTGATAGAGGGCATATCTTGTACTAGACTTTTCTGAATACTATTGAAGTTAAGATGGCCAAGTCTGAAATGCCACAACATATTAGCTGATTCAGAAGTGGTTGTGTGAAGAGCTTGATTGTTAGAAGAGTAGCAATGGTTGAGTTCGTAAAGATAGCTGCTTCTTCTTCCGTAGGCTAGAACCTTCCGGGATTTGTCAAGAATTGTGCAGCCTTCTGTATCAAATTCGACCCTCCGACCTGAATTGGTGATTTTGCTAACTTAGAGCAGATTCTTGGTCAGATTTGGAACATGGAGAACGTTGGACAGCAACTTGACCTCACCTCTTTTGAATTCAACTATGACTGTTCCTTCATCTTCGATTGAATGTGATGAGTTGTCTCCAAATTGCACAACTCGAGAGTGGGTAAATGACTTATAGACCTTGAACCAGTCACGATGTTGAGTCATGTGTTGAGTTGCTCTAGAATCTAGATACCAGGAATCAATATCGTGTTGTTCTCCAACTTTGGTCATGAAAGCTGCTTCATTTTCTTCTTGTTGTTGATTTGAGTGACTGGTTGTAGCACCATGTGCTTGTTGTTGGAACTACTTCTTCTTTTCGTTGTTGTATTTCAAAGTTCGGCAATGATTTCGTGGCTAGTCCTCTTACAGTATCTGCAGAAAAGCTTCTGCAATGGTTGGAATGATGAAGAGCTTGAGTTCAATACTGAATCGGAATTTGGTTTAGACTACATGTTGCTCTTCTTGTCAGTATAGCCTAACTCTGGAGATCTCTTGGATCTAAACTTCTGATTTTTTGAATATAGAGCTTGAGGATCCGATTCTGAGTCTGAGGAGAATGCTGATCTTCTGATCTCCTCTTGTAGGAGTAGCAAAATTACTCTTGATAGAGTGAGGTGCTCCTGGGTAGAAATTGCCATTACCCAATTTTTGTAGGCTTCAGGTAGACTTGATAATAGAGTCAGAAGTGCATCGGAATCTTCTATAACTGAGCCAGTTGTAGTCATCTACTCCATAAGATTTTTGAAGGTGTTGAGATGATTCGAAACACTATCTGCATCAGACATTCTGAGGGTAAAGAATTTCTTCCTCAGATGCAGCTTGGAAGTAACGTCTCTAATGTCATAAAGAGTTGCTAGGATGTTCCATGCATCCTTAGCAATCTGAGCAGCACGTATGTGACTGATCTAAGTATCCTTGATGTTCAGGGTGATCATGGCAAATGCTTTGCCATCTCTCAGTCTCCACTTAGTGATGATGGTTGTATCACCTTCTGGTTTGAACTCTGTGCCATCAACGATGTCCCACAGTTCTTTGGCTAGAAGTATAACCTTCATCTTGAATTTCTAGAGATGGTAGTTATCGCCATTGAGTTTTTCAATGAGAGATGAACTAGATGATGGATCCATTCTGGTTGAACTAGATCGTTGGTAGAAACAACGATTGTTGGAATACTATTGGTTGTGCGTTTGCTAGAAAGACATCTTGATAGAAACAACACTGATAATCCACAGTAGAAATGCAAATTACTCAAATGCCTGCTCTGATACCATGTCATAAAACATGGGGATGACTGACAGCGGAAGCTCGAAGCTTTGAGCATAGGCATGTAGGAACGAAAACGCAAGAGTTAGCAGCAGAAATATTCAAGAAGAATGATTCATACAGATTGCGCAAATGAACAATACAATAGTGAGAAAAAAATTGCACTCTGATTAATATCAACAATGAGTACAATGGCTTGAAGTAATAACTTCAGCTTGCTGAGCGTGATAATGTTGGCTACAGATAACTCTGATTGAAAAGGAACACATACATAGCTTGATTCAGCTAGTATATATATTTATAAGTGTTGAGAGACAAATATTATCTGCCTTAAATGCCATTTACTCCAGTTTTGTATATGTACAAAGTTGGTAACCGCCCTTAGGATATTTGGTTGTCCAGTTGTTTTTAGGGTTGATGATAAGTTGGTGACGTCGATCTGTCAATGTAGCAAAAATCTGAAAAAAAAATAAAATGAAGGTGCCCTTAGACTGAAGGTATGTAAATCCCAAAGGTGCCTCTAGAGCGAAGGTAGGGAAAAATGCGAAAAAGACAAAGGTGGGCCTGAAATGGATTCCAAGGCATTCTGGCCATTTTGTTGCATTTTTCGTGAAGGTGCGAAAAAGGCGAAAAAGATGAAGGTGCCTTAAAAACGTTTAAGGCACAAAAAACCTCAAAGGGGAAAAATGTGAAGGTTCAAAACATGTAGTCGGCCTTCGGTTTTCAGGATGCTCATTACTTGAACGATTTGTTTAAGGCTGAGCATAAGAAATCTAACAACAAAGAAATTTGTTCACCTAGCAGTTTCCACATAATTGAAGGTGAAGGTACTGCTAGGATAAATTTTCATAATGGAATGTCGAATCTTATACCAAATGTATTGTATGTCCCAAATCTGACAACAAATCTATCGTCAGTCAGTTGAATCACATATTTAGGACATAGGGTAGAGTTTCTGACAGAATAGAGACCAGTCAGTGACTATCGATTATGTAGGAAAGATCAAGTCTGCTCGTGTGATAGATGATGGATCTTCCACTACCGAATCCCTATTGGAACCATACCGTAACACTCAAAAAATGGGACACTACACACAGCATACTGATATTATCAACTAGAGCCACAGTTTAGCAACAATTGATTGTGTTAACACAGAATATTGTTCCTTAAATACTGGTAGTTCAGATCACAAGGAGGGGCCGGGTGAATCATCAATCACTTTGAATACACATATTTTTAATGTTTGATATATTGAAATTTTACTGCACAATGATGAGTTGTTGAAAGTTGCTTGGCTACCGACTAATGAATCAGTTTTGTTGTATGTAGATGATGAAAGCGTTTTACAATCCCATCCGCCCCATGACCTGGAGGAAATTTCTGACATGGCAATTTTAGAATATATGGGGGCACTTCCCCAACGTCTTATTTCGGAATCTCCTAAGCCATTATCACCATTGGCAACAGTAAGCAAGGTAAAAGCCGAGCCAATTAAGACTTACCGTGTTAAAAAACCTACTGTTGAGTGGGATATCCATGAGACTGAGACTCTTTTCGCGATAGATGATTCTCTTCTGCATGACATACCTAACGCTAGACCCCATCTGCAAAAAGTCCAACCATCTTTCTGTTGACGCTTTGAAACGCAAGCTGGCTATGAGAGAGAAAATGAAATGTCCTATTGTAATGGAACCACCCAAGGATTGGACGCAGGTACGTGATGATGAACCTTCTAGGCCAGCATCCCCACCATCTGCTACCAAACCCTCTACTTCCAAGTCCGCGAGAAAAATCAAACCTAAAGTGTCGTATGCACCCGAGGGTCCCGATATGCCATAATACTTCAAGGACTATACGATTGCAGATGTTACTATTTAGTTGTCTCAAGCCCAATGAGAACCTCAAGGAGATGCGCCTTTTGATGGACCACAACCTAGACAATCACATTAAATTTAAAAAACCATGATGAAAATGATGACAAAATTGTCCATATGGGAGCTCACCTTAATCGAGGGCAGCGTAGGGCCTTAGAGAAACTGCTTCGGCAGTATCGCCATGTTTTTGCATGGTCATACAAAGACATGAAAGGAATGAGTCCCACGGTAGCTAGTAGGCCCTATCGATGCAATCCCATATACCGAGCCAAGATCAAGGAAGAGTTGCAACGCCTAATAGAGGCTAGGTTCATCTATGAGGTCGAACATACAGAATGGGTGTCACCTATCGTAATTATACCCAAGAAAATTAAGAAGCTTCGTATTTGTGTAGACTTCAAGAAGCTTAATGTTGTCACCAAACGTGACCATTTTCCTATTCCATTCGAAGAAGCCATATTAGAGAATTTAGCTAGAGATGAGGCCTATTCCTTCTTAGACGGTTTTAGTGGTTACAATATGATAAAAATTGTGCTTGAAGATCAACACAAAACTGCCTTTGCCATGGAATGGGGGGATGTTTTGTTGGAAGGTGATGCCCTTTGGACTGTGTAACACTCCTAGTACCTTCCAACGCGTCATGCAAGCAACCTTTATGGACCTGATAGGAGATACGCTAGAAGTCTACCTAGATGATCTAGGAGTCCACTCTGAAGCATCCAGATATTTAGCCGTACTTGAAAAGATATGCATTCAGTGCCAGAAGTATGGTATCGCCCTAAACCCTAAGAAATGCCAGATCTGGGTTTCTCATGGTGTTGTCCTAGGACACATCATATCCCGGAATGGAATTGCAACTGATCCTAAAAAGGTAAAGTCATTATAGAGATGCCCATCCCTAGAACTGTGCATGAGTTCTTGGTTTTTATGGGCCATGCAAACTATTATCAATGTCACGTACGTGACTTTGTAGGGAAAGAATGTTGGATTACCTGTTAACCATAGATCCTAAATGGATAGAAGGGCATGGCCGTGCATTTCAAGATCTCAAAGCTACTCTAGCCAGCGCTCCTATTTTGCGAGCACCAGATTATTCCAAGGAATTCCATGTGCACATAGATGCTTCCAAATATGCCATAGGCGCTGTTTTGACGCAAACTGGTGAGAATTACAAGGATTACCCTATCCGATTATTGAGTCGACAACTAATCCCAGCCGAGATGAATTATACCACTATTGAGAGGGAAACACTTGCTATGGTGTATGCAGTTCAAAAGTTTTGCCATTATCTTTGAGGCAAACCCTTTGCGTTTTACATCGATCATCATGCGTTATTATATCTTTTGAACAAGACATGCACAACTGGACAAATAGCATGTTGGTTGTTGTTACTTCAAGAATTTGAGTTTTGAGTTGTTGCTAGAAGAGGCTCGCAACATTTTTTAGCTGATCATCTTTCACGAATCCCTAACACGGACAAACCAACAGAAGGTGTTAATGGTGACCTTCCTGATGCTATCTTGTTTCAAGTAGATTACACCCCAATTTGGGCCCATGAAATCACTGAGTACCTCACTATTGGCCAAATTGATTCGAATCTATCTAAACCCGCCCAGCGAGAATTGATTTACAGATCCGCTCCATACACCCTCATTTCGTTAGTGATAAGGGAACACACTTCTTAAATGCAGTGATTGAACACTTACTATCCACCTTCTTAGTGGTCCATAGGAAAAGTTCCCCTTATTACCTGCGTTATAATGGCCAAGCTGAGTCCACTAATAAGATCTACACATTAAATATGTGATGGATTCTGACATCCGACGTGGGTGCCATGTGGCAATTTTTTGTTGAGCTAGCATCCTAGTTGGATGTCTGAATTTGACATATATTTATGTATGTCAGATTTCGACAGCCAGATCAGCAATCTGTGTCGATGATTAGACGTTTTGGCTTCTAAAAATTATGTCGAAATCCGACGGACCCTACGGATGTCAGATTCCAACACTGTGTTTGTATTGTTTCCCACGACCTCCATTTTCGTGCTACCTTTCCAGAGAGATCTTGGTGCTTGGAAGTGGAGGAGCTTGAGGAGCTTGGAGAACTTGGGGAGCTTGAGGAGCTTGGAGATTCATATTTTGGAGGTTTTTATTTCTTAATTTAGTTGATTTTACATGTTTTAGATAGATAGATAGATAGAAAGAGATAAATAGATAGATAGATAGGGAGAGAGATAAATAGATAGATAGATGGAAAGAGAGAGAGTGTGCGTGTAAAGAAATTTGTGACATTTGATTTTTAAAGAGAGTGTGTGTGTGTGTCAATGATTGAATTTGTGAGAGAGAAATTGAGAATGAAAGAGAGAGAGAACCCCCTATGATATCCTTGGATTCCTATTAAGGTTTTCAGATTAAGACACTTGGTTTGTATCAAAGGGTGTAGCTAAGTTTCGCATTTATATTGTCACTTAGGCTTTCTCGAAGGATGTTTAAGTAAGGTCCTAGTCTCATCATAGGTACATCTAAATTGAAAGTTGAGTCATGTCTTGTACTCTCTTATGTCGAGAGAACATGGGTTTCGGTTCTTGGGTTCAATACAACATCTCCTTTGAGATTATAAGGTATGTTTGTAAAGATGATTTAGGCTTTCATCTTAGATTCATAAGCATAAAATTAAGATCACGGATTCAAGGGGTCCTTGAGATATATCATTCTCAAATACATTCGGGTGTCAATCATTTGTCTATTATTGAACTAATCTTACAAGTAGCATCGTCTCATATCTACGAACCCATAGGTCCTAGGGTTTTTGTAGACTAACATATGTTCATGGTAAGCCATGGAGGTCCATTTTGATTCATGCAGTAGTTTAAGGCATGTGTTGGTATATATAGCTAAAAAGGTACGTCACAATCTCCTAAGTGTTCAAGTTCACTTAATCATATGTGGTTGAAATTTCACAAGTGGGTCCCACACATGTGAGGCCATGATGCCACATGGGAAACCCATCCTAGATTAGGTTAGGTCAAGTCTATAGGGTTGGTCATGTCATTTTGGTAGTGATTCCTAGATTAGAGGACCTACACTTAAGTTTAAGATGAAAAATTGACCAACTAGTCACCTACCAAGCATGACTCTAGGAAATAGACTAGGGTTTCATTTTAGGACAAAAAGGCTGAGTTAACTTCCTTATTACATGCTGGAAATTCACCTAACTTTACAAAGGAAGTGAATTCTGCTTTGTATTCCAAGCTCCCATAGTGAGAAGATAGATTATTTTTGGAGCACATTGGCAATCTCAAATTTTCTCTCTATGTACATTGTTTTTCTTTGATCCAGATGAAACCAACACTTAGTACACTTCAAACATTGTCTACATGTCGTACAGCAGGCTGCTCTTGACACGTGTGGGCTCGAATCTATGTTCTTGATCTTTGATTTGATTATCAATGCTTGTTATTTGTCAAACTGCCAATCTAGATCAAGATTTTGTTGACTAGTTTTTGATAGATGGTTAAGCAAGTACATAATCACTCTTGTGGATCTTTGAAAATCCATTTATGGTCCAAAAAGTACTATACTTTCACGAGAGAGAGAGAGAGAGAGAGAGAGAGAGAGAGAGAGAGAGAGAGAGAGAGAGAGAGAGAGAGAGAGAGAGAGAGAGAGAGAGAGAGAGAGAGAGAGAGAGAGAGAGAGAGAGAGAGAGAGAGAGAGAGAATTTATAGTCTCAAAGTTTTGCAAGAGTCTCAAAATTTCTATAACTATCTTCTATGGATAAACACATGGTTTTATGTTAGTGTATTAGCATTGTGCTCGAGAACTTGGCTATGCTTTTTTGTGGATATACTATGTAAATATTGAACATGTTCAATACATTAGTGCAATCAAACGCTAGTCCAATAAAAATAATAATAATCTAGTGCCAATTAATTTATTATTTTGGTAATTTTGTCTTTCATATTCATATTCTTGTGTTAAGTAAATGTTTTAATCTTTTTACTTTTCATATAATCTTGATAAAAAAAAATTAATTTTCTTGCAGTGGCCTAGTTGGACAAGGGTTGTTTTTGTATCAATGAAGTTGCATGTTCAAGTCCCAGTTGCTCTATACCTTCAACCCTCTTGCTCTCAATCACTAATTTGTGAATGTACAATGTAAATATTGTAGCATAATGAAAGCTAGTGCCATCAAATATTGTTGCAACCGTTATTACATAAAGTGCAATCTAATTCATGTGAAAGCAATATAGACAAGGTGATCTAAAAGATTGCAATTATTTTTGCCATGCACTTTGAAAAGTTCGAAAAAAAAAAACCTTGCAATTTAAAAGGAATAACACACACACACACACATTCCTAAAAGAAATGTGTCATACTTGAGAGATTTTTAAAAATAAGACACAACCATAAGGTTAGGGTATTTTGTTATTTTATATTAACTTTAAATCACATTTGAATGATAAGGATAAGCTGTCATGACAAAGCTTAAAAGACAATAAGTTGCTCTAACATAGTGAATAATCCACCAATATTTTGGCTTGTCAGTTATTTCTTCATAACAGGCGTCAATATTGTACTTGATATCATACAAGACTATAAAAAGAAGGAGCCCTTCGTTAACAGGCCAAGAAGACCTTAGAAGAAGTGCGTTGCAGCTTGCAAATCAAACGCCAGCAGCCTGGTACACAAGTAACTCAAGCTTTGGTATCTTTAGTATAAACAAGATACACTAAAACCTCCACGAGCACAGTTTTCCCGATAGGTCACGACTCGTGTAATTCACAAATGAACCTGGTTGTTGCGAAGGAATTTTGGTTTTAGAACTCTTTCTATGCGTTTAGCTCACGCTTTATTCATAGGAATTTGTGCTAGAACCATGCTGAGGATATCTAAAAGTCTACTTGATTCACTGAAATTCTGCATCACAAAGTTTACAGCTACAATGGATCTTTCAGGATAGCAGCACTCTTACAAATTTGCAACAACGGTAGTCTATCTTCAAGGACTCTCCTGACCCTTTCAAACTCATCCTCTGCATGCAATATTACTTGGACCATCTTCGGGAAAACAGTTTCATTTTTTTGCATCATAATCAAGTACAAAAATATCTCATATGTTTGGAGACCAACAAGTAAATAAGGCAACAAATGGGCATGCGATGATTCCATGATAGTCACGCAGGTGTGAACTTGATCTTGCTGCTCTTTGCTTCCCAAACTAGAAGCTATTAGTAATGGTAGGAGCTTGATTTCTTCCTCATAAAAATGTTCCGCAGTGTAAATCTGCAAAAGTAATCAATTGCGTGGGGCATCAGTGACAATATTTATGTGTAATCTTGTTTCAGAAACTGGATTCACTGCTTCCAGAGCTCAGCAAATGCAGAGAAGTCCTCGGACAGCAAATAACAGATCCATAGTTCGATATATCTACTCTCTTTCTCCAAAAAGACCCGTTGCAATAAATGATCTGCTAGCATCGGAGAGCCAAAATACCTGGAGGGTCTGCAATCGTCTAACAACTGATGTCATAGCTTCATTTGAAAAAGAGCTGGATAGATCGATGCTCATGACCGCCTTGATATCCTCTCTAATGCCATTCATGACTGGCAATTCTTTTGCGTGAGCACCAAAAACTGTTTCAATTATTCCTGTGGAAAAGAAATTTCAACGGCGCAAATGAGGCTTGTGCTAAGGAAAGGAATGGAATTTCTTTAAAACCAAAGCAAGAACAGGAAACTTTACTACATCCACCACGCAAATCAAAAGTGCTTCAAATCTAAGGTGGGTATACTGCCCGAGGCTCGAGAATCACATAGTTTTTTGTAGTAAATTTGTAACCCATAGAAAACGCTAGTTTTTTTAGTAAATTTTTAACCCATAGAAATCGCCACCTTATGGACCAAATTGAACTATGGGGGAAATTTGTCACATAGGCTTGTTTTTTTTTTTAAAACATTAAGAGATTAGTATATTTTCACAAATGTAAATACAAAAATATTCACCCCCAAGGGATAAAGTTGAACAAGACTATGTTGAGGACCCTATGCACCATGTAGAGAGATGGTCCCTTAGAAGCTAAAAAACATTTATAAAGTGTAAAGCAAAGCGCAAGCATGTAGCAACCGAAAGAGGAGTCATCAAACCATTACAAAAAGAATTGTTGATTACAGGTCGTCCAAAGAACAAAAAGCTACACACATGCCAAAAAGCCAGAGAAGAACGATCTGTTCGCCAAGAACCAAGGAAACAACAAGAGATCAAGGGGCCCGGGGCCCCTAGTGGCTAAATAAATGCAGAAACTGCACCCAAAGGTCTCTGCGACAATAGAGGAATATGTGCTCCATGGTTTTCTCCTCCAACTAGCAAATAGGACAAAGATGATCACTGAGGAAAGGCCATTTGGCAAGCTGAGGTGTAGGAGTTGGGAGATGATGTCGTAGGCTAGGCACCTTAGCTTTCCCACTAGAAGAGTACGAGCCATCGAGAATCTCTTATGCGAGAGGGTAGGAGGGTCAGACACAAACCAACGAGTATTAAAGTATGCGAAGAAGAGCAAAGGATGGTGATGAACATGCATAGCACGGTAAGCAAGGAAGAATCCAAGGTAGGTTCCCAACCTGCCAGAGTCGCAGGAGGGTCACTGGAGAGGTGTAGGTAGACCGAGGGAGGAAAGGGAAGCAAGAACAACAAGAGAGCGCTCATTGTCGCACAAGGTGGAGTCATGAAAGAGTTGGCACAAGGTAGTGAGGCCTTTGTGAGCCAGGGCCAACAAAACAAAATTGAGGGTGAAGGGAGAAGAGATGAGGCAAATCAGGAGGAAAGAGAGTGGAGACCCATATGGGTTCATGAAGAAGGTCAAACGAGTGTGCCCCAAAAAGGATTGTTTCTATTCCTGAATTCAAAACTGATCACTCAAGACTGACTATATCAAGTCCCATCTTGCATGCAAAGTAATGAGAGATACATGAGGATGTGGAGATGGAGATTGAGGAAGATATTTTATGGGCCTTTTTTTGATCAGCCATACCACTATACCCTATCCTGAGTTGCAGAAAGGGAATTGACAGAGTGCTGAGGAAGAAAGACAACAGACTTTTGCTACCTGTTTTGGTCTGTGTTGAACTTTTTTCAGCAATGCTTAAGGCTAAGATTCATCTAGAGCTAATAAGTGTTATCAGTTAATTTGAGTTTCTATTCAGCCATTTAGAGGTTCTAAGCATTCCTTGTGAAGGAGCATGAGCTACTTATGGGTCAGTGGTAGTTATCTTAAGTTCCATCATCATTTTGAAAGATTTATAGTGTGAAGGCTCTAGTTTGTGGTTTTTGCCATCTCAAATTACGGCTTGCCCCATCCATGGTATAAAGGCCCTATAGGATTGCTCCTAAGATGAGGATAAGAAAACACAATAGAAGAGACTATGGAGCCAAACCGCCCAACCAATCCTAGATCAAACCTGGATCTAGCCCCCAAGCCATGCCATGTGAAGCAAGAGCAGAAGAGAGAAACGGGTGACCTAAATCCATTATGTCGATGGGAAAATCCCCACCTCATTATATAGAGAGTAGAGTCATGTGCATGTAACCATGCAATCCCCATGCAGGTCAACTATAAATAGATCACACCTCTTCATGCAGTCCTCTTGCCTATATCTGTCACACAGACATGCAATGCTCCAATTAGAGTGTCTGGGTCCTCTCAAGATAATTAGTCACAAACAGGCCTTGACATGGAATTAAATCATGGCGTGACCAATAATCTCGAGTACTGGAGGGCCGATGTACCATATTAGGACTATTCCAGGTCCTTAATCGAATATGGCCATAACATTATCCCCTCCTTAAACTGCTTCTATCCTTAGAAGCTCCTTAAGACAAGAAAGAATTAAAAGAACGGTTCCTTTAACTTACAATATTAACCGAGGAAATCATTATTCTTAGTCTGACTTCATATCAAACAAGTACTCAGAGATAAACCTATTTCCAATAGTTAATCTCTGTTCTGGAGTACAACTCAAGTTTGAAAAAAGTACACTAAGCAACAAATTTCTCAACTAGGTTACACTCAACACAAGTTAGTAACATCACCTTCATGTAAAACACTTACATGAACCACTGAGTGAAATATTCCCTAACTTAGGAGATTAAAGTTAAAGAAAAAATAATAATTACAGTCTGAAATTATCCACAAACTTTGGCAGACAATTCATAAAAAGCTTTCAAGTACAACTATCCTTAGAATCCAATTCTAAGATATGATAATTCATTCAACTAGAATCTCTAGGAGAATCATTAAGATATAGAATGATAAAACTCAACTCTGAGTATCCCGGATACTCTTTTGAGTTAAATGCTCCTATTTCTAGCACCAAATGCAAGAAAATAGTATTCATTCATCTTAATAAATTTGTATGTCTCCTACGATAACTGGAGATCCAATCAAATGAAGAACTGTAGTCAAGCAACTGCAGACCATATACTGTAGTAGAATAGCATCTCTGTGAGATCCATAGGTTCTCAATTAAAATACTGGAGTAAAGAGATTCAAAACATCGATCTGAATTCTTACTCAATTAACATACCAAGATTTTAATCGTCACACTTAAGAATCATTACAATTCCTTATGATCCTTTGACAAGAATTAAGTATCTATTTATGATCCGTCACCCATAAATATTTAATTCGTATGATTCGTCAATCACAATTTTCGGGAATCCAAAACCAATACTTAACCATTTACAGGATACTGGAGTATATGTCCTACATAACTCAGGATAAGTAAGAATCATTCCAAAATCTTTCCACTAAGAAAATACTGGGTTTAGGAATATTCTTCAACCAGGATTCTTAAACTGAAGTGCAAGATTCAAGGTCTAGAAACCACTAGTAATTAAAGACTAAATGCATACCAAATGACAATCATCTTCAACTACAAAAACTTTAGATTACAACCCAGAATCACATCTAGATACCTTAAGTCTTGCTGAATATCAATTCAGTTGTTATTCTTGGATTCATTACGATTCGTTATCCAATTGAGCGTCGTATATAGTTTGGGTCATGATGAGGCTATGCGTGAACAATTAATTGTGTTGGAAAAGTTGGAAGAGCATAGAGGCTATGCATACTGGATGAATTGGGTGATTAAACTGTTAACAGTAGGCTCGGTGGTTCGACAAGCACATACACAAACGAGAGCTTCAGAAGGAGGTTCTAGTGCTGTATTACCTCAGGAGTATAAGGAACACATTGAAATCAAAAGACCAGCATTGGGAAGGACCATATCATATTATAAACATTTCTGGTAACAATGTGACCATAGCATGGCAGAAGCCGCCGGGTTTGCCATTTGTTGTCAACAACAGTCACGTAAAGGGTTATAATCCTCCAGAAGGAAGAGGCGATATCAATAGAGGATTGATTTACTCTCTGTTTGATATTATGAAAGCCGGAATTACATTCAACCAATGGCAGTTGGGAGAATCGTGACGGAAGCTTGAATGACGGTTCCGTACGGAGACACATGTGAAAGAAAAGCATGTGGAACAAAAAAAAAAACGGGGAAACCAAAAAATATAAATAAGTAGATATATATATATATATATCATTTTGACATGAATTTTTGGAGAATTGCGAGTAGAATCACATTTTTGGGACGTGATAGTATGTATCACTGACAACTGGGTAATGATAGTTTTGTTCACAATTCGTGATGACGACCTGGACTGTATAAGTTTGCTTCGGGTTCATTTTAGAGAATCACTAGATAGGTACATTGTGATTGGTAGTTCATATTATTACGAAGACATGGATGCATACAGAGTTCAAAGGAGGCCGCGACAACGTCGACGCCAAGAAGACATAGACACAATTGAAATGGAATATTATCTTCCAATGAAAAGCGTTGATGCAGCAAAGGCAACAACAGACAATTGAGTTGGCAAGGCGGTTATTGGAGATTGGCAATCCAACAGCAAAAACGATTACAGCGGGACAAGCAGGAGCTGGGGGGTCAGCAGTTGGAAAGAAAGCAACATGAAACACCGTTGGGAGATTTTAATATCTGGAACAATGATTACTAGATACTCGAACTGAATGTTTTCTTTTGGTTTTGCATAGTGATATTGTTCTTGTTTGGGTTACTGATTGCCCTACGTGGTTGGCGAACCAATGTATACATGAATACCATTGGAAAGAATACTATTGTTATTGTTGTAAGCATTCTTGCCTATGTGCAATGAGTTGAATGTATAGTTCATGGAATTTGGGACGTCATTCCATATGTGTTGCAGTGGGTCTAGCAACAAATTAGGGGAGGATGATGTTGGATGATTCTGAGGAATCCCCAAGATGCTGGACCAAAGCTATTCTAAAGAGCACCTCTCACCGAAGCGGTCTCTAAGAGAAGAAGAAGAGAATAAAGAATGAGAGCCGAGCATGAGAGCGGAGTAGGACCTAGTATGAGTAGGCATTTGTAATAAATGTTGTAGACCCCTCTTAAATAAAATAGAGTGAGCCACCTTTTGATGGTGACCTCTAGTGGAGGAACTAATTTCACTTGTAATTTGCTAAATTGTGGAATTGCCACTTAGGCTCCACCTAGGCAGCTCATTGGCTTATTTAAGAGCCCCCCCTCTCTTGTGAGGGAGCTTTACTTGTAATGTCATTCTCTTGAATTGAATAGAGAAGATCTTCCACGAGTTGTGGCATTCTTGAAGCTCCTTGTTCATAATGGCTTTCTCAAGTTCGAGCCTCCCCTTGGAAACCAAGAAGCATAATGGCTTTCTTGAGTGATTCTATTATGAGCTTGCACATCCATCTCGTTGTGTGGCTGTGGAATTAGAGTAGATTTCTTGCTTTCTTCATTATGTTTTGTGGAAGTAGAGTGGATTAATTTCCTGCTTTCTTGCTCTAGATTACAATCAAGCTGTCAAGTAAACTAGATAGGCTGAAGTAGTGGCATAGATCTTGCATATACTTCTACTCTTTAGTTCTTGATGTTCTTGAGAAGTTAGGAATCAAGAAATGGGTATTTCTTGATCCTTACACTTGGAATGCTTGTTAGTTAGTTTCTTGTTTTTCATTTATGTTGATGCCTTAGATTAATCTGAGCATCTTGAACGTTTTCTCGGTCGCTTACAGTAGATAGAACTTAGATCTGTTTGGAGTTCATCTAAGTTGCATGCTGATCTTTGGATGAACATTTTTTACTTGCATGTTTCTTGGTTTGTGAGTGCTTCAGGAGTAAACGAGACTTGAGAATCCATTGACAGGCTGGATTTAAAACATATACTATAGCGAGAATCAGACCTTCCTGCCTGATCTAGGCAATGTATTAAGAAGATAATAATCAAAAGCCCAACAGCCTGGTAATGGGTAGAAACAACCTGAAACCAGATAAAGAAAAACCAATATGCCATGTTTCACATATCCTTAGTGATAGAATTTGTGAACAGTAACTGGAGAGTGCACCTCTATTTGTCAATCATCCTAGGATTGAATATGCCCACACCCAACACAAAACAATCTATCTGATTCATAATTAGCCAACCAAGACTCAAAAATCTACTTGCAGGTAAAGTAAGCCATCAAGAAACTAAAAAGATAGAAATCATAGGGTGACGACACCCATCTCCATCTATTGACCATCTTGTGTCTCTATTCTTTTGCTTCTTTAAATGTCTAAAATCATTTGTAGGTTTAAAGCTTTGTGACTTTTTACATTCTATTACTTTCATCAGTGAAAGCAAATGAAAAATGTTTCTAATAGGGCAAAAAGGCTTATGCCAATAGTCTTCTGTCTCTCTCCACTACTTTTTTAGTTGTCTATTCCTCTAGCAAGCAAAGGGTAGATGCCATAGCTTCTATTTCTCAATTTACTTATAGAAAGTAAATCATAGTTCTTGCCAAAAAAACAACAAAAGCCAAAACGGATTTGAAAGGACCTATTGTGATCTTTCAACAAAGGCTTGAAATTTTCATTCACTAGTATTTTCATTCACTATGAACAATTTCTAGCCTCTCTACAAGTTTTATTGCAAATCTTTATATCGCTTTCACAACACACTGATAATACAACCATTATAGATGTTTATCTTTTTTTTTTTTAACTTAGGAAGTAACACTTGCTAATAAACCAACAAGACTACTTGGACTAACATGACCTCCTATTGTTGTCAAGAAGGTGAAGGGCTTTCCACCTCTTCCCAAGTCGTGTGTAGTACAGGAGCGGGCTCGATCCTAGGAGCCTTGGAAATGCTATTGCAACAAGATATCCAAAAGTTCTACTTCTACTTACAACCAAGGATGGAAAAAAACTTAAAACACATTCAAGCAACTCTCCAAACACTCTCACATTCAACAACCCTCTTCTCTCTCTCTCTCTCTCTCTCTCTCTCTCTCTCTCTCTCTCTCTCTCTCTCTCTCTCTCTCTCTCTCTCTCTCTCTCTCTCTCTCTCTCTCTCTCTCTCTCTCTCTCTCTCTCTCTCTCTCTCTCTCTAACTTAGGCTCCATGCCCTCCTATGTGAAATTTCAAAGTAGTGGACTCAATCTTATCTACAAATGATCAATAAGAGTGATTGGAAGCTAGGAATCTTGATCTATATCAAAACTAGCATCCAAATCTAGCTTCTACTTGACAATTTCTATATATCCAAGCAAGAACAACAAAAAGTAATGATCCAAAGGCTTCACACATGTGAGGTACAACCACTATACGGCCTGCTAACAGAAAATAAGTTTACTTAAGAAATCCTAAGCATTCATCCACAAAGAACTTGCTTAAGAGAGTGAAAACACCAAGATTGCTCCCAAATCAATGTTTCTCATCATTAGCCTCCAAATGGATCTCACATGGATGATATACAAAATCTTCATAATCTCTCTCTAAGCCATATCCAGCATGTGTGAGACAGCTCATAGTGCTTATCCATATCCACTTTGGCTAAGATTCCACTAATTTGCCATGTCATCATTGGTGGCTAGTGTTGACCTTCTAGATTCCTACAATCTAGGAGATAATTCCGACAATTTAGAAGATTTGACATTTGACTCAAATGAAATCTATATGCAATGGATCTGAACTTTATGCTTGAAATTTCACACGTGGGAAACCACTCCTACCCATGTGATATAGCATTTACTACCACTAGAATGGTGCCAAGTGGCATAATACTACTAAACTAGTTTTTGGCCAATTTAACCACTAGCTTCCAAATTAAATGAGATGTACAACCTATATGATCTATCCAAATGACTTAGGCATAGATTTCACACATGGAAACAGGCTCCCCACATGTCTAATGATGATAGGTACAAGTCATTATGGTATTTACAAGATTTGATCAAGCTGGCTTTTGCCAATTCTAACATCCTACTCTCTCGTTAAACAACACTAAATTACAAAAGCTCAAGATTAAACATACATGCTAAAATAGGGGCTAAAGTAGTGAAACTTAGACACATTAGCATAGCACACAAAATCATACTAACATTAGCCAAACACCACATTTAGAGCATGTATGGATCCAAAATAGCACCTTGCTCTCTTGTATTATGGATGAAAAATTACAAAGAGGAGGTTTCTTCGTATAGAAACTTTGTGGATCGTCCTTTCCACATTTACTTATGGGACATGCCATTCAAGTCCACACATTCAACTTGAGTTTCATTTTGGAACTTTGACTTTTTTAAGTCTAAGTTTAAAATCTTGTGGCTTGACAAAATCGTTACATGCCCCTATTAAATAAATTGCACCACAAGTTGGTCTTACACTCACAGGATGCGAACTAGGGCCTAACATAACTAACTACTATCGAGCTCTTCAAGATGGGCTTATACATGCAGGATGCCATACTTGGGCCATTAATCTAACAAAATTAATTATATACAAAGGCTCCTCCCTCAAGGTGCTCTCTCCCCTCAACTACCTTGGGCTTCATTGAAAAGCTCCTTGGCCTTGTGCTCCAACCCCCACACTCCCCCGCTACTAACCGGTTGCCAGTCCCATGGCAATTATTGGATTTTTTTTTTAAAGCAAAATGGGACTCTTGTTGCTTAGCGTCCAGCTCTGCCATTTGTTTACGGATCTCTTGAATGAGCTTTTCGTAGCCATCCATTTCTTGGGCCCTTAAGGTGGTGTCGCCTTTGAGGGGGTCTTTGAGGGGACCAAAGACGTGTGAACTACGGGGCAACCATTGAGTGTGTTGCCACTCCTCCACTCTACCTGCATGATGTGAAGTTGTCATTGTCGCTTGATAATAAATATGGACAACCGTGAGTTGACCCTATCATTTCAAATCTAGAAAAGGGGTGTGGTGGTCGAAACACAAAGGACCCAACGAGCTATCCCAATGGAATTCAAGAGAGCTCTTTACAATTTAGAGCCACTTGTCTGATTGTGGGATCAACCGAGATGCAGTTCATTTGAAAAATTGCTCCAAGGTGTACTCGAAATTTGCTTGGTTCTCCAGCCCCGGGAGTTAGGGTTTGGCCAGTTAGGTAATGCACTGACATCATGTTGTTTTGGCCATGGCTCACATCATGGGATTGGCATATATCGGGGGTCCACACCTAGGTATCTGGAAACATTTCATCAAGGCCTTTTTGTCGTCCTTGAAGAGGATGTTGTGCCAAGTGGGTTGCGGTGCCAGCTGCTCGATTATTGCCACTTTGTGGCCTTTGAATTTGTCTGAGCTACATGGGTTATATGAAGTTTAGTTGGTCAAATACAACATGCATATATATATTTAAGACATAGAAATGCCAAATATGAGCTTGTAATAACTCGAGTCATATCACATGCAAATATTGTAAGTGTTCCTAAGTGACATGCATATCATGCACAAAGTGTAAAGGACACATGCATAGTGATTTGGACAATTCTAGTTTTGAAATTGCCACTTGGTAAATGTAGGTAGATAGGTATGCATGTAAAGCGACATATGTCACTAGTTTGTTAATTTTCACTTTTAGATGTGGATGAAAGTAGATAGATGCTAGCTCTACCACGAGTTATTCCATCCACTATAAATATATGTAAGATCTCTCACAATCTTTGATGATGAACCAAGCAGTGAAGCCATTTCTTGTCAATTTGGATCTATTGCCTTGTATGCTTGAATTTTGCACTCTCTCTCTAACTCGAGGAGGAGGCTATGCTAATGCATTAATTTCTTTGTACTTTCCTCATTGATCTTGAAAGTATCCATTCTTTGATTACTAGTATGCTAGATTGTGTTTTAGTCATAAATTCTTGAACTAGATCTTGATACTCGATCTAGAATCAGTTTATGTGCTAAACACAAAGCTTAATAAGATCATTCACACTAGGAATTGGTATTCCCACACGTGTGAACCTGTTGGATTTTGTATCAGAGCCAAATTAAGCTTTGCATGCTATTATCATTGACTGTGTAAGAAATTTTGAGTTATATTCAAGCAAGGAAGCTGTTTACCACTTTTCTCTATCTTTTCTTGAAAAGTGTTTAGATCAAAGAGGTTAGAATCAAGTTTTTTAGATCAAAACTGATATTGTACGGAACTTTGGATTTTCGCACGTGTGAAAATCAGATCACTTCAAACCTCTTTATTTCCTTCATGTTAGGTCCAAAGATATTGATGTTATAGCTTGATGGAAATCTAGTAAGACCTACTTTCCATAGCAATTGGTTTCAAATCAATCTGATGTGTCTATCAAGAGTTATAAGCTCATAAAAAAGAGTAGGGAGTGATCCAAAATCTGAGTGACCACTTTTTTATTTGATTCAAATTTTGCTTGTCTGATTCAAAATCCATTTTTTGTGTATATCAATTCAACAAACTCGAGATCTAGACAAAGTTTTGAGTCATTTAACACATTGTTTCATACAAATTGAGTATTTTTTAGTCAATAGTCTTGTTTTTGAGCATTCCACATGTGCCAAAAGAAGATAGAACCTAAATTTGTCTATATTCCAATTCATTTTGAGAGGTTGATCTAGTTTGTTTTGTATTGGTGGAATATTTGAGACCGATCTCAAATACAGTTGCAAGATTTCACATAGGATTTGGTAGTTCACCCTTTGAAAAATCCTATAGTGAGAAGTGTAGCAACATTTAGTTTGTTAGAAACAAGCTCAAACATATTGTTGTCCATTTACAAGAAGTCTTCACATTCATGGCATCCGTGGGAGGATATCTCTTAGAAGCAAGTGAAAGACTAAGCACCTCCAACTATTCAATATGGAAGGTTAGAATGGAGTCTATTCTTATACTCCAAGATGTAATGGACATAGTACTTGGTATTGAGGAGGAGCCTCAAGCACAATTTGCAATACCAAAATTTAAGAAGAGAGCTAGGATGGCTCTACATTTCATTAAGATGAATGTCTCTAATGAAATTCTAAGAGAAATAGGATCTTGCACCACTGCTAAAGAAGCTTGGGATGCACTTAAATCAATTTATGAAGCCAAGAATACTTCTAGACTTCTCACTCTTAGAAATCAAATCTTTCAAAGTTTTTAAAGAAGTGAGGAGAGTGCATTAAATTATGTTTTGAGAATAAAAGAACTTCATAGGGAGCTTGCTTGTGTTGGTGTTACAATCAACCAAGATGAGCTAGTACAAGTCATTCTTAATGGCTTAAAAGAAGACTATGATAATCTTGTTCAATCCTTTGCTATAAAGGAGGAGTTGCACAATTTGGAGACTCTTCAAGGAATTCTCATTTCTGAAGAAGCAAGGCAAAGTTACAACTTTCAAGGATAAACAAACTTGAGCATATTGAAAAAGACAAAGCACTCTTTGTCAAGGACAAGCATAAAGGGAGGAGCAAGAATCAGTATTCTCAAGCCACCAAAGACAAAGCAAAGGACAAAGATAAAGATGGAGAAGAAGATGACTCAACTCATCCTTCTACTTCCAAAACCAAGAAGAAGAAAGTAAAGTGTTTCTTTTGTGGCAAGAAGGGTCACTATGCCTCAAATTGCTTCAAAAAGAAAAATCAACTCAAACAAGCAAATCTCTCTAATGAGAAAGAAGAAGACTCTATTGCAAGTGATGGAGAAGGATCTCTCATGGTGTCAAGCTTTTCTTCAATACCTTTCAAGAAAGATGGAGCATGGTACATCGATAGTGGTGCCTCATCACATATGTTTGTTCTAAGAAGTTTTTTGATTCAATTGTACCTTATGAAGGACTTAAAAGATCTATATATACAACAAATGACCATGAATGCTCTATTGAAGGAATTGGAAATATTCCTTTAAAACTTGCTTCTTCTAAAGTTCTATCACTTTCCAATGTTCTTTTTGTTCCTAAGCTTACAAAGAACTTGATAAGCGTTAGAAAATTGCTTGATTGTGGTTGTGATGTGAAATTCAATGTCAATACTTGTATTATTAAGAAAGGTGATGAGATCCTAGCTCATGGATCTAGATATGGTGGCATCTTCAAGTTAAATCCTTATGAAAATGTAAATTTTTGTGAAATTGCTTTTATTTCTAAGGAGGAATTATGGCATAGGAGATTGGGACATCCCAATTTCAAATCTATGCTTTCTATGATCAAGAATGATAAGGCTATTCCTTTGTACATATTCCCTTGGAAACAGGGAGAAAAGATGATCCAAATTCATGCAAAGGGATCATGGTTGGGTCCAACAAGAAGGCATATAGAATTTGTGTTCCCTCTACCTCAATCACAATTGAGAATAGAGATGTTATATTCCATGAGAACCAGAAATACATCTTTGAGGAGGCCGAAATCAAAGAGTCTCAAAAAGGTTCTCCTATTATCTCTCTTGAAGATTATCATGGAGGGATGGGGCCGAGAATTGAGGAGGAGTCACCTCGAGTCTTCTCACCTAGAAGATCACTAAGAGAAAGATCTGAGCCTAAGAAGCTCTCATATGGTGAAAAAGACAAACAAATGGATCTTGGTTCCACTTGTTATGCATATTTTATCTCACATGAAGAGCCAAAGGATGGTCAAGAGGCACTCAACTCAAAAGAATGGTTTTTAGCCATGAAGTAGAATATGATGCCTTGATCACCAACAAGACATGGGAGCTTGTGGATCTTCCATTCAACAAGCATACTATTGGTTGCAAATGGGTTTTTCAAGTCAAATATAATCAAGATGGCACAATCAACAAATATAAAGCAAGACTTTGTGCAAAGGGCTTTGTCCAAATTCATGGACTTGATTATGAAGAAACCTTTGCACCTGTTGCAAAGATGGTATCAATAAGAGTCCATTGCTTATTTTTTCAAATGGAAGGTGTTCCAATTAGATGTCTCAAATGCTTTTTTAAATGGATATCTAGAAGAAGAAATCTACATGGAATAACCTCAAGGATTCATCAAAGATGAGTCCAAAGTTTGCTTGCTTTTCAATAGTCTTTATGGACTAAAGCAAACACCAAGATCGTGGTATTCTCGACTTAACTCTTTCCTTATATCACTAGGATTCATTCTTAGTGACTATGATCCTTCCATGTATATCAAGTTTTATGCTAGTGATATTGTCATTCTTCTAATTTATGTTGATGATATTATCCTAAGTGGAAGGTGTATCAATTTAGTTGAAGAAACTAAAGCTGCACTTGGAGGAGAATTCAAGATGCAAGATCTTGGAAAAATTCATTACATTTTAGACCTAGAGATTGACTTTCATAATGATCAAGCTTTTATTTGTCAATCCAAGTATGCTCTTTCAATGTTGAAGAAGTTTAATATGTTAGATTGTAAAAGTATTGATGCTCCAATGGAGCAAGTTGTAAAAGACCTAATAAAGAGAGAGAATGTAGGCTGTTATAGACAAAAGGCGATTTTGAAATTTTGATTGGGCCACGTGTGCCCTAAAACTTCATCCTTGGTCAGTGACGTGCAACTTCGAGAAGAGAGAATGTTCTAGAATCAAAGCGCTCAAAAGTTCGAGAGAAAGAGACACTGTGAGCGATGGAGAGAGAGAGAGAGAGAGAGAGAGAGAGAGAGAGAGAGAGAGAGAGAGAGAGAGAGAGAGAGAGAGAGAGAGAGAGAGAGAGAGAGAGGGATGCTGATGTGATTGAAGGAGTTGCTTTTATGTTCTTTTTTGAAATGTGATTCATTTGTGAGAGGAGCATTGTCACGAGGATGGGAAGCAGATGCGGATCGTGAGGACAACGATGAGGAGCAGAGGTTCTTGATTAGAGAGAGAGAGAGAGAGAGAGAGAGAGAGAGAGAGAGAGAGAGAGAGAGAGAGAGAGAGAGAGAGAGAGAGACGATGGGTGACGAGGGGAGAGGGAGAGAGGAGAGAGAGAGGAGGGAGATAAGGTGAGGAGAGAGAGAGAGAGAGAGAGAGAGAGAGAGAGAGAGAGAGATTAGCATATGAGGAGTTAGGCAGACTCCTTAAGCAAGATGAACAATAATGTGAATTCTCGAAATCGCTCGTGGATCAAGCTATAGCCATGAGAGGTAGATGCGGAAAACTCAATCAAGGCAACAATGAAATGAGAGGGACAAATTTAAATAGAGGCAATTTACATCAAGCATCACGGAGATTAAGCCCGGATGCAAGTGTTGGCCCGTGACCATCTATAGAGAATCGAAGTTTTAGTTTTCATGGAAGAAGGCTTCCTATTTTTGGATTTCATGAGCTCCTTAATTTCCTGTCCTATTCTTAGTGTTAAATGAGGTCTCATTGTAATGTGCTATGTAGTGTGGTCCCCAAATTCAATCTGAAACTGAATGGTATATTCTTGCAAGATTTGAGTTGATGCACACCAAAACTATTTGATCGTATGAAGCGTGAAGCCTAGCGCTATTAATGACATTCTGTGCTACAAAATATTATTGTGCAAATCTTTAGTAAGTGAAGTCTAAGGGGAGTACCCAAATTCATATTAGAAACTTTTGTTCGCTACAAAACATAAAAGCGAGACCATTGGGATGTCCTTCAGAGACGTTAAAACATCATTAAAAGAGCACAGATGTTAAAACATCATTAAAAGAGCAGAGGTAGAAGATTATGAACTGAACTCTCAAAATAATACACTTAACCAAGCATTACCTTTAGCAGCTTCTTCCAGTAAAGGAAAGATGAATCTCTCCTCCATTTGAGCGTGTTCCTGCATCAACTCTAACGTATTGCAATATCCTTTCCAGAGCATCTTCAATTGCAATTGCATTTGCGTCCTGCCAGTGGTATGACCATTAATTTCTGTTTTGTGTTCCAGTATGTTGCGCGCAAGGTCAACAAGGCTCTGCAAGTGACACGATATGCTCCGATGCTGCAAGCAGGTCAAATTTACGATAACAGGAGACGGCCTCTCCCCCAGATTCTTGATAATATCATTCTCTAGCAAACTCATATCCATCTTTACTGGGATATAACAAGGAAAAGATCCCATGCGCTTCGTATATTCTAGCAAATGGGAATATTTCATTAAACTTCCACCTAATCCACAAAAAATTAAAAGGGGTTGCAAAAGCTCAAGGATCGGGACTAAATAAATGTCGATTAGGCTGAAATGGTTGCCTATAAAGTAAGGGCCGACGTTACCGTGTTTTGCTAACCCAGAATCAAGCCAAGAAAATGCTGCATCGAGCTTGGTTTCATGATCCTGTTGAAGATGTAAATTTATCTCGTACAAGGCTTCCGACACCAGTGAAGTGAAATCATCCCTAATGAAAGGAATCCACTCCCTTATGGTTGATTCATATGTTGATCCCAGTTTAACAAGAGGAGGGACAGCGAAAGTGCTGTCTATGTAATCTAAGATGGTTTGGATTGATCCGCGGACGTTGTTACGCTCGTGCTGCAGAAGGGGATATAGCGATTGCGGGCAAAACGCTTCCAGACTTGCCAATTTGTTAGAATTGAGGTTATCAGGACTTAACATAACAGCCTCCACCCTCACATTTTTAAACTGCAATGCCATTCGTATTCTAATAGTATCGTAATTTGTGCCAAGTGTAAACAAACTCACAAAAGTGTCAATACCGGTAGCTGGCCGGGGAGGAGAATTAGGTACAATAGCAGATGCCTTCGATTTCTCATATTCATAACGGTGCTTTCCAATGCATCCTCCCATGATTTGAAACACTTCAATCACAACTTTAAATGCTTCATTCTGTATAGACACGTGACATACATGAATCGGTGTAAAAGCTACAACCGAAATACCTACAGATGAAAAAATTGAAATTCGATAGTCCCATTTTCGTCCGTGCAAGATAATTTAAGTTGCTAGGAGATTGCTTGGCTACAAATTCTTGGTATTGGCGCACTGAGTGAAGCGGTGACTTCACGTTGCCGGCTTTATATTCAAGAAAGGGGAGCTTACCGCCGTGAGAAAGTTTAAGCATGATACTTTAAAATTATCCAATTCATCCGAAAGGCTGTGAACTTGTCATGAACAGTTCCGAGGTCAGGAAGACGGATGGTATGTCATGTAGTTTTGGCTAGATGAAGAAAATCCTGGTCACCAGCTGCATCATCATTGCCGCAGCAAACACGTCCAAAAAGCCTCAGAACACAAAACCCACAATCTTAAAAGTACAGTACATTCAAATGCCAAACCTTAGCTGAAAACTTCAAAGGATCGTAAAGAAGATCAAGATGCATAATTAAAGTTCTAAACGATCCAAGAACACAAACTGTACTATGCAATAAGAAGGTGCATAATCTTGATTCTGGCGACGAAAAGCAGCTTAACAGTACAAATAATGCAAGGAGAAATAATAAGGTGCTTAATCTTGATTCCTGTCATGAAAGCAGCTTAATAGTTCAAATAATGCAGCGAGAAATAAGAAGAAGATATAAACTCAACCTTAGCTTTAAGGTGGAGCTGATGAAATAGTAGAGATGCAAAACCTAGGTGAGAAGTATAAAGCGAGCGATCCGGCCAGCCTGCTTGCTATTCATTAATCTCGTCGCATCGGATCGCCACCTAATTATTATAAGGAATGGTAAGTGCTACTTAGTTGCACGACATAGTCCGAAGCTCGCAGTCGTTCGATTTTGTTTTTAACGTTCAGACTTTGCCAAAGTAGAAATTCTCCACGTGGCAGCTATACCATTTGGCAAAAATCACAGTGGTCACGCGTAAAATATATAGTGCCATGAAGTCTCATTGAATCGGGGTCCTGGGTGATGCCAGCGTGGCGACGGGGCTGGCCTCCCTTCACCCACTTGGAATATGAACAACTTCCAAAATGCCACTTAGTAAAGGACAAGGACAGTTGAAACTATCTATTTATCTTGATATTACAATTTTTTATTCATTTATATATATATTTATATATTCTTCACAGCACCACCACTTCAGGAATCTGCATTTGCAATGTGGTCTATTTGCCCACAAACAATTGAAGTTTTCAGTTACCGGAATTTTCCGACCATTCCATTTAAATGCAAAAAGCGAAGTGTTGAATTTTATCCTTTGGGGGGGGGGGGGGTCTCGGGGTTGTCTCATGGTCATCTGAAAATTATTGATCTCGACCGAACTTACTCGTCATTTGAAAGTTAAATGTGAATAGAACCGATTGATCCTGAAAGGATCGTGAGCCCTTCAAACTCCAAGACGTACAATATCATTCTATGTTGATCCCATACGTGGTCATTATTATCATATCAACGTACAACGTTGTTAATTTTCTTTTCTGGATTATTGTAGAAGGAAATTATGTACGTCTTCTGACGTGGCGCTCAATTACTCAAAAAGGTTGCAAGCTTTTCTTTACATACAATATGTTTAAGGCCATTTTGTAGCTCTTGGGCGAAGGCCAGCCCTTTTCATGGTGGAGCACCCAAGGAGACAGACTTTCCTAGATGTGAAAACATTTTTTATTTTTTTCTTGCCATAATTTTTTTATAGCATAGATTCCATGTAGGGAGGAGCCTCCCTTTTTTTCACAAAAATGTAAAAAGTGGTTTACATCAAAGCCCCCATTGGGAGGGGGGTTGTTATTTAGGCCATAAGGGCACAACCCAAGGCCAATAGTAAGTGCCCTGAAGAGTATAAAACTCTTGCTCGAGTGCCTAATCCAATAAATGTAAACACTTTTGAGTTTTGCATTTTATTATGTTGCTTGGGCTTTTATGATCATAAAGCCTTTTCTTGGGCTTTGAGCAAGGCAATATGTTACATAATGTCTTGCATTTTTTAAAGGAGGATAAAAAAAAGTCAGAGGGTTCTACAAGGGTTTCTACGTACCTAATAAATGATGTGTGCGCCAATCTGATTGTTAAGATGCCTAAAAAATTTACATGGCCTTTTAATGTTCATTCTGAATGCATGTTAAATTATACAACGATTTGTATTTCTTGTAAATTAAAGAGAAGATCTTAAAAAGTCTCATAAGTCATATTCAAAATAATTCACTCATAGCTCTCTTCTATTTTTCTCTCTCTCGTATGCCCTTATTTGTGTTGTGAGACCGAGTCAAACTCCCAACCTCATTCTAGAAGAAACTAAGTCCTAATCAACTCATCACAAGGACAAGCCTTGTTTTGAGAACCCCCTTTGCCACGTCAGGTTGGTGCCTTGTGCACGTTCACCTCAAGAGGGCATAAAGGTTGAAAAAAAAGTCCTTCACCAACATATTATTAGTTTTAAATACTTCTGTTTTACCATTTTTTTTTCTTTTCTTTTGACAAGAAAACATTGGATAAACAACTTGCGGAAAGGATCCTCTTAACTTTTGGATGAAATTGCATTCAATGAGGCATGTCTAAAAATATAAAGAAATGATATTACATATCCATAAATCAATTTAAAACTTTAGGGGCATATTATGAGTGAAGAAAGCGACACTACCTATCATCCAGAATTTTCATGATCAAGTTACATTCATTTGTATTAAGTCATGATATCATAAGCCATTAGAGGTCAAAATGTGTGGCCCATAAAAAGACTTTAACCATGAAATGAGGGAGCACCTTACCATTCTTTACGTTTGGAAAAGGAATTTATGGTACCTTTCCACCATAAAAAGTTAAATATGTGGCCCATTAAACAAATTTCACTCATATAAGGGGATGATCTTGCCATATTGTTCGGGAAGGACTTCTATTGACCCACTTTCCATTGGGTTAGGACTCCTTGCCATTATTTGAAGGCTATTTTATCCAATGAAGAGGTCTCTAAAAAATCTAGTCTCCAATACGTGAAGGCATTAAATCTTACAAGGATTTGTATTACTTTAAGCAAATTACAAGTCCATTTTGTTTATAAAAGTTCAACAACCTTTCACCTACTATTTTGAAATTTTCATAGAAGTGGATGAAACATCTAAAGGTCAATTCTAAGTGAACAAAACCACATGACGTACTTACTGAATTCCATAAGAAAATCTAGAAGCAAATTACTACAATAAAGTAACTCTCAAAGCATATTAAATTTCATAAATTCTAGTGAAAAAATTTGGCCCATAAAAGAGAGCCTTGGAAAATTAGTTTATAGAGACCTTTCCGACCAATTCAGTAATTGTTCAAATATGGCTTGGAATAATGACCTCGTTATAAATTTACTACCATTTGCCTAGTCGGGATATCACTAGAAAATTGATTCACTGGTACATTATTGGCCTTATCTTGTGAACTCAACTTGATAAAAGACCCCTTTTAACCAAGTCCAGAGTCCTGTGTATACCGGGATGTCCTCCACAGGGTATGTCATGACATTCAAACAAAATCTAAAGTTTGAGCTCATCATCACCAGGTACGCAAACTTTTTCATTCCGAAATAGTAGTCCATCTCGAATGGTGAACTGTTCCACAATCTTCTTATTTTTCTTAGTTAGTTGAGTCCCTTGTGTTTCTGACTCAACATTGCCCACATTTCTTTCGACCTGAACAATGTACCAAATGTGACCAAAATGGGAATCTGTTTTATATTTTCCTCTCAATGAAAGATATAGATCCATAGAAATCTGGGTGAATGACAACTCGTTCAGTTCACCGATCCAACTAAGAGCATCTGCAACTTGATTAGAGTTGTCTCTTATGTAACGGATTTCATGATTGAATTCATGCATCAATTCAGCCCATCGAGCTTTTCTCCCCCAAAGATCATGTTGATTACAAAAATACTTAAGAGGCTGGTGATCCATATACACTACAAACTTACTACCATACATGTAGTGTCTCCAGGTTTTAAGTGCATTCTGCGTAGTGTAACGCAACTGAGGACCAGTGAATTTTTTGCTCTCAAATGCTAGTGGCCTATTTATTTGTAATAGAGCCGCTCCAACTACAACAGCACTTGCGTCTATTCTCACGACGTAAGGTAAATCTGGATTTGCAATTTGTAACACGGGAGCTGAAACAATCATTGCTTTAAGTTTCTCAAAACATTAATTCAATTCCTCGTTCCAAACAACAGGCAAACTAGGTTGATTCCTCTTTTTCTTTTTATTAACAATTCTTTTTGTCAGATTATTAAGCGGTGCTGCTAACTTAGCATAATCCTCAATAAATCTTGTAGTGGGTTTCTTTCCTTGCCTATCCTCAACCCAAGATCTAATCAATCTAGCATCAAGGAGATGAAGTTAGTTGTCACACGTAGGTTCGTTCCCATGAGAGCGATAGTATAGTTCAGATTTCAACATGAATGGAGGATCTAACACTAACATCCATTAACACTAAGCATTAACACTACATCCATTAACCCTACCTCCATTAACCGTAAATCCACAACAATGATAGAAACTTACTCTTTCTTTCTCTCCCTTTCTCTCTCACAAAAAGCATAAAAAATAGCAATCACAATAATGATCAAATCCAACAATTAGCAAAATCCAAAGAAAGCATGAGAAATGGAGGAAAAGAGAGGAAGAGCAAGGACATTCATCATTCCATTTCTAAAGAGAACCAATCTGCTTTATTGAAATGAGAAAATGAACATCAGGAGCAACTCGAGTTGGTCCCTTTTTATAGTAGAGAGGCGGGCCCCTGGCCTCTGAATCCTATTGGTCCAGTCTTGCCTCTCTTTTTATTCAAATTTAAAAAAGTGTGGGAACCATCAAAATTGGAGGGAAACCCAAGTTTATTCACTAACTTGACATTTAGGCCCTGCAACATTAAAAGTCCCACAAAAAGGCCTAAAGCCCTTTTATTAACTTTTAACTGGTCAATCAAATAACTATGTGATCATTGGGTTGGACTTACACACACAGGGTGCCAAATCCCTCTCACTTATTAACTAGGGTTAGGGTTGCCTTGGGATCCGCAAACCCTCCAACAATATCCCCCACCAAAATTGGTGGCGGTCCCACGACACCTGCAATATGCAGTTATTGGGGACTTTTATTGGCTTCGCGCCGAATCTTGATTAAATGATACTGCACCTTCTTCATAAAGTCAAGACGTGCAATATTGAAATCCAAATTGTGAGGCAGGAAACAATGGTGGGCTCCGACAATCCACTTGGAGGTTGTCCATGAGGTGAAGCGGGATTCCCAAGAGCCTCCCATCATAGTCGCACGAAAGTAGAGACGAGCAATCGGCAGCTGATCTTTGATTTGCTCTGAGGCCATCGGCTTATTTGGATCGAATGCCAGAGGAGGGAGGCAATCGTCCCATTTGGTTGCCACTGACGCCAACAGAGTTAGATCTTTAGCAAACATTGCCGATTGTCGCATCGTTGGATCTGGAGAGTGGACATACTCTCTTTGATATGCTTGTAAAGCACGGTGGAAGTCCACTGAAATGGTCCAGCTATAAGACTGATGGATGATTGGCCAATTGGGCGTATGGATGGTGATTTTGTCCATAGCCAACCCCAAATCTTTCCATTTATTTCTTCGTGGCATTGGCACGTAATAGGGATCTACCCGTAACTGGCGAGGGCTGGCGTCGTAACTCCTAATTGATTCCGGAGTTTTCTCAAAAACCGTGATTTTCCATGTCGACTGCTCTCTCAGTGCAGGTATTTTGTCCAACTCTTTGTCGGCCCCGATCTCGGAGGTCTTAAATTTCAGAACCCATCCACCACGCGAGGACTCATGCGGATGTTGCTTTAAGAAGGTCTGGATCTGGTCCTCGACGCTGATGGGCCTTCTGAATAGAGGTCTTGTCCTTGATGAGAATGGACCCGCTTGTACTGCCGGTATGGTTGGCGATTGATCTGCTATATCTGGAGCTTCCCCTTGGTCCATGCTCGAATCAATCCCTGTATCCATTGGTACAGCTTTTTTGTTTTTGGGGGGGGGAGAATTGTGGCATGACCGGGATGGGGATTTGTGGTCCGGCTTCCAACACTTGAGCGGCTGCTTTTTCATAGGCGGTGATGGTATCTTTTGCCTTGGCCAACTCGGTTGAAGCTGCTCCTTTGAACCTATCAAAGCGGCCTTGGAATCCCTGAAGGGCCACTTTGTATGTCTCCACTTTTTTGAATAAATACGCAATCTCCGTCGATGTGACCGGATGATTGGGTTTTTGAGTTTGCAGATAGGCATCACGCTCAAGGGTGGTCACATCCAATTCACCTTGAAGCCGCGTGCGATCTTGTTCAGCCATCTGTAATTGCCCCTTCAGCAATTGTCCTGTTGCTTGGCATCTTGCACTACCTGATCTACCTGATCCTGTGTGGTTGTCAAGGCATTTTGTAGGGAGCTGATGTAATTTTCCAAGCGATCAACTTGTTGCTGGGCCAACTTCTTTTCGCTTTCAGCCTTATCTTCATGTTCTTTGGCTATCTTCAACTCTCGATCCAGCTGGACAATTTTCTGGCTGATCAGAGTGTTTTCGGACTCCAGATTAGAGATTCTCTGTTCCATTTCTTTCTTCTTATCCAGCATAGACTGGATCACTTGCCCAAGGCTTGAAACCAACTCCAGAGCATCATCAGAATTGATGGTCGTGGCGGCAGCAGCAGTAGGAGGAGGACCTGATGGTATTGTCCTTGGTTGGCATGGAATAGTTGCCACGGTCTCTTCTTCTCAAAAATATCCTCCTCTTCAAACCCTTCAGGCACTGTGGCATCGAACTGTTTTGGTGATTTTACAGCTGTATCTGTCGCCCACTCAAGTACTGCTTCAACATAGAACAACACAACATCTGGCAGTTCATTATCCACTTCAGTATTAACTGGTGCGGAATCAATTTGCGAAACGTGATCAGCTAGATAATGTTGCTTTCCCTTTCGAACCACAATCCGAAAGTCAAATTCAGTCAATAATAATAACCATCTTGCAATACGTCCAGTATTGCATGTCTTGTTTACCAGGTAAAGTAATGGTTGATGATCCGTATAAAATGCAAAGTGCGTTTCCATGAGGTAGTGACGAAATTTTTGAACAGAAAAAATCATGGCTAGCACTTCGCGGTCTGTTGTTAAATAATTCTTCTCTGGATCTGTAAGTTGTCTGCTTGCAAATCGTATAGGATAATCCTTCTTATAGTCACCTGGCTGCGTCAAAACTAATCCAATGGCGTATTTTGAGGCATCCGTATGAACATGAAACTCTATCGTCCAATCTGAAGAGCGCAGTATTGGTGCTGAAGTCAATGCTTTTTTTAACTTTTCAAAGGCTTCTAATGCCTCTACTGTCCAAATAGGAACAACAGTTAGTTTTTATATAGGTCGTGCTAAATCCGCAAAGAAGATAATAAAAATTCGATAGTAGTTCGCATGACCCATAAACACATAAACTCCTCGAATTGTTGCTGGTGGTGGCAATTCCACAATAACTTTGATCTTAGAATAATCTATGGCAATACCATGTCTTGATGTCCAAGCACAACTCCGTCCAAAACCCATATCTGGCATTTTTTCGGATTTAGAGAAATCTGATATTTGCGGCATCTTTCAAATACTTTCTCCAATCGATCCAGGTGGTCTGTATCTGTACTATGAACTCCCAAGTCGTCCAAGTAAATTTCAAGGAATTTTCGCAGATAAACGCAAATTGCATTACTCTTTGGAATGAACTTGGTGCATTACAGAGTCCAAACGGCATTACTTTGTAAGCATAGGTGTCTCATTCTGTTGCAAAAGCAGTTTTGTGGCGATCGGCAGGTGCAATCTTAACCTGGTTGTAACCAGTAAATCCATCCAGGAAACTATAAGTTTCCGCTCCAGCAAGGCGATCCAAAATGCTTTCAGTAAAAGGCAACGAAAAGTGATCCTTCCGTGCTTTATTCAATGCTTTGAGATTCACACAAATCCTCAATTTTCCATTTTTCTTAGGAACAATGACAATCGGTGAAATCCATTCAGTGTGTTCAATCTCATAAATGAAATTGGCGTCAAGCAATCTCTGAAGTTCTTTCTTTATTAGATCTGCCAAATTAGGATTACATTGATAGAACTTTGTAACCTTTGGAACTGCATCAGGTACTAAAGGTATGGTATGTTCAATCACTAATGTCGGAATACCCTTCAAATCTTGATAGATCCATGCCAAGCAATCTTGATACTTAATAAGTAACAAGTAGAGTGCTTGATATTGTTCAGGAGTAAGTTGTGATCCCACTTGTACAATCTTTTCTGGTTCTCCTGGTTTGGCAAGATTCATTCGCTGCGTCCTAGCTGGGCCATCGTAAATCTCTTTAGATTCCGGTATGTGTTCTTCAGGTTCACGATGTGCTTTAGGTAACATAATAACCACATCATCCAGTGTATAACGTTTAAAATGCTCTGGCATATCATGCTGGACTACATTTGCTTGTTCTTTTTTGAAAGGACTTGTCTTTGATCTTTGTTTAGCCTTCTTAGCAGGAATTGATTGTAGAGGTGATGACTTTCGAGATGATAATTCTTTCTTCACAGGTGAAGACTTCCTAGACGATGATGTCTTGCTGGAAGTCTGACTTGAAGAATCATTCTTGACTTTTCCTTTGCCTTTATCCAATAGAGGTGGCACTTCCTTTGAATCAATCTCCCGAGGGGGATTTTCCCATTTGAGGACCGTATTATAATGTTTCTTAGCTTGTTTCTTCGTCATCAAACCTGTGATCCTGTCTCCCTTCAATATGACTGCTTTGGGCGGTTTGATTGTTGGTTCATCAGAAACATTACGCACTCCAAATCTGGTCGGATCCATATGATTTAAAATCTGCTCATCCGTAAGTTCTGCATTGCCATCGTAAGTCAAGACATGGATCACTAGTATGAGATCATCCTCAATTGGATTTGGTATAGGTTATGTTGATATCCAGGCTACATCTAGCACATTTAGTGACACGTGATTGGTGTATCCAAAGTTCGATCTAATAAGGAAATCTCGCTCAACTCTGATTGAATATCTTGTTGACACATATATCCTGCTGTACAATCAATTTTTGCAAGAGCTTCATTCCAATTGACAGTATCCGTTTGAGAATCGTAGTGAACTCCCAATTTTTTCTCTGGTTGATCACAAGTGTGACTAGTTGTTGATGAATCATCATCTTCTTTTTGAACCACTAGTTTGATAGTCCAAGTCGTAGGATCAACTTTAACTGCACATTCACGATTTTCAAAAGTGATTTTTTCGATGCCCCAGTTATGAATTACTTGCGCAACTCGTAACCATGGACGTCCTAATAGAACTCGATAGACATTTGGCGCTTCTAGTAGGTCCATCACGACGAAAGTAATGACGAACTGTACTCCTGCAATCCTGACAGGTATATCTTCCACCATTCCTCGTGGATGAACTGTCGTTTGATCAGCTAGCTTAATAGCAAAAGTAGCAGGTTTGATTTTTCCGGTTCAGTCATCTTGAAGGGTTCTTCATGATGATGTAATTGATCATTCATATCCGTACGTAAATTTCTTGGAGGCTGCAATGGTGAAGACCAAACTTCAGCTGTTACTTTAGTAGCTTCAAGTTCCTCTTCTTCTTGTAGATGTTTAATCCACTGTCTCATATCTTGATATCTTCATTTTTCTGCATTAAGATTTGCATAGACTCCCGATGTTGTTGGTGTATCGTTCAATGGTATAGAATCAGCAAGTACTAGATCCACTAGTGGTTATTTTTGCTTTTGTGCTCTGGTGACCACCATCAAGGGTGCACTTGGTTTATTCTGAGCTACTGATCCTTGTTTGATTGTTATCAAATTTACAGGTGTTGTAGCTGGTGGTGGCTTCGATCTTGCTGGACAGTCTTTATAGCGATGCCCATATCCACAATCATGACATAATGGTACAAATTTTCCTTTATTTGGGCATTCTGCAACTCTATGATTTTCTCCACATTCAAAGCATCCAAGTGGTGCTCTGCTCCAACTTCCCGAGGCTTGTTGTCAAGCGACAGCATTAATGGCATAGTGTTTTGAAGATCCACCTTCCTGATCATTACCATAGCTCCATTTCTCAGCACTTCCGTAAGGTTTTGGTTCCATCAAATTGGCAGGAGGAGCAGATTGTTTTGGTGGGGCTGGCAAAGCTAAACGTTCTGGGTATCCAAGAGTAGATTGTCGCAGTCTTGCTGCTAGATTTCTTCCATACTGTGGTTCTCGATATCCCATCTGGACATACTGTTGCTGAATTATCTGAGGGTTGAAGTTGCAAAAAGCAGTTTCATAGTCAGGTGAATTACACAGATGGCAAACACTGATTTCCATTCATTTTTTCAATTGAGGACACTCGTTCACTGTGTGATTTCCTGTACAAATAGAACACCAGATATTTTTCCTAGTAGGAAAAGTCTTTGCAACCTTCTCAGGTTCCTTGTTTGCTTCTCCGTGGAAATTTTCCAATACTTTGATGTTCTCATCAAATTGCAACTGCAACTTTTTCATCTGTTTCTACTAGGTCTTCCCAAGTTTCTCGAACTCATTGAGCATCATTTCTGCAGTAGTATTGGCATTCGTTGATGCAATAGTAGTGGATGTCATCGTAGTTTGCCCTGCTGTATAAGGCAACATATTGACATTTGGCTCATCATCTGAATCTTCATCCTCCTCCTGAATTGCATCGTCCATAGCATTTTGCAAAGGTGCGTACTCATTATGGCGTTTTAGCTCACGTCTGATCTGTTTAGGTAGACCTGACAAAAACCACATAATCATGGCATTTTCATTAATGAGCTCAGGTTTGCATTCAGATCTGAGACGTTTCACCCTTTCGATGTAATCTCGAACCATTTCCCGCTTTCCCATTTTAACTTTACTTAAAAGTAGGAAAGGGTCTTCCATAAACTTTCACGGTTTGGACCATGTGATAAGGGCTTGTTTAACAACCTCCCAATTTGTACGCTCCATTTCATCTTGGTTATAGTACCAATCTTGTGTTGTGTCTATTAAGGCCATAGGAAACAGCTTAAGTTTATCTTGAGGATAAATCTCACCATAGACCTCACAGGATTCAGCATCGATCTGAAGAAATCCAACTGGATCTGTTAATCCAATATACTTGAATAGATTCAATCGGGGTGCTCTTCTAACAATAATTGGATTGACCTCCTGTGGACCAACTCCAGGGACAACCATCTTTACAAATTTAGATCAAGCGGACAATGAGATTGGATCTAGATTTTTTCAAAAACCTATCTCAGATCAAATCTGCTAGATCTATTTTCTTTTTCAAGAATCTGACTCTATATGATAAAAAAAACTTTCCGAAATTTGATCAATCGATACTTCTCAAAAATGATAAATCTCTCAGAATCTAATTCAGAATATATCAGATTTGATCCAAATTTTGATAGAGACTTGATCTAAAAAATCAAAAACTAAAAATAGGACTGGCGAAGGTGATCAAATCCAACAATTAGCAAAATCCAAAAAAGGCATGAGAAATGGAGGAGAAGAAAAGAAGAGCAAGGACATTCATCAATCCATTTCTGAAGAGAACCAATCTGCTTTATTAAAATGAGAAAATGAAAATCAGAAGCAACTCGAGTTGGTCCCTTTTTATAGTAGAGAGGAGGACCGTGGCCTTTGAATCCTACTGGTCCAGTCTTGCCTCTCTTTTTATTCAGATTTAAAAAAGTGTGGGAGCCATCAAAATTGGAGGGAAACCCAACTTTATTCACTAACTTGACATTTAGGCCCTGCGACATTAAAAGTTTCGCAAAAAGGCCTAAAGTCCTTTGATTAACTTTTAACTGATTAATCAAATAACTATGTGATCATTAGGTTGGACCTACACACGCAGGGTGCCAAATTCCCCTCACTTATTAACTAGGGTTAGGGTTGCCTTGGGATCCGCAAACCCTCCAACAAATCTCTTGAAGAAAAGTGTAAAACCTAAAAATGACTTTACTTTCCTCACAGTTCCCGAAATTGGCCACTCAATCACAATCTTGATTTTATCCTCGTCAATCTTGATCCCATTTATTGTGATCTTATGACCGAGATAAAGCAACTCTTGCTTAAAAAGTTCACACTTGGACTGTTTAGCGTAGAGTAACTCCCGACGGAGTTTCATCGAGACGATTTTTAAGTGTTCTACGTGTTCCACCAAGGATTTATTGTAAACAAGAATGTTGTCTAGGAATACAACCACAGACTTCCCCAAATATGGACGAAATATATCGTTCATCATTTGTTGGAACGTTGTTGGAGCATTCGTTAATCCAAATGGCAACACCAAGAATTCATAATGACCAAATCTAGAACGGAATCCTATCTTTTGGACATCTTCCGACTTAATTCTTATTTGATGGTACCCTGTCCTGAGATCTATCTTGGTGAAATACCAAGCTCCACCCAAGCGATCTACAAGGTCATCCATTCTGGGTAATGGATATTTATTTTTGATAGTCACTTTATGAAGACCCTTGTGATCCACACACATCCGGAGACCTCCATCTTTCTTCACTTTAAGAAGAACAGGAGCGTCCCATGGTGATTTACTAGGTTGTATATGTCCCATCCTCATATAGTTTTCTATTTGATTTGTAATCTCTGTATCCTCTTTCTGAGAGACCTATAAGGTCGTCTAGAGACAGGTTGACTTCCTGGAATTAACTCAATCATGTGATCTTCTGACCTAGACGATGGTAAACCATGAGGTAATTCAGATGGAAAAACATCCCTAAATTCATTTATGATCTGTTCTTTCACTGCTTATTTGTGATCTGAATTTATGGAGTTAAGAATTGCTGAGAATTCATAGCCATTTAGATTCATTTCAGGAACATCCACAACTGAAATAGCATATATTGAAAAAACCTCATACTCAGAATAATCCAGTGTCTCCATTTCATTAATCGTAGAAATCTGATTCAATGGACGTACAAAATTACTGCCAAATAATGTAACTACCTTATCAAGCTATCAGACCTGTAAATTGATGGGTAGAGGCTTATGTTTCAATTCCATCAATTCAGTAGCAATTTTGACTTCTAGAAATCACGAATTCATGGTTGTTAGACCATACTGCTTCATAGGATCTGTATGAAGGCTTCATGGAACTCTTAGAGACCATTTAAGACTGTTTGGATCATCACTTTTAGGCTTGGTTGAGTGTTTGCAAGTTTTTAGGCAGATTGGGCTGCAAAAAGTGCGCCCTCCTACAGGTTTTTTGGCTGTTCTAAACTCGCACGTGTGAATCCTAGGTGGCAGGTTGACATGGCAAGAGTCTTGTTCACTGGGTCTCCCTCTGTACAGAGTTGTACAACACCCAATTTGGTGTCATGTAGTCAATTTCCTATTTTGAGGTACTGTGCTTGCATAGAATGACTGCATGTTGATTCTCAGAATGATTTTGACATGCATGAGTGGTTTAGATCTATTTTGAGTGGTTATACGCATGTACTCTTTTTGTTAGATACAAAACTGGGTTTTATAGCTGACAATTTCTGTAGAACTTGATTTTACGTAAAATTCTGCAGTTGTGAAAAATCAATTTAATGTCGCATTTCTTGCATGCTTGATGGACAATGTAGTAAAACTAAGAATCGAACAGCAAATCGAATTTTTGATTTCGATTGCTTAATAATTGATAGTGGTTTTTTACGAATTTTTAGAAAACGTAAAATTTAAAAAAAAAAATCAAAAGTGCAAAAACTCAAAATTTTTAGTTTTTTTTAGTTTCTTGGAATATCTAAGAAATTGACTAAAAATAGTGATTTGACCATGCTGGAGTCAATTTCAGTCAGTTTTGGTCAACTGTACTTCACTATGAGTTGATATTAACTAGTTTTAGTAATTTCCAGGATAGATATATGGAGATGGCCGAAGAAACTTCAAATCAAGCTGCGAATCCAGGTGCACCATCTATATGGTGATTTGTCAGCAGTTGAGTACGGCGCTCAATGATATGAATTATCATAATCAGATGAGAGATCAGCAAATGGAGGTTCTGTTGAATCAAGTCAAATTGATGTCTTCACCCAATCTCAGAATCAACTGAAGGTTTATGTGGGGGAGAAGAAGGAGAAGAATCATGAAGTCGTTGAGGACTGGCTGGCCAAGTGGAGTAGCTACTTCAATCTGATGAGAAGAAAATTGAAAGTGTCATGTTGTTCTTACACGGCAAAGCATCATCATGGTGGCGAGATTTACCGGTGTAGCCAACTACTTGGGATGCGTTTGCGAAAGTTTTAAAGAAAGCTTTTGTAGTTGCTGATGATGTTGACTACTACCTGAAGTTCGTGAACTGCAAGATGGGTACAAAGAGTTTCGACTCTTATATCCAGGAATTCATGGACTATGGAATAGGGTTCCATCATTCGATGCGAAGTTGGCACTTTGGCAGTTTGTCCTAGGTTTGCCAGTCGACAATCAGAATAAATACAGGCGAAATGTGCTTCAAAATCTCGAGGATGCATTTCGATTGCGAAAGCATATGATTTCACAATGGTGGCATCCCTTGCAAATAGCAGTAGATGGTTAACCGGTCTACATGCAAAAAACTTCTACATAAATGATGATTGCATCCAACAGTAGTTCGCTGGTTTTGCGCCCTCACAAACGTACTACCAACAGTAGATTGTTGGATTTTTAGTATGTTTCACATACATTTCTTTAGAATTCGGCAGTTTTGCTTTCAAAGCCTTACTATAGATGTACTATGATTTTAACTTGAGACGTTGCTCTTCGGTACCGATGCTAGTAGGGCTTGTGGTTTAGCAAGTTGAAAAGACAAACATGACTACCTCCCAGAAAGAATCTACTACACGCATATGACTACATACAAACCCTAAACACATATGCTATCATTCGATTAATGGATCGGGTACTAATAAACATGTATACATATAGTTTATGCTAAAACACTTTTACACCTTGTTACATAACACCACTCTATTCTTGAATATAATATCAAATAAGTCATTTTTAAACTAGCGTAACATTGAGTAGGACTGCTAAAGATGTAATTGATTTTATGCAATATTTAAACCCTAAAGAAATAATCATAACCTATAAGAAATAGAAATAAGTCATTTCTTTACTTGATTGCAATTATGGTGGGTTAATGGTTGGTCTAGAAAGCATGGATATGCTCAGACGTTTCCAAACTCATATAAGACTACATAGCAAGTCTTATGGGTCAAAACAGTATGGATTTACCTTGATACCTACGAGGATAACCACATCTTACTTGATGCATTAAGACATGGTACTGGGCTATAGTAGTTTAATGGTTTGTAGAGGTGTGCATCTAATTTTGTCTGAATCAGTCCAAGGTTTGGTGAACTTGAATGGCATGGACTAGCTTGAATGGCATGGATTTTCCCAAGCAATGCTTCATAGGGTCCATCGGTTACCAAAGGCTTATAGGTATCGATGGGTACAATATGGCATAGATATGCCCTGTTAGTGACATCTATAACCAAACCGGACTTTTTCCATTGTAAGTGAATGATTATGGCTACTTCATGAAATGCTATTAGATTGTTGTATTGCAATGATAAGTGTACTTGCCTAAAACTGATCAGTATGGAAGAAGCCCTAATACAGTGCTATTAGGGCAAGACCTATGACATGGTAAGAGTCTAGTAGGGAAGATTGGACTAATTATGATACATGTCATTTAAGTTTTTAATGAATCTTGTTTTGAACATGGATAACAATTGATGCTCAGCTATGACACTTGTCTTTCTCACTGAACTAACTCATGCAGTTTTGTTTGGTGGAATGGTGACAGGTGACAGTACTCTATACTATTAGTTTTTTATAGCTTTGTTTAAACATGTTTTACTATAAGACAAAAATTTTGGTCTCGACTTGTCAAGAGGGACTAAGTGACATCAATGTTTCTCTCTCTCTCTCTCTCTCTCTCTCTCTCTCTCTCTCTCTCTCTCTCTCTCTCTCTCTCTCTCTCTCTCTCTCTCTCTCTCTCTCTCTCTCTCTCTCTCTCTCTCTCTCTCTCTCTCTCTCTCTCTCTCTCTCTCTCTCTCTCTCTCTCTCACACATGCATCCTATCTTCTTGCTTGGGGGTGATGCTATTGGAGATTGATTAGTACTAGCTTCTCATTGGTTGAGTGGTTTTGCTCTACTATTATTCATTTGTGTCTGTCTTGTAAGTAGGATCTTGTGGTGATTTTCCTTATAGTGGTAGTAGAGCAAGGTGTATGAAAATTAAAAAATTTGGAGTTGTTGAGATTTTTGTGGATTCTTTGGTAGAGAGCAATTGGTTTCCTCTTCTTGGTGGTGAATAAACTTCCAAGTGGGTATTTTCTCAAGGTCTCCATTTGTTTTTTGCTAAGATCCATTCAATATGTGTGGTCTCCATAGTCGCGACATCCAAATTTGATTATGATATTTTCATAAAGAAACTATAAGGTAGAACTTGCATCTACTACTTGCATTGCCCTTGCTTTAACCCACTTAGTCATGTAATCAGTTGCCAAAATAATATATCATGTCTAGTTGCCCCTTGTGATTGGATGTATTGGTCCAATGTAATCCATACCTCTTTCTTCAAAAAGTGCTTGCGCTAACTAGATGTTTCACTATAACTTTCCTTACCCACGGGCGCTCAGCTACTTGCTTTCACAGCACTGAAAAAACCTATAAAATGAGGAAGATCCAAATCTTTGCACCTCCAAACTCTAGCTTCAGAATTTTGTAGCCTTCATGGGTTTTGCTCCACCTCACTCAGAGGTTTTTCTTGCAGTTTCATAGCTTATTGAGGTCGCCCTGCCTCATACTCTATGTTGGAACTGACCTGACATCGATTGGTGTTGTAATGCACACCATCTGAATTTCTGTCAAGTACATTTGCGTTCATGAAAAACTCAAAATATTGACAGTTTCATGGATCAGCTCCGAAGTCAGACCAATCAATCATCTAACTATCCAAGAGAGGAGAAGGAGCTCTCTCAAGGTACCCTGATGGTCTCGGAACACTAGAACAAAGTGGGAACTCAACATCGGAGACCAAGCGATATGGAGCAACCCGAAATGACGGGGAACCTGAAGATCACCCGGACAAACAGTAGCTGGAACGGAGGCAATAACCCAAGCCAACATGATATGCCAAGCCTGACAATGAGCAACAATCCAATAAACACATAGAGAGCCACATGCATAATCATAGAGATATCCGCACCATAGGCGATCAGTAATATGGAAAAACCAGCACCAATCAACAGGTCCAAATGAAAACCAAGCTATATGTAATAACCAGGAATGTCATATAGCCATAGCATTGGCATGGACTGCAGAAAACCTATATGTAGAAACACAAGGAGACTAAAGGATCCCTGTATACTCATCTAGAAAGATCCCAGCATATAAATACCCTAGATAAGTAATAGTGACCATCGGGCAAATATCCTCGGATGGAAAATGCGTAACCGTAAGGGCAAAAGGCTCATGAATCATGTCAGGAACCGTAAAAATATCATGAGGTAGATCACAAACCTCAAGCAGAAATCCATGGAATAAAGTGAAAGAAGATACAACCTGATCACCAATAGCGAGGGAACAGCAAACGTGGACCTATGAAGGACCCCATAGAAATCAGCAAGAACATCGGCCATAACGGACTCAAGAGATGGAGATATAGAGACCAATGGAGAAGATACTGCACCAACTATCGAACCAAGAGGGCTATTTGAGGTAGGTGCAAAAGCAATGGTAGAAATACCACCAAGGTATACAGCCTCAATATTAATGAAACCAGTAATGACCACCGAATACGATATCTGTGAATGAAGGCATATAGGCGCAAGGCACGTAACAACAACCTGTAAATCCGGAGCAGCATCAACCTGAGTAAGAGGACCCACGGATGGTGAAAGTGAAGCAGCAACTAATGTACTCTGAATGGAAAGAAGAGCTGCATTATGAGCCTTTGGCAGGCTACGCATAAACTACTTCTCGGTAACCAACTGATAGTCACTCTGGGAATCAATACCAGAAAGTAAATGATGCTGACCAACATGTGTAAAAGACAGTGTCTGCTGAGAAAGATCCACATCAACAGAATCATTGACCAAAGTGCAACAACGCAAGTTGATTCTAAAGGCATGATCATATCAATTGATAGTAGGCCAATGTATCAAGGGGAAGTTGATGATATTCTATGAAGATGTATTTTGTGATATGAAACAACATATATTATCATACTATCTCATGATGTTATGCAATCGATATCATAATTCATAAAATTTTGAAATCTAGATGTTGGTGGCCAACCATTCGTAAAGATATAGAGAATTATATTCAAACTTGTGAGGTTTGTCAACAGGCACAACATCCTACTAGCAAAATTTGATTTGGAGATGTTGCTGCCATATACTTCAGTGTTGCTCATACTCATTCCCAGATACACGTGGATATTGCTCCGATGCTTGCTATTGATGTTGCAGATCCGGTTCCTCGTTCCGGTGCATTTCTTCTATTCCTCACTTGTGCGCCTGATGTGTACTTTGGGATTACACTTGCGGCCAGTTCCAATGGGTCATTTGATTCTCCATCCGTTTTTGGTGTATCCTATGATGGATTGGTATGTCCATATGCGGTCTTTTTGGATGAGTTTTCCAGCCACAGTTTTTCAGTTGTGGCCTCTACTATTTCTAGATTTGTTGCTATTGTTTTCATGCATCATGTCTTTTTAGACGATGCATTGATTTCTTGGACCTTCTGGAGCTTTTGGCATGTTGCTCTTCTCATGATATGTGCCTTGAGGGTACCGTGTGCCATTGCTACTTCTCATTTATGGGCCTTGTGGATACCTTGGGATTTTGACCATGCTGGTGCATATTTCTCCATAGCTATCCTTTGTCAAGATGATCTCTTTATGCTCCATGTTTTCTGGCATATCGCTTGCTTTTCCATGCTGTTACAGCATGCATGTTATCTTGCTTATGTTCCTACTCTTTGGTCCTGGTCTTCCGATGCTGCTATCTTTTCTTGGGGCACCTTGCATATATGGTTGATGGTTACGTGTATGATGCGGCTATTCACTATGAGTGTCCATCTCTTTTTCAGTTTTCTTATTGGCTTCCCATTGTTGATGCAGTTCTACCTTCTCGGGCTTTTGGATACCTTGGTATGATGTCCCTATCTTTTGGGCTGATCCTCTACTAGCTTGGGCATTGCGGATATCTTGGCATTCCTAGTTGCTGCTTGATCTTCTTCTGGTTCCTTGGCATTCCTGGTTGTTCCATATTACTTAGTTTCTGATGATGCGGCCAAGATGTTCCCTTCATCGCCATGATGTTGATCCTGAGTTGTTCCCTTTCTTACCAGTTGCCATTCACTAGGTTCGCCTTCACCATAGTCGACGTTGCCGGCAGATTCAGTTTTTGATCCAATGGGATGGTTGTCCTGTTGAGGAGGCCACATGGGAGCCTATTGATGTGTTTTATCATACACCATTATTGGCAGATCAAGCTCGCTCCCTCATGGCTTTAGTTCTTTCCTCTACCACAAATATCATTGTAGATCTTCCCTCTACTTCATGATTTGGCTAGCTATGACTATTCTTTATTGTAGTATTTGCTTAGTATTTGTTTTACACAGTTATGATACTTTTGGGGTATCTGTTGTGACGACTTATGTCCTCTAAATCAGTATTTCTATTAGTTCATGATTTTTCAGTATTTCGCATGCTTACATTATAATTTTAGATAGTCATTATGCTTGCTAGCCGGTGGAGGGCTTTGTTTTTCTGCAAGGGAGAGTTATGGACTTGGCTCATTACATTCGTCGCGTCCATTCTTTTATTGTTATTATGCATAAGCAGGCCTAAGGGCCCTTTTTATTCATATATTGGCCTGGGGCCCTATTGGTTATATTTTTAGGACTTGGTCACGTTGATTTGGAGTGGGGGTCCTCCTATTGGGAGGGCGCACTATTTTCCCTCCAAATCCTTTTCCCTCCCTTTTTTGAATCCTCCATTTGATTCAGGGAGAGGGTATAAGTAGGGCGCCATTGTATTTCTTTATTCAATTTATGAAGATTGCTCCTCTTTAGCCTCCTTAAGCATTCTCTTTCTGCTTTATAGCTTAAGTCCTGCTTTCTAGCATAGCTAGTGAATCTTAGCTTGTAACTACAAGTCCTGACGACAATGAAAAAATAGGTGTTGAACAGTTTCTTCTTCCAATTGGCAAAGTGGACAAAGGCGATCAGAAAGAAAAGGCCATTTGGCACGAAGAGGCAAAGAGTTATTAAGGATGCGATAACATAGGTAACGGAGTTTTGCGATAGGGAGGGAAGATGTTGTTTTAAGTCGAGTATGCCAGAAAAAAAGAGGATCAGAACGAGACCAAGCTGTGTTTAAAAAATCTGAGAAGAGAGAAGGGAAGCGTTGAAGGAACGTAGCTCGGTAGCCTAAAGAGATTGAAAAAAGAGCAGGTACCCACCCATCAATACCTCGGAAGGAAGGGTCAAAGAAATACCAAAGGTAGAAGTAGAAGCCAGTTGGAGGAGAGAGTGTTCCATAGAAGAAAGAGGCTGAGAACAGAGAAGGTCTTGGAAGGGTACCTGAAAAATTTGGTCAACAGAAAGGAGACCCTTGCGAGCAAGGGAAAGAGAAAGGCGGGGATGACGAGCAAAGAAGGAAGGGGAAGTAGGGAAAAAGAGGGAGGAAGTTTAAATGGACTCATTAGATGGCAAAATCAAGGGGCTGGTCCAAGAAAGAATATGACGGAAGTCAAGGAAAGAAGAGACCAAGTTACGAAGAATGAAAGGGCCTTTGAATTTAAAAGATCCCTCGAAAAAGAAGACAACGAAAAGAGGGAGATGGCTTTAGAAGAAGAGTCACAACCGAATCAAATAGGTAATGGAGAAGGAGGAAATGCCAATGTTGTAAAGGAAGTACCAAGGATGACAAACGACGAAGGATCAAAGAGGAGTTTTTAATACGAGGATCATGGATTCCCAAGCCACCATCTTGGGTTGCGGCAGAGCAAACGGACCAAGGAAGAAGAGGAAGTTTCCCTGCCCAAAGGAAGCGCTTGAGAAGCCGAGCCAGAGAGGAATGAAGAGAGGCAGAAGCCGAGAAGATGGAAGAGAAAAAAGACAGGGTATGCAGCCAAAATGTCCAGAGCGATGAGAACTCTGGCAGGGAAATAAAGAAAGTTAGGGTCCCAACTGGGAAGCTTAGAAACAAATGAGTGAAGGAACCAATCTGTACGTTGGCAATGAGTAAGATTAGCACCAAAGGGCGAACCCAAAAGACGAGTAACAACACCATGCGGCACTATGACAATGCCTAGCTTATAAATCTAGGCAGGGGTGGCAGCAGAGAGAATATGTAACTCAGACTTCTCCTTGTTGAGACGGGATGAGGAGCAATATAAAAAATCCGAAAATACTTAAAGAAGATGCAAAGCATGAGGTTCAGAAAGAAGAGAGAACAAAGTAACGTCATCAACAAACAACTAATGAGAGAGAGGGCCTAGGGGGGGGGGGGGGGGACTAAATCGGAGCAATAGAACGGATCGAAGTAGCATGTTAAAAAGCACGAGAAAGTGGCTCAGTAGCAATGGTGAAGAGAAGGGGGGCGGGGGACAGCCTTGAGCGGCATCCATTGAAGACTATAGTAGAAGAAGCAGAGGAATAAAGAGCATGCAGAAAGACACATAAAGACGGGGGGAAGCCCAAGACTGCAGCTAGCCAGGGTATAGTCCCAACCAATGACATTTACTGGAGATCTAGGTTGAAAACCATACATAAGCATGAAAGGACTGTAACCTATAGCAAAATGTTTTCTACTATTATATGCAAACTCAACCAGTGGGATGTAATCTTCCCAATGATATTGTCTGTGAGAAACATACGTCCTCAAAATATCTTCCATAGTTTGATTAGTCCTTTCTGTCTGGCCATCTGATTCAAGATGATCAGAAGAACTTAAACTCAGGGAAGTTTCCAGTATATGGAATATTGCTGACCAAAAGTGACCTGTGAACTTAGGATCTCTATTACTAACAATGTCACTTAGCAGACCATACAACCAAAATAATCTTTCAACAAAGATCTGGGCTAACTCAAAAGACTTTATAGTTGACTTAACTGGTAAGAAAGCAACTAACTTCGTTAAGCGATCCACTACAACCCAAATAGAATCATTTTGTTGTTGGGTCTTAGGAAGTCCAACTACAAAATCCATAAATATGCTTTTCCATCTCTTATCAGGGATATCTAATGGATGCAACAAACCAAAAGCCTTATGGCATTCAAAATTTGCTAGTTGACAAGGCTTGTATTTTATAACATATGACTCGACATATGGTTTGAGCTTTATAAAACTCCCTTTTAACCAAGTCCAGAGTCCGGTGTATACCAAAATGTACCCTGCACAGCGTATGTCATGACATTCAAACAAAATCTTGCGTTTGAGCTCCTCATCCCAAGGTACACAAACTCTCCCATTCTAAAATAGCAATCCATCTCGAATGGTAAATTTTCTAACAATCTTCTTATCTTTCTTTGTTAGTTTAGTCCCCTCTGTACTCGACTCAACACTGTCCACATTTCTTTTGGTCTGAACAATGTTCCAAATATGACCAAAATGGGAGTTTGATTCATATTTTTCTCTCAGTGAAAGATATAGATCCATGGAGATCTGAGTGAATGACAACTCGTTCAGTTCAACGATCTGACTAAGAGCATCCGTAACTTGATTAGAGCTACCTCTTATGTAATGGATTTCATGATCGAATCCTTGTATCCTTTCAGCCCATCGAGCTTTCCTTCCTCGAAGATCATGTTGATTGCAATAATACTTAAGAGGCTGGCAATCCATATACACTATAAGCTTACTACCATACAAGTAGTGTCTCAAGGTTTTAAGTGCATGGATTACTGCAAACAATTCCTTTTCATGCTAGTATAACACAACTGAGGACCAGTGAACTTTTTGCTTTCAAACACCAGTGGCCTATCCATTTGTAATAGAACCGCTCCAATTGCATTATCACTTGCGTCAATTCTCACAACGTAATTTAAGTCTGGATTTGCAATTTGTAATACGGGAGCTGAAACAACCAATGTTTTAAATTTCTCAAAACATTGATTCAATTTCTCGTTTCAAACAACAGGCAGACTAGGTTGATTCCTCTTTTCCTTTTTATTAACAATCCCTTCTGTCAGATTATTAAGCGGAGCTGCGACCGAACCTTTCTTAGTCACATCTAACGACTATTTACTGCAACAATCAAAGCACAATTGCACTATCTCTAAATCCAAAATCTTTTAAAGAAAATGGTAAATTCTAAAAATGATCTAATCTCCTTTATGGTATCCGGAATTGGCCACTCAATCACAGTCTTGATTTTATCCTCGTCAATCTTGATCCCATTAACTGTAATCTTATGACCGAGATAAAGTAACAATTGCTTAAAGAATTCACACTTGGACTCTTTAGCGTAGAGTAACTCCTAGCAGAGTTTCATCAAGATGATTCTCAGGTGCTCTACGTGTTCCTTAAAGGTTTTATTGTAGACGAGAATATCATCTAGAAATACTACCACAAACTTTTCCAAATATGGACAAAATAAAATGTTCATCATTTGCTAGAATGTTGCTAGAGCATTCGTTAAACCAAAAGGCAACACTAAGAATTCATAATAACCAAATCTAGAATTAAATCTTGTCTTTTGGACATCTTTTGATTAAATACTTATTTGATGGTACCTTGTCCTGAGATCTATCTTGGTGAAATACTGAGCTCCAACCAAGTGATCTACAAGGTCATCCATCCTGGGTAACGAATATTTATTTTTGATAGTCACCTTATTTAAGCCCTTGTAATCCACACACATCCAAAAGCCTCCATCTTTCTTCGCTTTCAACAGGAGCGCCCCATGGTGATTTACTAGGTTGTATATGTCCCATCCTTAGATAATTTTCTATTTGATTTGAAATATTTGTCTCCTCTTTCTAAGAAAAGCTGTAAGGTTGTCTAGAGACAAGTTGACTTCCTGGAATCAACTCAATCATGTGGTCTACTGACCAAGATGGTGGTAAACCATGAGGTAACTCAAATGAAAAAACATCCCTAAATTCATTTATGATCTGTTCTTTCATTGCTTGTTCATGATCTAAATTTAATGAGTTAATAATTGCTGAGAATTCATAATCATTTTGATACATCTCAAGAACATCCACAGCTTGAATAGTAAATATAGAAAAAATTTCATATTGTGAATAGTCCAATGCTTCCATTTTATTAACTATAGAAATTTTATCCAATGGACGTACAAAATTACTGCCAAATAATGTAACTACCTTATCACCCTCCTTGAAAGTGAGAACATGTTTCTCAAAATCAATTATGAAGGAAGGCGATTTACTAAATAAACATTCGTATCCCAAAATCAAATTAGTACGGGTCTCTCTCTGTCTCTTATAATAATTCTGTCTATTTCTTCTTATGTTTATGATCCAGAAAGGATAGTTTATATCTCCAATGTGTGGAGTTTACAAGATAGCTAAAAGCATAATCACAAGACTAGTTAACGCTAATCAACTAATCACTTACTCTCCGTCGTTGCCACTCATTTCAGCTGGGCGTGAAGTCTATGACTCCAAGCCCGTTGAGCTGCCAGCTGTCAGCACGAAGGATTTTCCTTCGTTCTTTTTGTTTCTTTTGTAACCTTTTGTTTTGCGTCCCTTTGCAGTTGCAATCCTGGAGGTATGTTTACGATTCACGAATGATTTGTGAATCGTTCGTCCTTCGAGTCAAGGCACGTTGACTTTCGTGAATTGTTCTCGTTCGACCTTCGCTTCGTGTTCGTGTTGCTGCAAAGTTGCAGGAGTTCACCATTTCTGACACTCCCTCTTGAACCTTGCAGCTTTGCACGTTTAATCCAATTGCCTTTCTTTGCTTGGCAAAGAGTGGCTTGTCAAGTGGCTTCGTGAGCAGATCTGCAATCATGTCTTCTGATTCTACATACTAGAGCTAGAGCTTTCCTTTCGAGATCAAATCTCAAATGTGATGGTACTTCAGAGGTATGTGTTTTGTCTTTGAATGGAAGACAGGACCCTGAGATAGATAGATGGCACTCTGAGAGTCCATCATCATTGTACTTGGCCCTTCTTGCGGTATCCCGATTGCCTCTAGCATCATCTGCAGCCACACTACCTCATTCGCCACCTTTGAAGCTGCGACGTATTCAGCTTCGCAAGAGGATTGAGCCACCAACGTTTGCTTTTTGCATATCCAGCTGATTGCAGCTCCGCATGCTATGGTCATCCTCCAGTTATGGACTTGTTGTCATCTTTGCAACTCGCCCAGTTCGCAGATTATCGATTAAGTTTTGGTAGGGTAATGCCATCTTCTGTTCTTTCTCTTCCGTTTTTGGACAAACCTGCTTCGTGAGCTTGGCACCAGCTATTATTAGTGTGGCCTCGTCTTTGCAGTCCATCATGCGATACTGCTTGAGCACCATTCTGGCGTATTCTGACTGACTCAAGTGCAATTCGCCCTTTGTTCGATCTCTCCATATCTCCAGCCCGAGGCATTTCGTTGCTTCTCCAAGATCTGTGATTTTGTAGCTTTCAGAAACTTGACTCTTTGTGTCTTTTATCGGCATCAAGGAATTTCCTATCATTAGGAAATCATCCACGAAGATAGACAGTATCACAAAATCCTTTCCTACTCTTTTTATGTAGACATTGCAGTGTGGTTGTGTATGATTGAAGTCTAGAGACTTCATAAGACTATCGAGCTTCTTATACCAAGCTCGTGATGCCTGTTTTAGACCATAGATGCATCTCTGCAACGGACAGGCATATTCTTCATGAAGATTTTTTTGTCTAGATCTCCATGGAGAAAGTCCATTTTCACATCAATCTGGTGAATTTCTAGATTGTGATGTGTGGCATATGCAAGGAGTAGTCGTATGCTTGTCATCTTGACCATCGGCGAATACGTGTCGAAATAATCGACACCATATCTCTGTGTGTAGCCCTTTGCGATAAGCCTTGCTTTGTAGCGGCCGATGGTGCCATCTAATTTCATCTATTTCTTGTACACCCACTTGCAGTCGACTATTTTCTTGTTTTCTGACAATGGATCTAATGTCCATGCCTCATTTCGCCTCATCAACTTGATCTCCTCTGACATTGCCTGCTTCCAAAATTCTCCCTCTGGACTCTAAATAGCTTCTTGATATGTTGTTGGCTCTTCAGTGAAGCTGTAGTACTCAAATTGTGTGTCTTCGCTCCACTGAAGATTGTCAAAGTAGGGGTCTGGAGGTCTTCTTTGTCTTGTTGACTTTCTAGGCTCGTTTCATAGCTGCTCGAATGTTTCTTGTTCGCGGGTTCGATCTTTTGTTTCCTGCTGCTCTGGACTCTACGGCTCTGCATTCTGATTTGATGTTTGTCCTTGATCCCCCTCTTGAATAGGCAGCAGTGTGAAGATCTCATGGCCTCTTTCATCTTTCAGTCCAGGAAATGTGGACTCATCGAACTTCAGATCTCTGCTAGAAACAACCTTCTTCATGGTTGGATCGTAGGGCCTGTACACTTGTGTTCCATTCGAGTAGCCGACCATGATTGTTTGCTCTGATTTGTCATCAAGCTTGCTTCTTTTTTCTTTTAGAATGTGTTTGTATGCTGCACATCCGAACACTCGTACGTATGATAGATCAGGCTTTCGACATGTCCACATTTCATACGACATCTTGTTATCCAGCATTGTCATTGTTGATCTGTTATGCAGGTGTACAGTTGTAGCTATTGCCTCAGTCCAGAATTGACCTGGCAATTGAGCCTGTGCCCTCATGCATCTGGCTCCTTCGACTAGCATTCTGTTTCTTCTTTCTGCAACACCATTGTATTCAGGTGTGTATTAGAGTGAACTAGTGTTCAATCCCCTGTTCTTCGCAGAATTTTGAGAATTCATTACTTTTGTATTCACCTTCGTTGTCAGATCTAAGGATTTGTATCTTTTTCAAGGTGTGTCGCTCTACAAATGCCACGAACTTCTTGAAGAAATCAAACACTTCGGATTTCTTTTTTAAGTAGTAGATCGTGATCATTCGGCTGTAATCATCTATGAACGTCAGAAAATACCTCAAACCTGAGAGCGAATTCATCTTCATCGGTCCATAGACATCAGAGTGGACAAACTCAAGAACTTCCTTGGCTCTTCTTTCCTAATGCGTGAATGGATTTCGATGTTGCTTGCCTTTCTAACAAGCTTCGCATAACTCAATTTTGGGCCTTGAAATCTTGAGACCTATGACTATGTCTTTTATGCTCATGTCATACAGTCTCCGCATGTTCAAATGATACATTCTCCTATGCCAGAGCTGATCTTCATTTTCTGATGCATTTAATATGCTATCAGAGTTGCTGATTATTTTGGCCTAGTAGAGGTTTCCTTCTCTGCATCCGACCATCAGCAACTTGTTTGTCGTCTTCTCGATCATACGGCAAGTGTTGCCGTCGAACAAAACTCGAATGCTTAGATCTGTCATTTTGGAGACAGATAGCAGATCTTTTCTGAGTGAGGGCACATAGAGTGCTCTTGGAAGATCTACTTGGCCTGATAGTGTTTGTAGCTGTAGAGAGCCGATGCCTTTGACATCGTGTCTGCTTCCATCGCCTAGAATACTGCTCTGTTATTTTTGAGCTCTCTGAAATCGATCAAGATCTTTTTGTTGTAGGTGATGTGTAAAGTTGCTCTTGAATCAATGACTACATCGTAGTCATGTTCAGTGTAGCTCGTTGAAGCTTCATCGAGTATCGTGAAGGCTTCGTCACCTCTATCAACATCCTTGGATGACTCTGCAACATTAGCCTTTTCAGCTTTGTTATTTTGTTTTGGGTTGAATCTGCAATCATATGCAGAATGCCCCTTCTTCTTGTAGTGCATGCAAGGTATTGCTGGATTGAACCAACATTTGTTGGCCGTATGGCCTGGTCTGTGGCAGTGGTTGCAGAAAGAAGATTGTTGATTCGAGGACTTTGTCTTCTCAAATCTTGGCTTGTTCTTGTTCTTGTTCTTTCCTTTCATGAAGAGAGCCTTCTCTTGATCACTGATTCCCTCTCCTTCATCCCTCATCGGTCTCTCATCAGCGACAAGACTGACTGCTATGTTGAATGTCATATCTGGTAGACTCAGTATGAGCATTCTCAAAGGCTGATAGGACGTCAATAGAGATTTCATGAAGTACATCAGCTGTTGTGGTGCTGGGACCTGGTGCTCCTGTCCTGATGCAACGAGTTGAGCGAAGATCGTTCTGATCTTCTCAACATGCTGATCCAACTGGTTCCCATCCCATCGTATGGATTGCAGCTGATTGTGAAGGTGCATGACTAAAGCTGCAGTCCTCACTTCATACTTTTGCTTTAATATTTCCCACACAACATGGCTGCTTTCGCAGTCTTCAATCTGCATGAGTAGATCTTCATTTATGTACAAAACGATGATCGCCATTGCGCGCTCATCTTTTCTGATTCATTCAGCTCTCTCGGGTCTCCCTCTGGAGGCTGCACCTCTGAGAGTTCGATCACCGACCAGATGCCTTCACCCTTCAGAAGCGTTTTGATTTTGAATTTCCAGATCTGTAATTTTCACCATCAAGACTGATTGCTACTCTTGTCTGAATTGTTGTAGCCATATTGTGTTGTCTAGAAGAATCACTGCTTAGATATCAGTAGTGATAACATGTGTGTTCTGATACCATGTCACGAAAGCAAAACTGTTTCCTTTTCAGTTTTCTTTTTGTTTTCGTATTCGTGAACGATTTTGTGTCTTTGAATTTTCTTTTGCGCGGAAGCTTCACAAGAACCTAGACACGTGACTGCACATCATAGAACACATTCTATTGTAGCAATCAAGATAAACGACGCAAGACAAGGAGATGCACAAAAAATAGAGCAACTGTATTATCAGTGTAATTTTTAGAGCGAGATCGTCAATGTCTCACTCGTTGGCGGAATGACACTCTGCTCTTTTGCTGTGTTCTGCTTGTTGGCAGACTTTCATGCACTCTAGTATTATCTTTTCTGCTCTATTTGCTACGTCTCTCTCTGTCTCTTACAGTAATTTTGTCTATTTCTTCTTATGTTTATGATCCAGAAATGATAGTTTATATCTCCACTGTGTGGAGTTTACAAGATAGCTAAATGCAGAATCACAAGACTAGTTAACCCTAATCAACTAATTAGTTACTCTCCGTCATTGCCACTCGTTTCAGCTGGGTGTGAAGTCTACGACTCCAAGCCCATTGAGCTGCCAGCTGGTAGCACGAAAGATTCCCCTTTGTTTGTTTCGTTTGCTTTCGTTCTTTTCATTTCTTTCGTGACCTTTTGTTTTGCGTCCCTTTGCGGTTGCGGTCTTGGAGGTATGTTTACGATTCACGAATGATTTGTGAATCGTTTGTCTTTCGAGTCAAGGCACGTTGACTTTCACGAATTGTTCTCGTTCGACCTTCGCTTCATGTTTGTGTTGCTACAAAGTTGCAGGAGTTCACCATTTCTGACACATTTTGCAGTTCACAAACTTCAGGTAATAGTCGACGTCATCTACTATCATGAAAGCTTTTGTAAAGACTTCTACAAATGCATCCCATGTAGTTGGCTTCACATGTAAATCTTGCCACCACGCTGATGTCTGACGCTTTGTCGCGTAAGAACAGCATGCACTTTCAATTTTCTTCTTATATGGAACTACATGTAGGTTGAAGTACTGCTTCACTTAATGAGCCAATCTTCGACGACTTCGAGTTTCTTCTCCTTCTTCACTCTCGAATAAATCTCTAGCTGAAAACCGAGATTGGGCGAAGATAACAATTTGACTTGGTTCATAAAAACTTCCATTTGCTGATCTCTCATTCGATTCCGATTATTCATATCGTTGAGCGCCATACTCAACTGTTGGCAAATCACCATATAGGATGGTGCACTTGGATTTGCAGCTTGATTTGAAGTATCTTTGGCCATTTCAATTTATCTATTCCTGAAAATTACTAAAATTAGTTAATATGTGATTAACTATTAGTGAAATACAATTGACCAAATTCGACTAAAATTGACTCCACCATGATCAATTTACTAGTTTTAGTAAATATCATAGATAATTCAAGAAACTGAAAAAACTAAAAGTTTTGAATTTTTGGATTTTAATATTTTTTAAAGATTTTACGTAATCTTAAAAATAGGTCAAAAACACTGTCAATATTTAGACAATCAAAATAAATAAAAATGATTCATTGTTCGATTCCTAATCTTACTGAATTAATGTCTATTAGGCATGCATAACATGTGACACTAACTGCTTTTTTTTACTTTACAAAATTTTACGTAAATTTCAGTTCTATAAAAATTGTCAACCATCTCTCCTTATTTGTGTCCAAACTGTCAAAGCACATGCGTATAACCACTCAAAACATATGTGAATCCCTCATGCATGTTAGAATCACTCTAAGAATCAACATGCAATCACTCCATTCAAGCACGATACCAAAAATTAGGAAATTGACTACCATGCAATCAAAACAATTTCAAATTTTGCCAATTTTACTCACAAAATCGCAAAACTTCAGATGATCATAACTTTGGCTACAGGACACCAAATTGGGTGTTGTAAGCTCGGGATACCAAATTGTAACATCAACCTGCCACCTAGGCTTTAGAGCGTCCAAAAATTTGTAGGAGGGTGCACTTTTTCTAGACCAAATGATCAAAAATCATGCAAACGTCTCACCAAGCCCAAAAGTGATGCTACCAATAGTCTTAAATGGTCTATTATACTTCCATGAAACATTCATACATGTCCTATGAAGCAATATGGACCGAGAACAAAGATATCTTGATTTGTAGAAGTCAAAATAGCTTCAAACTTTATGGACATGAAGCATAAGCCACCGACCATCAATTTACAAGTCTGATAGCTTGCCGGGTTGGTAAAAACTGCTAATCATGCTGTAAAAAAATACAAAATGATCTCCTTATGGATTTAGGGAGATCCATCCCCCAAAAATCACCTCTTTACAAGCTTAAATGGTGTTTTACAGCCACCTACCATCCAACTTTATGAAAAAAAAAACAAGCAAAAATCATAATTTTTAGCTCTTTTCCGATTGTTTCTTCACTATAAAGTGGAAATTTATGACATACAACTCTTTCTCTACCACATGAAAACCAATTTACAGAATTATAACTATCTAATTGATCTGACCTTGCTGGATTTTGGTTCTTACTATCTATTTTGTGTCAAAAAAGTATGAAAAACCAAGCAATTTTGACCAAAACATAGCCTAGAATCATAAATCATTGAAAGATCCAGCATACGTCATTAATTTCATCACTAATATGAAAGTACGCTTGCTGGAAAATTCAGATCTAGATAAGATTTGAATTACACAACAAAAAGCTCCAAAAAAACAACACAAATTGGCTTTTTAGCTATTCTCCATAAACCACAAAAAAAATCAAGAGCGACATGGATCTTAGTAACATGCAAACTGAAATTGGGAAGATCCACTAACTTGTACTCTTGTTCCACCACCTGGATGAGAATACTAGTTGATCTCCACCAAAATTCCAATGACAAGCACCACTTTTTTAAGTTTTCCGATCTTCGTAAGTCTTGCTCTCATACCACTATAAGGAAAAGCTCCTCAAGATCTTGCTTACAAGACAAACACAATGAAAAACACACAATGGAGAAACCACCCAACCAAGTAGAAGAAACCAATCAACTTTAGAAACCCTCAAGCCATTACATATGATTCAGTATACTCCTAGTCTTGGATACACAGTAGTTGTTAGTTATGCCATGTCACACTGGACATGATCCGAAAGTAACTAATATCCTTGTGAGGCTCAAAACACACTAAATGGAGTTAGTACAAGGTTTGGGACAGTGTATGCATGTGTAGAGTTATCAATAGCAATTCTATGAAATAACATAGAGGATCCATGCATAGAGACTCTATTCTAGATGAATATATGTATAGGGGAGAGTTAGGACCTTGCATGTCTATGTGCACAGGTGGTTCTAGGCTCTATATAAGGAGGCCAAACTTGCCCTACTACACACATTTATGGTTGAATCATTGCCAGGCTCTCACTCTACTTTCATGCTTCATGGACATGACACTTTGGATAAAAAAGGATGGTAATGGATCTTAACTTGCTGGAATTTTTTGAGAGTCCAATTATCTTTTGTGATAACCTTTCAGCCCAAAGTTTGGCAAGCAATCCTATTTTTCATGCAAGGAGCAAGCATATTGAAGTGGCTTATCATTTTGTGAGAGAACAAGTCATGGCAGAAGAAACGCAACTTCAACATGTCTCATCAAGGGAATGTGTGGCTGATACCTTGACCAAAGCATTGGAAAAGACTTGTCTATAAAGCATAGAACATCTCTATGAAATCTATCAAAATCTATGCTAAAACTAGTTGAAGAGGGAGTGTGAAACATGTCAACTAGTTTAGTTGAGTTATCTTGGCAATTTTGAGGCCAACATGAAATTTCACCTTAGAGATAGATTTATTTTTTTCAATAAAGGCCTAAATAGTGTTTGTAATATTTTTGGCAAGTACATTTGTGGATGAGGTCGTATTTGGACCCATTTTAATTGGCTAATATAGATACATTGCATTTGATTAGAAATTCTAGGTTTTTTATGAAGTACCAAGAAGTTACCATTTAGGGATAGTTTAGGGCAATTGACCAAGTGACATATTGGCAGTACCAGCATGGAGAAATTATCATTATATTCTAAATTTATGTGAGAATTGATCTCTTTTGATTATATGTCCATCTCATGTGTGTTTCTCAAGATATCTTGATTTGTGGTGTGTAGAATGTGATTTTCATTGTTGATCTTGCATCCACACATGTGAATGACTGTAGGCCGCTGATGTTGTACATACAGGGACAGTACCAAGTCGTATCTAAGTGCTTATGATCAGATCTTCATGCATTTCCAAGTTTTGACATGTGTAAAGTCATGATTTCTATCTTGTAACTAAATCTAGATGTGCAACCAAATTTGGCTAAAGATCTTAGATCCATCAAGTGTGTTTTGGATCTGATTTTCCTCATGGTTTTGAAGCTGGATTTGTGGGGATGGTATCCGCGACGTAGGAAGCCGCACAATAAGTCTTCTTGTCTAATAAGATGCATGATCCTTCACTTCTCTCCTGGATGTTTGTTGTTTCTTTACGTTGAATTTAGCTCTCTGATTTTGTTCATATCATCTTGACAATGTGTTGGTTTGTGAGAAAGAAAAATTTGAAATGTTGGATTGTGGCATTGATTTCATAGTGTTACTATAAAAATTGATCAAAATCCCAAATCTCTTATCCTCTATGATGTTTATGCTCTTATTAACCAGACTCATCCCTCATTGGAGATTGGAGATTGATTGCTTGACTCGTCTTAGGACACTGCTCAGGAGAGTGCGAAACACATATCATGGCAATATGAAACATGATAACCATTTCTTCTTCAATGTTCTATTAGAGAAAATTTGAGCACAAAAGGGACTTTCCAAAAAGATACTATTTATTTTATTTTCTCAAAACTTTTTACACATGGACCAATCAAAACACTCAAATTTGAAATCTACGTAATGTTGCTTTTTCAAAATAGTTTTTTTTCTTTTTAAGAAATATGTAATTTGCGTGGGGGGCAGCTCGTAAATAAGACATTTTATCTATACATAGTGGTTAACCATCGAATGCTATGTGGGCGAGACTGCGGACAGTAAAATATCTTTTTTTGTATTTCACATTGCAAGAAATTTGTGATCCTACATGGCAATTCTTATAGGGCCCTTTTCAAAGCCAAAATTTCTCTTATGTTGACCTCATTAAATCAATATAAATAATTTCAACATCCTACTCTTCTCAAACAACTAGATGAACCCATTGTGGAGAATCAATGCCATCATCTTGCACATGTGACTGAGCAGGTGCTTTGCCAGTCAATTTCCAAAAGAAAAACTCCATAACTATAGACATCTGCTCTCTAAGAAACTCTCCTATTTACTTGTGCTCTGGTGCTTTGTATCCTACAAATACCAAAGCTGATTTTACATTCATTAGCAAGGCCAGACCAATATGTTAGGATGTTGCTCAAGACACATATCGTGGCAATATAAAGCACGGAGACCATTTCTTCTTCAATGTTCTTTGTACCTCATTAACTCAATACCAAAAACATCAACAGTCCACACTTTTCAAACAACTAATTGAACCCATAGTGGAAAATCAATTCCATCATCTTGCACATGTAACTGAATAGGTGCTTTGCCAATCAAATTTTCCAACAGAAATACTCCATAACTATAGGAATCTGCTCTTTGAGAAATTCTCCTAGTTTCGTTTGTGCTCTGGTGCTCTACATCCTACAAATAGTGAATCACCACACAGTTTAAACCTTGAGAACTTAGGCATGAATGAGTAATATAATGAACCTCCATTAGCTTCATTTCCATCAGCAAAACTAGCCAAGAATGCTATTACAACTCCAACATGAGAAAGATGTAAAACAATATAGCCAGTTTCACCATATCTTGACATTTGCACACATCCACATGAAATTGCTCAAACATGAGATAGAAGAAGTAAAGTAAACTTGACCAAAAACTTCCTTGTTGTTCCTTTGACCTTTCTTGAGTCTTCAAACACCTGCAAAAATAGATCCAAAAAATCTTTGCCAATTGACTCTCCTTTGATGTTCTTGTCACTATCCAAATTGCCAACTTCCCTTTTGTCTTGTTGAAGCCCTTTGAAAACAACCTCTTGATCTTTCTCTTGACCATAAAAAATATGAATATCTTCAGACCTGAACCTCTAAAACTACTCCTTCTCAGAAATATGATCTAGTTTCAACAAGATCTCATCAATGCTTGATTTCGACCTTCCACAAAGGTTAGTGAAAACAATGCCACCATCATAAAGCAAAAGATAGATTCTAAACTTTCCATAGAGTCATAATAAGCACAACCCCTTATATATGTGGCCAACTTTTACATTTTCTTCCATAAGAGAAGAATGCTTTTTGGCCTATAAACATTTGGTTTTGGTTTAAGTGACAACCATGCATGTACATACACACCAACCACCAATGTCAAATGTTGAGTTCTTTCGAATGTTGTCTCATACACAAATATTCTGAAAATTTCTTATGCAATTGGCATTAATTTCTATAGAATTGTATTTCATTGTTGTTTGTCAATGCAAGCAATTACAAGTGCTAAATGAAGCTACTCCTACAAAAAAGAAAAATTGCAAGTCTACATGTGCAATAATATTGTTTCACAACAATTTGCATGTGAAGCTAATTCTGTCTTTAGAATAATAGAAATGTTTGTTACATATGTTCGCTTGAATGGTATAGGTAGAATATTATCACACTAGTATATAAAAAAATCAATAAGAGAGCCATTGTGTATGAGAGGTAATTGTTGTCTTTTTTAGGTGGGTCCATGTTGATAATATATTTTGTTTTTATGATTCCTACAATATTGCACTACATAATAGTCATACACACTCAAACAAGTCCATAAATAGCCACTCACACATGGGTTATGAAGTAGAATGCTCAATTTTTCATGCTCGCTCAAATAGATATTCACTCACTTTTTCATGCTCACCAAATGTCTATATTAGAATGTGTCACAAATCTTAGGATAAGAATGAATGGAAAAGTCAGCTCCTCCTTGAACACGAGTTAAAACCAAAAAAACTCTAATAGCCACAGTGGATGTGCATAATTATTCGCAATTTCAAAAGCGATGCACATTCTAATTACTTCAAAGCTATTCTGCCATGTTTACTATTTGTTTTACTTGGTCTCAAAGCCATAGTTGGCCTATGATTAGCAACACCACAGAAGGCAAGAGGCCTGTGCTTTTGACGATGGCAAGAGGCTGATTGTGGATTGTTTTCTGAGAGAGAGAGAGAGAGAGAGAGAGAGAGAGAGAGAGAGAGAGAGAGAGAGAGAGAGAGAGAGAGAGAGAGAGAGAGAGAGAGAGAGAGAGAGAGAGAGAGAGAGAGAGAGAGAGAGAGAGAGAGAGAGAGAGAGAGAGAGAGAGAGAGAGAGAGAGAATTCTTTGTGTTTGTGTTTGCAAATATGGCATAAATGAATAATTTCAAAAACTCTTCTACGAATGAAAGGGTTTATTATATTTGTATATCTGTCACAAATGTGAATATGGAATGACTCATGAGATGGTGTTGTAACTCACTTAAATACATTTATGTCTTTATGAAAATCAAGCATTGAGTGAGAGTGATGTGAGACTTTTGCAAGGGAGAAAGAGAAGCTTTAAGTAAAGAGATTTTAAAATGTGGATGTTTGATTTAGTGAAAATTGTTCTATGAATAATTCTATTAGAAGAGTGGTTTTGTAAAAATTGGATGGTTGGGAGATTAGTGGTGATGAGGTCAAAAAGAATTTATAGGAAAGTATGGTAGAATGCAAAGTAGCAGCACATTAAGATATAAAGATCGAGAACCATCAAATGACTATCTTGACTCCATTGACTATCGGCAAGGATATGCTCAACTTCGAATAGTCGAAGCCTTCTCATGCCCGCTTCCAGTATTGTGCAACTACTTGGACAATGATAGTAGCAGCCATGATCTACTCCAGACAGCACAACGACTCCATGCCATCTTCTTGTACATTGTAGGTTGTGTAGATATAGTCGTGAGCAGCCCTTCCGCCTGTCAAAGAGGGTTAGTTCACTGGATAGGTACCTAACTATGTCAAGATGCTACTTTTATATGCTTCCTACTTTTCCCTTAACACTATCACCTTTTAACACTACCCCTTCCTATACTAACCACACATACATCATGATTGAGAGTGCAAGGAGAGAGATAGAAGAATAGAGAAGAGAAGTAGAACAAGAAAGGGGAGAGAGATAGTGAGAGGGGAGGTTAGCTCATTTGCTCATTTTGCTTACTAATGGAGACACATTAACAATGAAAACCAAAAACATGTAAGCTAGAAAACAAAGTAAACACACACAAAATGGCATTAGCAAGTATGGAATAGCAAATGAGGATGCTTCTCTCCAAAATAGTAGAGTTTCCTCCTCGCATGGAAAATATAATACAAAATGGTGTCTTTTTATCAACGGGGAAGGCCCTTGCCCCTTAATCATATTGGTTACTCCTAATAATATAGAATCTAATCCACACCTTTCACTTTGGGTCCAATCTAATCCAAGGGTCCTAAAAAAGTACATTGGAAATCACATGATACATGTGAGTTTCACTTTGGACCCAACTTTGTAAGTTTAGTCTAAGTTTATTAACTTAACATTGTGGCCTCAAGTTTTATTTAATCAACATTAGGGGCCCAAGTCTTTTATTCTAATTACAGCTTGACTTGTGTGCTCATTGGGCCATGGGCTTATACACGTAGATGCCACGACTCTCGCAACTATGTCTATTTTTTCAACTTTATTTATTTACAATATGTTGGGAATACCCCCAACAGGACCCATGGCATGAAGTAGTGCCGGTCCCTCGACACTCTGCCGGTTTAGTACAGGGTCTCCTTTGTACGCCTCTAATGGATGAGATATCCGGTTACCTCTTCCATGAATACTAATCGTGATAGATTCTTCTTATTTTTATGAGTAAGAAATGACTTATGTACACCTGGAAGCCAAGCTTGGTCGATCCATTGTTGGAATCTGCTTGGCCAGGGACCGCCGAGCAAGCTTGCTCTATAATACACTCGCACCACTAGTAGTTGGTTGCCTTGGGATCCGCAAACCCTCCAACAACTAGCACCTGATAATAGGCCACTTACACAGGTAGAAATGAACTTATTTTGGCATCAGGTGTAGGTCTATAGCCAGACATTGAATAGCTACCAGGCCGGATTCAACTCGGTGGTAATTCCAGTGCCACTTGTCTTCGATGATGTACAGGTTGGCTCCAGCCATGACAAAGACAAACAAGCAGTGGGGCAATCAGTCCAGATCACGGTTCAGGTGCGCAAGACTAGGGGCACCAAAACGCCACAGGAGCTGATACCCAAGGGCAAAAAGACATAGGCCCAGATATCACGCAACAACCAGATAAGAGCCAGGCACAATCCTCATCTTTCCAAGGCTCCAGATCGATCTCCGCCAGCTGTGCATTTCGAAAGCCAACCTTGATAGAGGATGAATTTCATGCTTATCTAATGCAGTTCTCACACAAAAGCTCACGCGATGGCTGGCAACTTTCTGTGACAATAATGGAGATCAAGGGCAATGAGTTGGCCTACATTCCAACTTTAGGCTCAGCCAGAATGGCAAAAAAGACTGTTTGAAAGGGACCCTACGGCCATCAGGGCGTACGTCACCAGTCCCAGATAGTTAAGGGCCAACGCCCACTACCTCCCTACCCTCGAAGATCTAAATGGGCGAAGTGTGGCTCCCCTCTGGAGAAAATTACGATCAACACAAAGAATTGGCCAAGAATAGAATCATAATAAGGGTGGAAAACGGGCGTAGACACCAGGAGGGCTCTTGTTCAATTCTCATAGCAGTACCTCACCTGCCTAGATCCAACAGTCCGCACGACCACAACATACACCCTGGACTTAGAATATCTGATGGGCATTTCCACCAGATGGGATGACTTTTTGTCGGCTATTTGTTTTGATCCCAATACCGCCCTGGTCTCAGAAAAAGTTGAAGACCCTAACCCTAGCTAATAAGTGAGAGGGATTTGGCACCCTGTGTGTGTAAGTCCAATCCGATGATCACATAGTTATTTGATAATTAGAAAGTCAATAAAAGGACTTTAGGCTTTTTGGTGGGACTTTTAATGTCATAGGCCTAAATGTCAAGTTAGTGAATAAAGTTGGGACTCCCACCAAAATTGGTTCAAATTCAAATTCAAATTGGTTTTTTCCAATTTGAAATGAGTTTCCACTCTTTTTTAAATTTGAATAGTTAAGGAGGTAGAAATGGGCCAATAGTATTTTGAGGCCAAGGCCCTCCTCTCTACTCTAAATAGGGGCAAACTCGAGTTGCTCCTCATGTTCCATCTTTACTTCATTACAAGTAGATTGGTTCTCTTATGAAGTGGATGTGGAATGTCCTTGCTCTTTTTCTTTCCTCCTCCATCTCTCATGCTTTCTTTGGATTTATCAATTGTTGGATCTGAATATTATTGAAATCGCATGCTTTTTGTGAGAGAGAAGGGGAGAGAGAGAAAGAGTAAGCTATCTTCATTGTGGATCGTAATGTTAATGGTTGTAGTGTTAATGTTTATGGTTAATGGATGTTAAAGTTAGATGTGGATCTCACATTCATGCTTAAATATGAGATATGTTATCGCTCTCATGGGAACGAACCTACGCGTCACAACTAACTTCATCTCCTTGATGCTAGCTTGCTTGGATCTTGGGTTGAGGATAAATCCACTACAATTTTAGCGCCGTTGCCGGGGAGCTACGCCAATTTTCCAATTTGTAGCATGCTTGTTGGATGGCTAGCTTGCATTTAGGCATCTTGGTCTTGGCATGCTAAAGTTAGCTTTGCATTATGGATGTGATTTGTGAGAGTTATGTCCAAAAACGTTCAAAAAATGAGTGGGGACTGTATTGTTTTTTTTTTTTTTTTTTTTTTTAATTCAATTTCCGCCCAACTTTTTGTTCTCTATAATTCAATCTGAATATCTAGGATTGTAGAGCATTGAAAGGGCTTTCTAGTCATATAACTTTTTCTGGATTCCGTTCAGTATTGGGCAAGTTACAAATTTTTGAAGTTGGCCACAAAATTTTGTAAACTTGTCAAAACCCAGAAACTTCCAGATGTTTTATTTTTCTACCCTGTTTGATTCATTTTTTGCCCAACCTTCTGTTCTCTATAAGGTAGAGTTGTAAAGCATTGAAAGGGCTTTCTGGCGATATAATTTTTTTCTCATTTTGTTAAGTATTGAGGAAGTTACAAATTTTTGAAAATGCAAAAAAAAAAGAAACTTTGTAACCTTGTCATTAGCTTCAACAATGTCATTGCTAGCAGGTGCACCTATTTACAAGGATCAAAATCAACAAGCATTATTTTGCGATATTTTTTTGGTTGGTGTTGACTACCCATGAGCAAGGTTATCATGAATGGCCACCAGACCCATATGGCTATTATTGAAAATTTGCATTCAAGCTTCAAGGCAGGTGTCGTGGGACCGCCACCAGTTTTGGTGGGGGATACTGTTGGAGGGTTTGCATATCCCAAGGCAACCCTAACCCTAGTTAATAAGTGAGAGGGATTTGGCACCCTGTGTGTGTAAGTCCAACTCGATGATCACATAGTTATTTGATAATTAGAAAGTCAATAAAAGGACTTTAGGCCTTTTTGCGGCCTTTTTAATGTCGCAGGCCTAAATGTCAAGTTAGTGAATAAAGTTGGGACTCCCACCAAAATTGGTTCAAATTCAAATTCAAATTGGTTTCCTCCAATTTGAAATGGGTTCTCACTCTTTTTTAAATTTGAATAGTTAGGGAGGTAGAAATGGGCCAATAGGATTTTGAGGCCAAGGCCCTCCTCTCTTCTATAGATAGGGGCAAACTCGAGTTGCTCCTCATGTTCCATCTTTCCTTCCATACAAGCGTATTGGTTCTCTTATGAAGTGGATGTGGAATGTCCTAGCTCTTCTTCTTTCCTCCTCCATCTCTCATGCTTTCTTTGGATTTATCAATTGTTGGATCTGAATATTATTGAGATTGCATGTTCTTATGTTTTTTGTGAGAGAGACGGGGAGAGAGAGAAAGAGTAAGCTATCTTTATTGTGGATCATAATATTAATGGTTGTAGTGTTAATGCTTGGGGATAATGGATGTTAGAGTTAGATGTGGATCTTACATTCATGCTGAAATCTGAGATATGCTATCGCTCTCATGGGAACAAACCTACACGTGACAACTAACTTCATCTCCTTGATGCTAGATTGCTTGGATCTTGGGTTGAGGATAGGCTAGGAAAGAAACCCACTACACCGGTTGAGCTAACCATGTAGCCTTCTTGTTTTGCAAGGCTTGCACCTCCGCTCCCAGATGAGTATTTTCTGTCTCATAAATTTGGAGTTGCGCTTGGAGGGGTGCGAGCCATTGGGTCTCTGTTTGAAGCTCCTGGACCTTCATAAAGGCATCTATAACTGCTTTGAAGAGACTTTGGATGTACTATTTAAGGCCATCTTTGTGTTGCTGCAGCTTCAGGATCTCCTTTTGTCCTTCCTGATCGTGTGGCTGAGCGATCAACAATTCTTGCTGGAGCTTTAGAATGTTGGCTTGCAGTTGTGTGTTATTGGTAGCCAACTGTAATACGCGGCCATCCAATGAAGTTTTGGCCACTACCACGTCTTGAATAAAGGTGCCCAAGGCTTGGTAGGCCGTTGTGAGGTCCGTGGGAGCAACCGGTTTTGTGGCACTTGCTGGGGCTGCTTGTGATGTCGCCTGAGTGGTCTACACGCCCATGTCATCATCTTCAACAAGGTTCTCTGGCGGTGCCATGCCCTCTGGTATGATGGAATCAGCACGAAGAGGTGAGGAAATGAAAGTTTTCTGCACAAATCTTCATTGGGCAACGATTTGTCACTCTCGACAGCTTTCATGAGAGATGTGGGGGGTGTGAGAGGAGTAGCAGTGGTGGAAAGAGGTGTAAGAACAAATTGATCAAAAGAGAGGATAGGAGGAACAGAAGGGAATTGGAGGGTAGTGTTAAGGATGGATGGAGAGGTAGGAGGTGAGGGGCCTTGGCGAGGCAACGAAAGATTGATGAGGTTCATCCACGCCAGGGAGTCGGGAGAGAGTTGTGAATTGAGAGGGTTAATCTGAATGAAGGAGGTAGAAGGAGAGACAACAAGTATGGATGAAACAATAGTGATGGAAGTAGTGGAAGACGTGGGGACGGAGGCAGAGGATGTCGGAATAGGAATAAGAGGAGCAGATGTGGTAGTGGTAGTGGTGGATTGAGAGGAAGAGAAAACTATGGTTGTGGAAGTGGTTGAAGTGGTTTACAGTGGTGCGGTGCATCGTCTGGTGGCAGGAGGACTAGATGAGGAGGGGACTACACCACGCATGCATGTGCTGGCCATTGTGTCAATAATTGTGGATTGAGTGGAGGTGGATGCAACATATGGAGGGTACAGATTAGTGTGAGGGATGGTGGCCGAAAGAACAGTGGATCTGTTAAAGCCGCGCACTTCTCCTCGAGAAGCGCACAAAAAAAGTTACACAACAACGGTCCTACTGCGATGCGGTTGCGCATGTTAGATTTATAGCGATGGAGAGTTCGTGTAGTAGGAAGGTATGCCAATCGTATGGCACCACCGAGGGGCTCGGAAACTCCATGAAAGATTCCACGATCTAGCTGAGCAACGTGGACTACATGCGGTCCTTGCGAAAAGTCGAAACAACTAAGAAGCTGTTCAAAAAATAGGCAGCTGCTTGGATTACAGGATCGTTGATAGCCTCTATCAAGTACCCATTGTTAGTCTTAACTGGACACTCAGGGGTGGTGGCCATTACATATGGTTTTATGAGGTTTTTTGCTTGGCGATGGGAGATGGGTTGGCGATCAACGGACGCTGTGCCAACGGTGACCATGGAGTTAGCGTTGATGCGTACCTTGTACATAGTACCTTGGTACATGATATGGAAATGCAACTTTGGCATGTCCCAAGTAGTGTAAGCATGGAGCGCGAGATTCATGTTGATGTCAGAAGAGAAGAGCGCCAAGAAAAAGCTCATTGCTTCAAGAAGAGGGCCAGTTGTCTGAAGCCAAGGTTTGATCAATCAGACAACAAGGCCCAAATTTGGGTCGCAAAAGGTATCTTGCATGTGATGATCTTCTTCGTGCCAGTTATGGATGTTACGGACTGTTAGCGAAGGGAATGTAAAAAGGTGAAAAGGCACTCAAAAAAGTGGAAGGCTTAAAAACTAAGAAAAATGTGGAATTTGTGGAAACACGGTGTTGGCTACCTTGGATGTGAGTTGCACATGAGCCATAGGCCCTTAATCTCTTTGGGGATCGATTTTGGTGTGTAACGTTTTTTATCGAGATACATGAGGACTTGGTCATCAGTCATCACGTAATCATTCGCCGAAAGAATACCGTCTTCCGAAACGTGGGCTATAGAAATACTAGATTCTCCTGGACACCAAGCTATAGGAATTGGGTCTATCATCATTAATGGAATGTTGGGGGTATTCCCAACAAAGTGTAAATAAATAAAATCGTCCAATAAAATGTGTTGCGAGGGCATGGCATCCTGCGCGTATAAGCCCATGGCCCAATGAGCACAGCCAAAGTGTAAATAAAATAAAATAGACTTGGGCCTTTGTAATTAAAATAAAACTTGAGGCCCAAAGTCAATTTTAAACTTAGAGTTTACTTTTTAGAGTTTCTCATTTCTCTCTCTTCCTCTCTTCTCTTCTCTCTTCCTCTTCTTGTCTATCCTTTCCCTTCACCCAAAAGCATGATGAATGTTAGTGTAGAGGAGTAGAGTTAAAGGAGGGTAGTGTTAGTGGTGAATAGAGTTAAGGGAGAAAGTAGAAAACTAACTAAAAATAGCATCTATGCATAATTAGGTACCTATCCAGTGATCTAACCCTTGTTGACAGGCGTAAGGGCTATACTACGCAAGATCTTTGACCCTACAGTGGCGCCGTTGCTGGGGATAGGTTTCCACTAACTAGTTTAGTTGCATTTTAGCTATTTTCTTGCTTTTTAGAGTAGTTTTAGATAGATTTATGGGTGTAGTGAGTTAGTGAGTTAAATGATTTATTTTGTGTTTGGACTGTTTACAGCTAGCGGAAGAGGTGTGAGAGGGTATAGAAGGCCTTGAACAGCCTCTAAGGGCTTGAAACCGAAACCAACCAGCCAAAAAACCCAAAAAAAACACACCAATCTGCATTTTTGGAAGGAAAAAGAGCCTAAAATCTCATCAGATTTTTATGTCTTCAGAACCAATGTGAATTAACCCTTGCATGATTGGTAGCAGTATTGTCCTAGACCTGCATAGAAGCCTGCGAGAGTTAGTTCCAAGCATATTGTAAAAATCAGAGAAAAATCATAAAAAATTCAAAAAACTTTTGAAAAAATCCAAAAAAAATCAAATCTTCATAAAAACTCTCGCAGAGCCCTCTGAAGTTCCATCTCAATAAGACTAGGACAAAGAGAAGCTTGTGAGGGTTAGTTTGATGTCTAAGTGCATGTGCGAGAGTTCCCAGTGAAAAAAAGACGGGAAAGTACCAATGAACCCTCGCAGATAGCAAAATTTTCGGTTCTAGTGGTCAAGAACTCTCGTAGAGGATTCTGAAGTTCCATCTCAATGAGACCAGGACACATAAAAGCTTGCGAGAGTTAGTTTGATTTCAATGAGCAGAAAATTGGGTTTAAGTGCTAAAAAATCACTAAAAAATGAAGATCCAGCAAATCTATTAACTAAGAACTCTCGCAGAACCTCTCAATCGATTCAGAATGTCAATTTACATCAGTGATGAAGCCTGCAAGAGTTATTTTTGAGATTTGGTGAAGATCAAGCAAAAAAGTGGTTTTGAACTCTCGCAGAGAGTGAAATTTTCACTTCTTGCTAGAGTTAACTCTTGTAGAGAATTCTATAGTGAGATATGACCCAGATCCAGCTACTGTGAGCCTTGCGAGAGTTACTTCCCAAGTATCTTAGAAATGTCATGTTTTTTATCTGCAAAAATAGCTAAATAACCCTCGCACAAGAGAACCCTCGCAGACCAGATCAGTGGAAATATTTGCATCAGATCCAGCTATTGTCAAAATCTCAAGTCAATCAGTGCAAGGAGAGAAAAAGTTATCAAGGAAAAACCACCGCAAAAGGCCTAAAATTCACTTCCAACTGATCAAATTGATCAGATCCTTGAGATCCAGATTGCATTCTACTGTATAAGCAAGATCCAATCAGAACCCACCATCGGATGAATCTGAGATCGGGACGATAAATAGCACAAAGGATAGCAAATCAAGCACCACACCTTCCCAGATTAGCAACTATGCAACAAGAGGCAGAACCGGAACCAGCATCAATGGATCCAATGGGCCAACCCGTACCTATCGCTCTCTTGCAAGCAGTCCGGAGAGCACCATGGATGAAAATACCAAAATACGACGGATCATCAGATCTCATCTGATTCCTCCATATTTATGAGCAAGCTTGTGAAATCTACGGCGAACGGACACCTGCGGAGAAGCTGATGTTGTTTCCCATGTCCTTATTGGCAGTGGCTCAAGATTGGTTTTTCAACCTGTCAGAGGAAGAAAAATCTACTTGGGAAGCGGTTAAAGCTGCTCTCATTACACGCTTTAAGCCAAGAAAGTTTCTAGAAGACCCGTTCCTTCTACGAATCAAAGTCAAGATGGAAAATTGAGAAAGGGTCAGGGACTATATTGAGCGAGTCAAACACTTATGATCCGAGTGCAGTGCAGCCCTAACTCCCGATCACGCGGTGATCATGTGATCACGGGAGCAGTACGCTGCTCTGGAAGAAGCTATGGAAGATGCCATCAGGGAAAAGGATGAGGGATCTGATGACGAATATCCATCCACCCACACCCCTACTCCCTCATTAGCATCATCATCATCAAACACATATGCTCTATCCACAGAACTGTTGTTGGAGCAAATGATGAAATTACACAAACAGCAAATGGAGCAACTTACGGTGCAGTTTGACTAGAAATTGAAATCCTTACATGGAGCTGTAGCAATAACGCCACATCAACCGGAACCAAACCATCTGCAATATCTAAGATGGGAGAATGTATGGTGTTCAGTGTGCACGCAAGATTCTGCCATCTATGCAATGCAACATCGCACAATACGGCATTTTGCCCGTTTAACCTCCGGATCGTTCAACAGAAAAGAAGTCCTTATTAGACTTCTTATCCTTACCATCGCGGCACCAAGGTACCGCGCACCGAATCAACAATAGCGTATGGCCTTACCTGCACCACCAGGGCCAGCCAATCAACAAATGGCCCATGTAAACCTGACAGCAGCAGAACCAGAGATGCAAATGCCACCTCAAGCTGACTAGCAGCAATGGTACGGACCAGATGAACCATTTATGGATCTTGCCATAAATGAATATGTTGTGGCCTATGCAGCTCAAACTCAGTGTCAAGGCGAAAGAAATTATAGCTGCTACAGATGCAGCGAAGGACACAGAATTGCGAAATGTCCCTACAAGGGACAATATACATCCTTCTGTCGAGAATGCGATTATGGACACTGTTTCAATAATTGTTCATTTAAACCTGGAACCAGTGCACCTCTTAACTTCATTGCAATACAGCAACCAGCTGTTCCAGCAGAGATGCCATCAGAAGGACAACAATTCCATGCTCATGTGTTAGCTGTTACGTGAGCACAGAAGATGAAGGAAGTGGCTCCCTCACCACCACCATCGGTCACTGACGACCAACCCTCAACTTACGCACCATATCCGAATGTGAGGGAAGAAAGAAGGCAGTACCAGAACATAAGAGACTGGGTACATAAGCACAAGCGGAGAAAAAAGAGCAAGAAAGAGACAATCCCACGGAACCTCCAGTTGGCGTCGAACGGATACCGCAAGCGGGCTCACCATTGTGCACTGATCAGAATGATCGGTTGCACCAACATGAACCACCTTTCACGTGGTGGAGCCCGAGGAACCACACACTGAAAGGCTCACAGTTTTATTGTCAAGCCGTGTTTGTTTACCACTCGGGGAACTACTGCGGATTGCACCACAAGCGAAAAGCCTTCTAGCTGAATGGGCCAAAGATGAGGAGCCAGTAGCGCCTGAGCCCATATACTGTACGGGCTATGAAGAAACAAATAACGTCCTCCACATCGGAGTAGCATGGGAAAGTAAGGAACAAACATCACTTTACAAATCAAACACAAGAGATATGAGGACAAGGCAGCAGTGGTAGATGGAGGATCGGGTGTCAATTTGATCTCCACTACTTTGTATGAAAAATGGGGTTTTCAAGGGTTGAAGCCAACAAGATTCGCCATCAAGCTAGCAAATTAATTCTGTGTGAAACCAAAAGGTGTAGTTGCCGATATCCTTGTAAAGATAGCAAGCATGCAGTTTGTGATTACTTTTGTAGTCATGGATATACCTGAATGTCCATCTGCATACCGTGTTTTATTGGAAAGACCATGGTTGAGGACTGCGCAAGTAGTACACAACTGGGGTATGGGAAAACTCACCTTCGAGAACAGAGAACAGGCTGTAAAGGTTGATCCAACCACATGGGCGGTGAAACCTATTGCACCCAAAGTTGATGACGGATCATCTACGATAGATCACACGATTGATCGCCCAAGGCCAACCAAGGGAGGTCACTATGATTCTTAGACAGATGTCGTAAGATGGATGGATGCATTAGCAACTATTGACTGCCGGGCATGTCAATATGAATCAGATTCGGAACCCAGTACATCTTCACCCAAGTGTTACACTATGGACACACCAATCACATTTGGGGTGAATATGATAAACGTAGCATGGCTATCAGCGGAGCCTATTGAGAACCCAGTGGACGATGATCTAGTCCCTTGGCAACATGCTCTAACTTATAATAAGGAGATTGAGCTGATTGATGAATAGGTCCTACACCACATGGACCCAGATTGTTACAGAACCAAGAAGGTACCAGCTGAACCACCGCAAAAGTCTGCTATGGTGAAAGTCTCAAGGATCGATCCACCCAAGGCACCTGCGAATAAGAAGAATCAGTCGCTACAACCAGGTGATCCGATGGAGTGATCTACCCAAAGAAGCGATAGCTACAGTGGATGTTGATATTCGCAACCATGAGGCGAATGTCACGACAGTCCTGATGAAAGACAACAAGGATGAACCCACCAAAATGACAAAAAAGGGCAAAAAAAAGGTGTTGGACTCCTTGAAGTCAATCAAGATAGACTCAGATACAACGTCATCTTCTACACAGATGACAAAAAATCAAAAAATGACCAGTCGGGCTAAGATCAATATGCTGAAGGAGGAATCTTGGTGAGCGCCAGTTCAAGAGATGCTTGATACTTTCAAGAATTATACCTTGAACGACGTGGTAATCATGATGTCGCAAGCCCAGAGAGAAACTGATCAAAGTTAGACACCAGCGGAACAAGTCTTCGAGGGACCTGTGCGAACACAGTTGATGAATCTTGCTGAGCCAAGTGAAGAAGAAAAGATAGTGCATGTGGGAGAGCAATTAACACCCACATAGTTCAAAAGACTACAATCATTGTTGGTGGAGTATAAAGACAGTTTTGCCTAGAGTTATAGTTTCTTGAAGGGCATTCCACCAACAGTAGTCCAACACACCATACCCTTGGTGGACAGAATAGTTTCCAAGGTAAGCCATTATTACCGCTGCAGCCCGAATTATACTGAGCTGATCAAGCAAGAGTTGCAGAAGCTGATGGATGCATATTTCATCTATGAAATCGAGCACACGGAATGGGTATCACCGATAGTTATAGTACTCAAGAAGAACGGCAAATGTGGATTTGTGTGAATCTGAAGGCGCTAAATGCAATCACCAAAAAGGATTATTTTTCTCTACCATTTACGAAAATCCTCGACAGAGTAGCTGGCGCCGAAGCCTACAGTTTTCTAGACGGCTTCAGCGGCTACAACCAGGTGAAGATAGCCCCCCAAGACCAGCACAAGACAACATTTTCCATGGAATGGAGAATTTATGCCTATAAAGTGGTGCCATTCGGACTTTGCAATGCCCCAAGCACCTTCTAGTGAGTCATGCAAGCGGCATTCAAAGATTATTTGTAAGAATTTCTGGATTTTTTTGGACGATATGTGCGTGCATGGACCAGACTCAGAACACTTATTTAATTTGGAGAAGGTGTTACCAAAATGCCGTGACTATCAGATTTCCCTGAATCTAGAAAAATGTCAATTCTGGGTGACACATGGCTTTATTCTCGGCCATATAGTGTCAAGACACGGGATCGCCACAGATCTATCAAAGATCAGGATCGTTGTTGATCTACCACCACCGGGGACGATCCGTGAAGTCTACATCTTCATGGGTCATGCTAACTATTATAGGATTTTCATTCTTGATTTTGTGGAGTTAGCCCGACCAATTTACAAACTCACGACGGATCCACATTGGAACGAGGAAGCCCTAAAGGCTTTTCAGAAGCTTAAGAATGCATTGGTTTCAGCACCAAGCTTACACCCCCCCAATTGGTCCATTGAGTTTCATGTGCATACGGACGCATCGAAGTATGCAGTTGCAGCAGTCTTAACCCAGCCAGGTGAACACAAAAAAGATTTTTCAATACAATTTGCAAGCCGATAGCTTAGTGATACCGAAATGAATTATTCAACCACAGAGCGAGAAGCACTGGCAATGATCTATGCGGTTAAAAAATCTCGACACTACTTGATGGCCACACATTTTGCTTTTTATACGGACCATCAACCCTTGCTCTATCTCGTTAATAAAACTTGCAACACCGGAAGAATCACCAGATGGCTACTTCTATTGTTGGAATTTGATTTTTGGATAGTAGTTTGCAAGGGAAAACGACACTACATGGCAGATCATGTGTCACGAATCAAGGGAAGGAGATTGCAACCCATCCCGACGATGAGCTGGCAGATGCTGTCTTATTTTACGTGGACACAGTACCAGAATGGGCTGCCGACATTGTTGAATATTTAATGCGGGGCCAACCAGACAAATCACTACCAAAGGCGGAACAATGGAAATTGGTCTTGAAGGCTAGACCTTATCAGCTGATTGCCGGCCAGTTGTATCGAAGAGGACCAGACGGAATTCTTCGGCGGTGTATTCTTCCTCATGAGGCCACCCAGATCATTTCGCTTTCACATGAAGGCATGGGTGGAGGCCATTTTGCATCCGACATTACAGTTCGCAAGATCCTGCAATCAGGATGTTGGTGGCCAACGATTCATAAGGATATGGAGGAATACTTGAAAAAGTGCAATGTGTGCCAATGGGCGAAAAGGCCAATGAGATTGAATTATGACCTATTGCACCCGGTTTTAGCCCAAGCACCATTCGAAAAGTGGGGATTGGATTACATCACACCCATCAACGGTAGCCGGTTGCACAAGTACTGGCCACCGCAATAAGAGAGATCCAGATTGGTGATGGCACGTTACGAAAAGCTACTTAGCTAAAAACCATCACCACTAGATCTAGGAAGATCAAGCCAAATCAAGCTAGTTCCATCAAGATTCGGCCAGATCTGGCAAGATCGGAAAAATCCATCAGAATCCAAGGAGGATCCAGATCTAGATAGGATCAAGAAGGAAGCAGATCAGATTGACTGATGGATCTGTTACCAAGTATCCATCATCTCATTGTAGATTTGATGTGAAATGGTGCTAGATCTTTGATTTGTTGGAATTTATGCTCAAGCCCAATTCCATCAAGTAATGAGCATTCTGAAATTTGTTCATACTTATTCTGAAAAACTACAAAAAAAAAATGAAGGAAGAAGAAGGTTCAAATTTTTGTACAGAAGATCAAAAAAATCAGAATCAAATTTTTCCGACCCAAGTCTTTTTCAACCCAATGTTAATCCCATCAAAGAGAGAGTTTCTGACCCTGGATCGAATCAGATCGAGGTGAAAAATATCCTGTAAAAATTACAGCAAATAAGGATCTTAAAACACTTGAAATGATGAGGCAAACAGTAGATTATGATTTCATAAGATTAGCACAAGTTGAACCATCAAAATCCATCAAAAATCTATGCTTGAACCTCACTAAATGGCCCAAATCCTTGACGAAGGCTTCACACGTGTGAAAGTACGGCCTCCCACAGTCTGAGTACTGTACACCAGACCTACATTCAATCCTATAATCATTAGTAATCACAAGTACTCAAACAATTATGAACATAGAGAGCAATTGCACCATTATGAGAGAAAAAACATGAAATTGCTTGATTGATTTTGGTGAGATATCATCACCTATATATACATGATCCATCACGGTTTTGGGCAGGTATGAGTAGCCCTGAAACTATCCCTAATGCTAATTTTGGTGGATCTTTCATCCCTACCAAGTTAGGGTTGGAATCTTGGAGATCCCTCAACAATGCAAAAATTACCAAAAATAGCTCCTATTTTTTCTCCCTTGTATCTAAGCATAATTTGGACTCATTCCAAAGGTTCTAACACTTAGGTCTACTTGAGAACATCCTTATGAATGGAATCCTATGCTATTTGGCACGTGTGAAAAGCCATATCATGACCATCTAACTATTTACAAGTCATATGACCAAAACTAGTCAAGCTAGAATTGTGAATTTTTAACATATCCGGACGTCTTCGACCCTGGTTCGGATCAAATCGGGCCTAACTTTTTCGACCCTAGTTCACAGTGTATAAATTCGACCCTTTGTAAAATTTGACACTGTCAACTTAGAATCTTTCGATACTGTATCGACTCAAAAAATTTGAGATGTTTTTATATCCAAAAGTCATAATTTTCCGATACATGACCGACTCGAAAAATCTGTAGTTTTTTGAGTCATTGTATATTTTTTGAGTCTTTGTAAATTTTTGATACTGTCAGAAATCCGACCCACATCACGACGCTGACAGTCCACCTACGTTTGTACAGACATTCACTGTAAAATGATGGCTACCTATTGTAGAACAAATGTAGTTAATTAAGTAGGTCAATGTAAGCTTTCAATGTACTGATCATTTGACTTCCAATCATCAAGGAAGATCTACTGGAGTCAGCGCTCTGATTCGGTTATCATCCTACAGACATTATATAGTAGTTTTAAGTTTTTTGAATCAAGGTTTTTGCTATCAATGTATTCCATTGAAGCCTGGTATTTGTGCCCAGCTTCACGCTCTTGTACTCCTTTTTTATAATTATCAGAGTGCAAGTTTTTGTCTACGTTCTAGTTCTATTGTGCATTGTTGTATTGTTTGATCCAACTTGAATGCATTGCTGTGACTCTAAAAGTATACATTTATGACTACTGAAGAGGAAAGCTTTGACCACCGAGCTATCTCCTACTTTTTCTCATAGAAGTCTATTAAGATTTGCATATCGTTTGCTTGCTAGCATAAGTATTGTGTGTGTGTTGCATGTCCGTCAACTCAAAAGATAAAAAAAAAAAAATCTGTTGCTATGATCTGAGCAAAACTAGGGCACTATGATGTAACCTGTTGAACAAGATCGGTAAACCATCGCCAATGAACAACTAGTGCGCCTACATCTAGAGCATTCAATAAGAGGTTAGAGCATGATCTACTGCAGACAGATCGGGCTGGATCAGTGAGCATGGGATAAAGGATACAACTAAGAAGGTAGGAGATGCAAAGCTTGCTAAAGCTTTTGAGACAATTTTAAAAGAGTTTCAGAAGTCTCGACGAATAGCAACAGAATGAGAAACTGGCTATTCACCCTTTGTTTGAGAAATTGTCGCACCAAAATCAAGTGTCATTAAAATGAGCTCAAATTGAGTCTGGAAAATGGGCAGGACACTAAGCTGTTGAAACCCCATGACTTTGCTAGTGACAAAGCCATGATATTTACGCCTAATCCACTATCGAGGACAGCGGATATTGCTAGATAATTTTTGTAATGCATAAGTAAGGTGATGCTAGTTCCCTTAGCAACACCAATATTCATCAAATTCATGAAAATCTGAGAAATTTTTGAAATCTCATCGGGTTTTTGTTGTTCATCTGGTATATTGGGCAGCTGAAAACTTACATGGATATAGCTTTGAAGGCCGGTTAAAGATTTAATTGCACTGTGGAATGACATTGTGATATGAGCTTGCAGAAGTTCAGAGAAAACTTCGAGTTCCTATAGGGGTTGCTCTTTTGTGAGGATCGAAGTAGATAACGGACGTTCCGTGTTCTGTTCCTCCTGCAAAAACTCATCTCAGAATTTGTTGTGTCGCTGTTGTTCCACTCGTGGGTCAGGATAGTCTCGTGGTAATGTGGAAGCTGTCAAAGAGCTTCCCATATGGTCAGTAGGCTTTTCTAGGTTTTTTTGCTGCTATTGTGTATGGCGCTAAGCTCGAGGGAGGACCCTGGCAGGTTTTGAAGAAATATGTCATGCGGGTAGGATCATGTTTGGTTGCTTGGGGCAATCTTTGAAGCTGTGTTTTCGAACACACTCTATACATTCGACATGGTGTTGGTTTTTTACTTTACAATCAACCATGAAATTCCCCGTTTCGCCACACATGAAGCATCTGTTGCTCATGGGCCCTTGGGCAATTGCATAGCCTGGATGGCTAGCATTCTTGGAGTTTTTGGATTTGTGGGATACTCATCTCGTTTGCATAAGCATGAGGGATCCTCATGATAGTGTGCGGAACTGCCAGAAATGGATGTGGTATTTGGATGGTATGATGGATTATAGGAGTGATCGACAAAATGGGTTTGAGAGGATTCTTTATGGGGTCAATTCTTTTGTGCTCCTACGTCAAAGTGGCCCTAAGAGTGCTAGTTGAGGCTGAATTTTTTGTTTGTGTTATCTAGGCAGCTCTTGGATTTGAACCTGTGGATTGTTTCGTGGAGGATATTGATGTTGTGGGGTCCATGAAACAAATTGATTTCTAGGAGGCGGGTATTGTCCTCCTTAATCTATAACTAGCATAGTAGGATCACAACACATAGCTCAATACTATTGTGAACCATTTTCGCATGATTTGTGATATGATCGTTGTCTCCACAACAACTAATATACAAATCCTCTATTTTCTTTATGTACGTTTGTGTTGTCAAATGCTTTCTGATAATTTCTCTCTCTGTTATTGGTACTCACTCTAATATTTGACTCGAAGAGTGCATGGCTATCATAGACGTGTAATTGTATCGCTTTCTTCATGGCTCTAATACACCTACATAGATATTCATTTGGCCGAAAGAACGATCTAAGTAATAGTCCAACTTCTGCAATTCGTCTCGATCCTTTTCAACATTGTTTTTCTCTTGTTTGGATCGGACTTGAACATCCCCAGGGTGTCGAGCACATTCGCTTCCGCAGTCTAATATATCCAACAGAAAGAAAAACAAAAAGAGTCTAGAAATATAGCTTTAATACCACAAATCTAGTCATTACAATCATGTGTTAGATTAGAGCACATGAACCTAGCAAGGAAGATCTAGTTGGCTCGCATTCATAAATGAAAGAGGAGGAAGAACTCCAAATTCACTCAATCGAAAATGAGCCAAAATATTTGAACAGTGAACTCTAATATCTACTTATAGATAAATTCCATGACTTAACTAAACATAACTATCTTAAAGTCCAATTAGGCCTTATTAGCCCTTGTTAAGTCTGGTTTAAGCCTTGTTATCCTTATGTGAGGCACTTTGAGAGGTCTAAAGAGGGAATTACTTTCATTCTTAAGGCTAATAATTTTTTTTTGGGCCTAACAAAGCTTGCAATAAAATAATTATGCAGTTTTGAGCGTATATGTATCTAAGATACACACGATGTGAAGAATTGTAAAATATCGACTTCAAACCAAATTGAAGTACATTCAGATAGTTCAACCAAGGGTCAAAGTATGGGACCACAAGTGTGGAACTTGTTATCTTCGAGGGAGATCCACTAGTTTGTATGTGCCTCTCAATGGAATCTAGTTTCTCCTTCATTACCCCTTTGTCATATTTTTTAAGTTTTTCCTCTTAAAAGGATGATGGCTCTTGACACTCCAAAAACGTCGCTCGTTAGGGTGTAATTCACATGACAACGTTCACAATCTTACTTCTCTCTTGTTGATTTCCTTACTTCTCCATATTTGCTTGATTTTGGTTGATTTTTTTAGCATCCTTCATGATGTTCTCATACCACTTTGGACCCTTTTGCATAGGTGGAATACTTTTTGGCAATTAGTGTCTCAAGGATCCCAAAGAGTGTCTTGCTTCTTTCGTGTATCACCAATGGATTTAATCTTGTTGATCCTATCGACAAGTAGCTCCCCTTTGTCTCCCGATCATGGTCTTCTAATCCATCACGATCATTTTGTTCAATCTCATGAAGTACAATGTCCTCATCCTCTTCCAAAATTGTAGGAAGCTTTCTACCTTCACCATCAATTTCAAAATCACCCAATTAATCTGTCACGTGCATCTCATCAAAGATCACATCCTTGCTAATGTGGCTTTCACCCCAGGCAGATGCTTGCACGATGCTATGTATTCCTTGATTTAATCATCGTATCTAAAAAACACATTTGATGGATTTTCAAAGTTATTTCTCTCTTCCTTTGACACGTATGTTTTTACTGTAAAATTTAGAATTTTTCTATCATGTGCCTGATATCTATGCAAGCCGCTTTGAGACATTGGAAATCACAATAGTGGGGCTCTTATTTTGCAAGAAGTTAATAGTGTTGCAAGCTTCTAACCAATAGTTCACCAAATGATTTTTCTTCATCATTGATCAAGCACTTTCTACAATGGTGCAATTCTTCTTTTCAGGTACTCCATTGCTATTTGGTGTTTGTGCTTGAGTAAACTACATTTTGATCCCCATGTTTCTTGCAAAAGTCCTCAAACTCAACTAATTTGTATTCGCCCCCTGTATCCAATCTGAGCACCTTGATCTCTATGTCCATTTGGTTCTCCGCCAATTTTTTGGAGCAAGCTAACGAGTTAGATTTGCTAAAAAAGAAGTAGATCCACATCCTCTTGGATCTATGTCATGAATTGGTAAGCTTCAACCAACAACATGGTTCTCAGTGGGCCACATACGTCCTCTCCACCCTCCTTGAATTTTTCCCTATGGTGCTTGCCCATCATGCAACTCTCACAAATTGAGTGTTGTTTCTCTTACAAGCTTGATTATTCACTCACCAAATTTAACACTAGCTACCATAGTTAAGATGACCCATCCTACAATGTCACAATTTAGATTAAAATGCAATAATGCTAAATCATACTCTCCATATTTGGTTACATCCAACTTCTAGACAAATCAAACTCCAAAATCTTTGAGAGATAATTTGGGCAAGTGATGTGATGTGGTGTTGCATTTGCCATACAGGGAATGTGAAATCACCCAAACACAAGAATGCCGAATCTGTTTGTTCCCCGGGCACATCACAAGAGGTTAATCAAGTGAATTTGAGAGGCCTTCATCAATAAAGAAACAAATCAAGTAAAATAATAAATCAACCTTCCTTTTGTCGGGGTTTGAACGTTTGAACTGCTGTGGTTAAGTTAAGGTAGCAGAGCTTTCCCATAGCTAGATAGATAGAGGGATAGATGCCTCTTTGTATAGTCGTTGCGATCCTTCTCATTTTGTGTCTATTTTGTATTATTATGTTTTTGCTAGTGCCTTTCGCATATCCGTTTCCGAAAGTAAAAGCCCTAAGACGCTGGTTTTGTCGCTGCATCTGTTCAGCTATTCTGAAGCTTTCACGACTGATACGCAATTATTTATATGTTCTAAACCAAGAAGGCGGTCTTACTTATCTGCGAGTTTCTTCTTTCGAATCTTTATTGGAAAAGATCCTGATTTGACCCTTTTTTTTTGTAGATATGTCATATCTGACTTGTTTTATCCTGTCTAGCTTTCGGTTTTGTAATCTTAGATGTCTCTAACTGATGAAGGCTGGCGGCTTCGGTGTTTGCGTAGGGAGGCCAGCCATTCTGAACGAGCTTGGCGTTTGTTATTGCAGAGATTTTTCGAAAGCGCTTACCGCTCTCGTAGATCGGTGTGGTCGTAGTTAATCAGCCAAGGTTCATGTCAGATCTAGATATCCAGATTCCCCGCGGCTACGGTAAGCATTATTCACTAGTGTTTGCAGGGTGAAAAACGCTTTTATTTTTGTATGGCTGACCCTTTGAATCAGCTGATTTCGGAATTTGTGTGTTAATTCTCTGCAGATCCGTTCGCAGAGGCGAATGTTGAAGATACTGGGGCGGGATCTAAGGACTATGTACATGTTCGGGTTCAGCAAAGAAATGGCAGAAAAAGCTTAACCACAGTACAAGGCCTAAAGAAGGATTTTAATTATAACAAAATTTTGAAGGACTTCAAAAAGGTATTGGACTTATCCGGCTTTCTACTCACATGCGTGATTCGAAGACATCTATTTAATGTGATCATTCTGCCGCCAAGTGATTTGGCTAGTTTCTGACTCAAATCATGGGCTCCTGTGCTCTATTTTCAGGAATTTTGCTGCAACGGAACTGCTGTTCAAGATCCAGAGCTGGGCCAGGTAAAGCTAACAAGTTTTTATCCTGTGATGGAATGATTCTATGAAAGCTTGAATATCTGACCTTTGCGCTTTTCAAATAAAGCGGATGTTTTCTGTTGTGCAATTTTTCAGGTTATTCAGTTGCAAGGAGATCAGCGCAAAAATGTTTCCCAGTTTCTTGTACAGGTTAGATTTGTCATATGTGTTTGTATGATATCAACTAACAATGCCCATGCCCTTTTCGCCGTAAAGCCTCATGGACGTCATGGTCAGAATACCCTTTTTGCCGAACAACCCATGGCTGGAATGCCCTTTCTGCGGACAGCCCATTGGTTCTGCGAACTTCTGCCATAATGAGAACAACAGGGCAAATTTCCCAGATTATACACCCAAAAACAAATTAAAGAAACCAGGTCTTTACCTATTGGGGAATGGGATTTCGAGTGACCTTTCCACCAAGTAAAATGGCCATAAAATTATGATTAAATGCGTTAGACTGAGCTATAATTGAGTGTCCTATGAATATATATATCATAGTTGCCCATAAAAGCTGAGAAAAAAAAACAGAATACATAAAAAATTCATAAAAAACAGAATACATAAAAATAGAGTGTGACAGAGAGGAGACATGTGTCTTTTCTCTTCAATATTGTTTCAGCCATGATTCAGTATGATTCTACAACGTGTTAGTATGGTTTAGTATGGTTCCTTGGAATTTGTTGTGATATGAGAGAGAGAGAGAGAGAGAGAGGAGGGAGGGAGGGAGGGAGGGGACATGTGCCTTATCTCTTCAGTATGGTTTCAGCCATGATTTAGTATGGTTCAGTATGATTCAGTATGGTTTAGTGTGGTTCAATATGATTCAGTATGGTTCCTTATGATTTCAGTTCGATTTGTTGTGATCTGAGAGAGAGAGAGAGAGAGAGAGAGAGAGAGAGAGAGAGAGAGAGAGAGAGAGAGAGAGAGAGAGAGAATCCTCTGCTGTAACACGACAAGCCATTTTAATTTTCTATTCTTGATAGAATCCAGCAGGAATTGATGCACCTAAACTGGACTAAACTGGACCACCCTGTACCCGAAACATTCGGCAACCTATATAAATGTACTGCGCTTAATTAGAGCTTTAATCTGATACCCATATTGCCCACAAAAAAACAAAAGAAAAACTTTTTTCAGAAACGCTCTACTAAACCAGAAACACGATTTAGAAACACGTTTCTGAACGCGTTTCTAGAAACTCAGTGCATCTATGATATTATATATATATATATATATATATATATCATACATGGGGGTTCGGGCCGGGTGCGGCCATTTCGTGTCCGCGTCCAGCCCCTGGACGCGTCTGCATCCCACCCCTGGGCGCGGGGTCGGGCGCGCCCATTTTTAAAATTTGTTATTTTTTGGGGCTGGACGCGTCCGGGACCCAGACGCATTTAAAAAAAAAACAGAAAACAGGCCGTGGGGCAGCAGATCGCGCTACCCCCGCCCGCGCCAGAGAGAGAGAGAGAGAGAGAGAGAGAGAGAGAGAGAGAGAGAGAGAGATGGTGAGTGAGATAGAGGGAGAGAGACAGGTTGAGAGAGGGTGTGTGTGCATGTGGGTGTGTGTTTGTTGTGATTTGTGTGTGTGTGAAAGATGGCTGCAAACTTTGCTTGTGCTCAATGTGTGTGTGTGTGTGTGTGAGGATTTTGTGTGTGAGTGAGTGAGAGGGAGTTGTGTGTATGTGTGTGTGTGACATGATGTGTGTGTGTGAGTTAAGGGTTTTAGGTGTGTGCTTGGGTTTAGGGTTTAGGGGGGGAGAGAGAGAGAGAGAGAGAGAGAGAGAGAGAGAGAGAGAGAGAGAGAGAGAGAGAGAGAGAGAGAGAGAGAGAGAGAGAGAGAGATTGGATTTAGGGTTTAGGGTGTGAGAGAGAGAGAGAGAGAGAGAGAGAGAGAGAGAGAGAGAGAGAGAGAGAGAGAGAGAGAGATGGCCTCTTCTCCCATTTGGGACAAGGTGGAGTTGTTGCCCGACAGAAAGTGGCGTTACCTATTTTGTCGGAAAGAGTTGGCAGGGAACGCCTCCCATTTGGGAGGATTGCGTACCCGGCTCATAGGGGGACGCTACGGGATCGGCGTTTGTACATCCATCCCCCCTTTGGAGAGGGCTTGCATTCTTGACACATATGCTGAGCTAGGTGTTGAGGCTGGCGAGCCATCCACAGATGCCGCGGAGACCCGTTCCACTGGTGCGCCCACTGTCACCCCCGCCATCGCCCCCCCCCCCGTCACTGCCACCGCCACCCACTCCGCCAGTACTCCCCATGGATTCACAGCCTCCACTTCCGCACCTGCAGCTATGCCACCGCTTCCAGAGCCGCACGGTCCATCCGCATCCTCTCAGCCATCCAAATCCCGAGGCACCAGACAGACCACCATCACGGGATTTCTTAGAGAGGGACAACACAAGGAGGCCACAGGACCATAGCACAGATGTGTTGAAATAAATGCCTATTTTGCCCCTTAAGGCTTGTATACTTGTAACTTGTAAGTTGTGCATAAGACATGGGGGTAAAACATTTATGTACATAGTACACCCCACTTGTGCTAATTAGGCAAGTAAATCAAGTAGGTTAAGGACCCATGTGGGTTCTAGAGCTAGAATTAGCTAGACACCACCTCTATACATAACATGCTATATGTAGCCCAAACTTTGGAGGGGTTTCCACGCCCTACTACACTTTGAATATTCATTCATGTTGTGTGAGCTTTGAAGTCCTCTCTCTCTTGCTTTTGTGTTCTACTCCATAGCTGGTTTTCTGAAGCTTTCATAGTGTGCTTACTATGTTGTTATGATACTCCATAGCTAGGCCTTGGAATTTGTCAAGATGTTCTATGACCTGAACCTCCCCTTCGTCATGGCCACATCCCGCATCTTTCGAGAGGCAGTCTCGAGGATTGCAGTCTGCGGGCCCAGCTACACACCACCCACAGCCGACGCGCTTCGCCGCCCTTTGCTCCAGTGGCGGGTTGCCGAGGTCAGAGAGAGACTAGTTGCATTGCACGAGGGCTGGGATTTGTTGGGCTGTTCCATCATGGCTGATGGGTGGACTGATCGTCGTAAACGTCCACTCATCAACATCATTTTGTCCAGCTGCTACGGTTCCATGTTCCTCTGCAGCATCGACGCCTTCGAGGCAGGGAGAGTGCACACGACGGAGTACATCTACGGCATCATCTGTGAGGCGATACAGGAGGTTGGGCCACAATGCGTTGTCCAAGTACTAGTTCTTTCATTGGTTGCTTGATCATTTATTGTGCAATGTGTTAACAAAGGTTTCATTAGTTTTCAATTGATTGCAATGTGTTTTCAAGCTATGCATTAATCGAATCAATTGTTCGCAACAGGTTGTGATGGACAATGCGTCCAACTGCCGAGGTATGGGGGATCTTCTTATGGCAGAGTACCCCTCCATTGTGTGGACTCCATGTGCTGCACACTCACTGGACCTCCTCCTGCATTCCATCGGGCGTCTGCCTTGGGTCAGTGAGCTTTTCAGGAGGGCACTTGTGGTTGTGGACTTCATCACACGCAAGCGCCGCACCACTGCCCTTTTCCGCACATTTAGCAGGTAAGAGTACTTATTGGCGGCAACTCACTTAATTGGCTGCCAATTAATGCAGGATTGTTCTGCCTGTGCGTGTGAGCGGAACTGGTCAGCGTTCAGCCTTGTTCACACGAACAGGTGGAACTGCCTCATGTAGGAGTGGTGCAATGACATGATTTACTGCAACACCAACACCGCGGTGGTTCGACGCATCGCAGACAACATGAGGGCAGGAGGCATGTTAGAGATCTAAACACCACAGTAGGGCAAACACTAACTGATCCACCCAACCTTGCCTACTCCCCTGATATGGAGCAACTAGCCCAGTGTGAGGACTGGTAGCATGCATACTGCCAAGTGTCGGCCACGCGGCTTTGACGTGGCCTACTGCACGTCGGGAGAGTTTGCATCTCTCTACTCTCAAGAATCTCCTTTGGTTCATGTGGAGGTTGCTGAGAATCCAATGGGAGAACTAGAACACTGTCCCCTACCAGATTTTCTGATCTGGCTAAGGCTTCTCGTAACTGACTTACATGAAAGACTGGAATAACCTTACTGCTGTGTCAGAGTTCTAGTTCATAGGTGACCTCGCCTAGTCTCCTACTGATGGTAAAAGGACCACAATACCTAGGAGACAACTTAGCACACACTCTTGATTAGAGTCAACTGGGACTCTCAAGTAGACTTTCTCACCAGCGGAGAACTAGTTGCACATCCCGTCTGCATAATGCCTGGCTCGATCTTGGGATTGCCTAATGCTACGCTTAGCATGTTCTATCATCTGGTTTAGGTCTTCTAAAAAGTTTCTGGCTGCTTCAACTTTTTCTTGTTTAAACCCTACAGCTTAAGGTGAGCGTGGCTGAAAACCATACATTAGCATAAATGGGCTATATCTCGTAGCTGAGTGTTTGGTACTGTTATAAGCAAACTCTAATATCGAGAGATACTCCTCCCAATTAGTCTGCTTTTTGCTGACGTATGCACGAAGCATATTCTCCAGCACCTGATTTACTCTTTCTGTTTGACCGGCCGTCTGTGGATGGTCGGTGGTACTCATATTAAGTTTAGTATGGAGATGATAGAATACTAGACCGTACAATTTAAATAGCCCATCTACAAACAACCTCGCTAACTCTGGAGCTCTAACGGTTGTTTTGGTCGGAATAAAGTGAGCCATTTTGGTCAGACGGTCAACTGTGACCCATATAGCGTCATTACCCTTTTGGGTTTTAGGCAGGTGTACTATAAAATCCATGGAGATACTCTCCCATTTACCAGCTGGTATATCTAAGGGCTGTAACAACCCTCCTGCGTTTAAACGCTCTGCTTTATTTACCTGACATTTCTGGCAACTGGTTACATATTGCTGGATGTCCTTTTTCATACTAGGCCAGAAAAATTACTTACGAAGAAGCTCATAGGTCTTTTGAATGCCTGAATGCCCCGCACTAGGACTGTCATGACACTCATATAGGACCTGCTGCCTATAATCCTCTAAATTGGGGACATGTACTCTATCTCTATAGAGCAAGTACTCATCCTGAATGGAATACTGTTTCCATTTGAATCCTTGAGTCACCTGACCCTCAACCACTAGGGTTTGCTCGGGTAATACAGGCTCAAAATCCTCAACGTCATTTGACGTATACTCGGAATCATCATCATCCTCAACGGAAGCTGCCGTATTTTTGGATGAACTGGCACCAGCCCCAAGAATTGGTTCTGGAGTCTGTAACTGTCTGCTCTGGACTGAGTTCCAGATAATAGAGAAGAATGCATCATGCTGGCACTTCCCTCTGAAGGACTCTAGTAACTCACTACGAATCTGAGTAAAACTCAGCTCGTTTATCATAGGCATTATACTAAGTGCATCTGCTACTGTGTTGAATTTCCCCTATCTATATCTGATAGACATATCAAACTCTTGCATTAACTCAGCCCAACGAGCTTTCCGACCTCTGAGCTCAGGTTGATTGCAAAGGTATCTGAGACTTTCATGGTTTGTCAGGACCTCAAAGTTGACACCATATAGATAATGCTTCCAAGTCTTAAGGGCATGAACTATGGAAAAGAGTTCCTTTTCATAGGCGCTGTACCTAGTTTGTGCTGGCTTGAGTTTTTAATTCTCGAACGCAACTGGTCGTCAGTCTAAGTTAGTACAGCACCAACTGCAAAGTCGCTAGCATCTGTTTCGACCACAAATGGTTGATTGGGGTCGACGACTTTTAAAACTGGTGCTGTAGCTAAGGCTGTTTTGAGAGCATCAAAGCTCTCCTGCCGTGCGGACTCCCAAATGAACTCCTTTCCCTTCCCCTTGAGAAGATTTGTCATGGGAACGACTATCTGAGCATATTCCTTGACAAATCGTTTGTAATATCCCGCTAAACCTAGAAAGATCTGAAGCTCTAAAAGATTCTGAGGTCTCAACCAACTGAGTATGGCTTTAACCTTATTAGGGTCCATCTTAATCCCATCTGCTGAGATAATGTGACCCAAAGAAGCTACTTCTTCAACGAAGAATTCACACTTAGGTTTCTTAGCATAAAGCTTAGGCTTTCTAAGCAGTCGAAACACCTTTCTGAGGTGTTTAAGATGCTCCTTCCTCATCTTATTGTAAACGAGGATGTCATCTAAAAATACGACTACAAACTTACCCAAGTATGGTCTGAGGACACTGTTCATCAAGGTCATAAAGGTAGCTGGAGCATTTGTGAGCCCAAATGGCATCACCTTAAACTCATAATGACCATGACGAGCCCTAAAAGCTGATTTCGGGACATCTATCGACTTTATACGGACTTGATAATATCCCGATCTTAGGTCTACTTTACTGAAAAACTTAGCCCCATCGAGTTGATCAAACAAGGCATTGGGTACTTATTTTTAATTTTGACTTTATTGAGGGCTCTGTAATCTACGCAATGACTCATAGTCCCCTCTTTCTTTTTCACTAAAAGGACTGGTGAGGCCCATGGTGAACTACTGGTCTGAATTTCCAAGATAATCTGTTAACTGCCTAGTTATTTCTTCATCCTCTGTTCGGCTGACCCGATGAGGTTTAGAAACAGGTGCTGTACCTGGTACTAGGTTTATCACATGATCTACTTTACATTGCTATACTACTTACCTCTCTGGTTGCAAGATGGGCAGCTGTAGGAACTGTCTAATCCGGTCCATGAGCCCCTCGCTGTCAGCCATGCAGAGCACAATGTAGAGTGGTCGAAGGTGTTAGGAATTAATGGATTAATTAATTCATTGTAGAGGCCAGCCTGCGTGCTAGAAGGCCTATTTCTTTTTTTAGTATAGGTACCTGGCTTCTCGTGATGGGTCCCACTATGCCCAATAGGTTGAAACAACCATTTGTCTTAAGCTTGCATGCACTTTTATGAGCCACTCCAAAACAAGAAACATAAAAGCAAACTTGGAATGAAATAAGAATGGTAATTGGTCATAGGCGCAGGCTATAGCAAAATACAAATTGTGTGACATGAAGCGTCAACAAAATTGCAAATCAAAATATTGGAAATAGGTTGGAACTTGGTAGTTAGTAGTTACCTAGTGGGGACAAGCCTCAGGAGATCCAAGCTAGAATGGGACTTGAACATGCTCAAGACCCTCTGTCTCTTGGTGACAAATCTCACCAAGAATCGTGCCATGTCTACAACCTCCTTGACCCAGGGTAATCTTGCAATGTCTTCAACTAGGAGGTCAAGGCAATGTGCAACACATGGAGTGTGAAAAATCCAAGGGTACTTATCATTCACGAGCTTCCATGGCAACACAATTGGATGCGTTGTCCGTGACAACTTGTACATTGGAATTCCGACCAAGGCTGAATCATAACTCATGAACATTCAACATTGAGCATTCCGCAAAGTTCAAACAAGTCACAACGAACATCGAAATTCACAAAAAATTGTAAGTGGCAAATGCAACTTTCAACGTTCAAAACAATAATCATGATTGACAATGTAACTTCCAGGTCTCATTATGTTGAAACTTGAATGTGCATTATAGACTAAAGTGCATACCTGGACAACATTTTCCTTTCCAACCTCCTCAATGGCCTGTGAGATTTACTCAAACAATATCCTGCCATCCAATGCCAAGCTTGCCTCCAACGTATCAATGGACTTCAAAACATTGTGCCATGCAAGAAGACACCAATATATTCACAACATGGCGCCTCCTTGCATCGGTCCAACCATCTGATAGGATAGTGCATCCATACCTAGAAAATTCGACAATAGTTTCAACTATCAAGTAACTTGTGGGCCCCAGGCTACTAGGTTACCAGCTAGAGCACTCAACATTGAACACCAAAGAGTCTTAGACTCAACTTTCAAGAGTCAAATAAAGCTGAAATTTGAAAGTTGAGGCTTTTAACTTACAAATTTGGAAGTTCAAAGTTGAAACTTGAAAGTAGTAACTGCAAAGGTTTTAAAGAACCAAGGTATACCTTGCGCATTACTTCCTAATGGGCTATTATAGGTCATCATTATCCACGGACTGTCGCTCAACATATATATAGCTCTCTCGTCCTCAACTGCTCCATGCTCGGGCCTTACCACTCAACACTGATTCGAGATACTCGCATCATATCCCTCCATGCAGGGGTCATAGTCAAATGAAAGGGGGTGTTGCACAAGTAAAAGCACCTCCTAATAGCAATAACAGCTGCATCCTTGTTCGATTGTTGGAAGGATGCCACATAAACCCTACCTCTCAGATGGTCGAGGACATCCCTACCTCTCAGATGTCCTCGACCCCTATCAACTCCAGCCTACCAGTAGCACTAGTGCCCGCCCCACCTACTAGCGCTGTTTGAGTCTCTCTAGAAGAAGAAAATGAAATGGGTGCGGAACTAGTGCCTGCTACAGGTGACGGCTGTGATGTGGAATCTCGGCGCTCTGCCGCATTTGTAACAATAATGTTGCAAATGATTAAAGTTTAAACTTTAATGGATTATTATGGTCGATGACAAACTCTGATAGGTCACAAGTCACAAAGTCACAAATGTTTATAATCACTAATTACTAATTACTAATTAAATTCTAGATTGAACTTTGAAGTTTTAGCTTTAGATCAAACGAGAATCACCTGTGGTTGAAGTAGTAGCATGAGAGTCGTCTCCGATCTTGACAATCCTCAGTGGCTCTGGTGCCTGATTGCAAACAACAATCTCGTATCCTCGGAGACGTAAAAGATGCGCCCTTATTCGAATGGGACCACCTCCATAAGTATTCTCGCAATACTTACAAGTCCACTTCTTTGTGCCTGACGTGCCATAACCTGAATTAAGGGTGACCCGTTTTGAATGGGACGTTTCAAACGCGTTTTTTCATTCGAAATGCATTTCGATGAATCATTGGATGGACGAGATCTGTAATTAGGCTCCAGGCTGGGGATAGAGGCAGAGGCAGAGGCAGGAGCAGGAGCAGGAGCAACGACACACGCAGACGCAGAGCTAGGGCATCACCACCACTGACATCAGCCTCATCATTAGAGAGTGAGGGACCCCTTGTATCATGCTAGCACAGAGTCAGAGAGAGCACAATGTATTTCATTGAGGTCAATATTCCCAAATGTTGAAATTTTCACAAAAAATTTGAAAAAAATATAATTGAATTCCCCATTAAAAAATGGAGAAATTTGACATCCATATTGCAAAAAAAGAAAAGTTCCGGGGCAAAAAGCCAGACCGCGTTTCGGAATACCCCATGCACCTATGGCATATATATAGATAGATATCAAAGATGCATGTTCTGTTCCCGAACGCGTTCCAGAATATCCTATTAGGGTTTCTTCGACGTGTAGTAAAAATTGATTGAAATAAAAAACAAAATTTATACTGTTTTTTTTGTTTTCTTTTTGTGTAAAATTTTTTAGGCAGTCTATAAATTTTTTTCATGCTACTATTTAGGTAGTGCTTTTTTTGAATTTTGATTTTTTTAAAAATTGTGTTCTGGAACGTGGATGCAGCGGAACGTGGATCCACGGTATATTGAAATTTGAATTTTCATATATTGTTTTTTTCACAATTTTGACTTTTGACTCTGTCATGTTATACAGGCAGGTGTGGTGAAGAAAGATCTGATCAAAATACATGGATTTTAAGGCTTTAAAATCTGGTTGCTCTTGATCACAAAGAACCCATGTTTATCCTACGAACAAAAAGGCTATTATAGCCAGCAATCCTTAGGTCACGTTCTCATTTCAGAATTGTGGTCCATCTGGTTGAAACAAACAAACGGGCACTCATATATACTGCATGTTGTTGTCTAAAAGGCAGCATTTACATGCTAATCTACTGAAATTATTTTTTGCTATGTATTTATTGGCCTCCTAGATTATTTTAGTGCAGTTTTTCACTCAGACCATCATTGTGTTGAGTATGTATTTACTCTGTTATTTTTCGTTGACAGGAGTAGTGCTTTCCTTGTCTTATGAGAATTTTTGGCAAAAGAAAAATTAATCTTGCATACATTGACATTTTCCTAATTATTTTTTTGGTTTCTTTTCACACACATGATCATTATTGTGTTTGTAATTTCTGTAGAAGAATTTAACTTGCTAGTCAATAATCTGCACTTGCTGTTATTTTCATTACAAGTCATTTGTTTTTGAGATCAGATTGATGTGATTAGTATGCAGTATGGAAATAACTGACATTGTGCCTTAATTTCGGTTAGGATTTTCGGAGTAGACAGACAAATCTCTTGTGATCGTTGGTTTGAATTTGGAATTATTAAGTTGCTAGTGGATTCACGTAGACTGGCTATTTAGTAAGTGAAACAGTTATGTGTGGAAAGCAAATGTGAGGTTAGACTGATCCTAACCAGGTCTAGAATCCACAAATGAAAGTGCTCTGTAGATATTTCTCTGGCATTATGCGAAAGTTTTAAGTTACAAGTAACAAACTTAATCTTTGAATTATTAAGTTAAGTTGCTAGTGGATTCATGTAGACTGGCTATTTAGTAAGTGAAACAGTATGTGTGGAAAGCAAATGTGAGGTTAGACTGATCCTAACCAGGTCTAGAATTTACAAATGAAAGTGCTCTGTAGATATTTCTCTGGCATTATGCGAAAGTTTTAAGTTACAAGTAACACACTGAGATCAAGTATGCTAGATTGGATGAGGCAAAACTCTTGTATAAACTCTTGGCAAACTGCCACATAAAATTTCAAGGGAATGTTTATTGAGATGTTTGTAGATAGCAAGCAAAGCCTTTTCAGGTTTAGAATTCCATTCTCTCCCACGATCCAATGTTTCGTTGGTCCCAAGTTCGAGCCTCCCCTTGGAAACCAAGAAGCATTCTTTCCCACGATGTTATATGGGAATTGAACTTATGCAAGAGTGGCCAAGTAAGAGTATCCAACTGAGATCGTATATGACAGATTATAATGAGGGAATATGTCTGTATGAACTCTTGGCATGCATGCCATATGTCGAATTTCATGGAAATGACTTATGAAGCATTTTGTTGGTAGCAAGCAAGCCTTTTCAATTGTAAATTTCGATCATTTCTTGTGCTACAATTCAAGTAAACATTGAGCTTAACTACATTGAAGGATGGGTTGATCTACTGCTTTATGAACCAACTGATAAAGTTGGTGAAAAAGTGAAAGTAGACAAATTTTCTACTTGAAAGTTTTCCTTGGTTTAAGATCAAGAGATGAAAAGTGATAATACAGGAGCTGAAATTGTCATTAAATCAAAGTGGTCAATGAAAAGTAGTAGTTAGTTCATGTGGAATTGGAAGATGATGAGGTCTCTTTTAGTCATAGTAGTGCTACCAAAACTTTTCAACATGCAAGTTTGATGTCTAGATTCAACAAAGGAGGCGTGGAAGAGGATTGACTCAAGATGGATTAACTAGCTACGCAATTGTGTCCCAATTCGAGTTGAAATTTTAAAGACTAGTGAAATCATGCGATATTGAATTATACATGTTGTGTATAAGCATTTTTGTATAGTTCCATGCTTTCTCGAATTTCGAAGTATAATAGAGAGCTTAACTAATGATTAATATGATATTGCTCTACATGAAGCGCATTGAATGTACAAACTCAAAATGGAGCAAATCAACTTGTCGTAATTGAAATATGCTAACTTGGAATAGTGAGACCATGCCTTTGATGCAAAACCTAATCATAGTGTGCTCTTTGTTCTCCAATGCATGTCTTCAAACGAACATGCGATTGGCGGTGACCTAATCATAGAACTACAGTCCTATCTGTTCTCTGTTGCATGTTCTCGGACGCCAATGCGAGATGAGGGCGAGCACTAGGAAATTCCATATTGAAAAATTCACATGCAACACATGTCCAGTTTCTATTTTCGAACTTCAATATATATATATTATTTATGATATATTGAGTAGAATTAATTTTAGAAACACATGTACATATGTGGATATGTGACATGGTCACATATGTCACATATGTGACATATGTGGACTTTCTAATTCATAAAAATAAAATAAGTAGTTTTAATATTAACAAGAAACTTAATCTTTTTGTTTTTCTAGGCATTATCTAATGATATAAATGACATTTGAAATGAGATTTCTAAACTTGGATCTATTTCAATTTCACTGATAGAGGTACATAAAAATAATGTTGATGTCAATTACTAACTTTAATCCTTTATCCTTCCAGATGGTAATTATTCAGATTGGCAAGGATTAATCTTTCAAATAAACAAAGTTTTTTTTGGAACCTAGCTCGATGGTTCAAATGATAGAAAGAGAGAATTCTTTGAAATAGTTGTAATCGCTTTGTTTTTGTCGTAAAAGGATTATTTATTGTTTTGAAAATTGCCGTACTAAATCTAAAACCAAAATAGGAAATTCTTTTTATAGACATTTTACAAAAGAGAACAACATTGATTAAGCTTTGTAGAATATTTGAGATCTTTTCAATGTTAGTGTTTGTTAGAAAAAGTTTGTTAAAGAGCCATCTTTTTGATCAAGTGTAAGATGTTAAAAAGAGAGGTGACAACTTTCTTCTCAATTTTATAAACTAGGAGATTCGTCTTTCTCTCAAACGCGAATGCAATATGAAAAATGAAATTCGAAATTGCGATATGCAAATTGCTGTGAAATATCCCAAATAGTCTACAAAGCTTGCGGACTATTTTTTCAAATAATAATTTCTTATTCTATATTTTTGAAATCTAAATCATGAAAATAGATTTTGTTACTTAGCGTTTGGAATTCAAATTGTTGAATTCATGATTACGATTGATAATTGATTTGCTATGAGCATCAAAATAATTATCAGCATGTTAGCATATGTAATTTTACATTCAATTGAAATTTCTTATGATTTAATATAATTCTTTTTTCATGTTCTTGCAAATATACAACAGCGATGTATTTCAAAAATGATTTGTAACTCTACTTTGTAGATTACATGGAAAAATAAAAGCTATAAATTAAAATTGTTAATCTATTTTTCTAATTATTGTTCTATTGAAATCTTTTCCTAAATTGAAAATAGGAGATGAATATGGTAGTCATACTAGCATTTTTAAGTTATTTATTGATCTCTCTGGAGTAGGTCGCTTATCATAGGTAGGACACCAAACATGTTTCTTTACCTATTAACCAAATTCAAAACATGTTTCTTTACTTATTAACCAAATTTTTTCAAAATTTCAAAACATTTTCCGAACAAATTTGCACGAAGCTGAATACGAAATCAAGGTCTAGTAGACTACAACAAAAAACATAACCGAACACACAGAAGACATCAACCTTGGCCACAACAAATTTTAGTGTAACACCAGGATCGTCATATATTAATTTGTTTGGTACAAGTCTATGAAAGATTATGAAGAATTCTAATTAGAAACATAGCTCCACCGATACTTAGTTGACAAATATAAACTAATACATTTACAATAAAAAAACAATTAGAAACAGAGAGTTACAAGACAACTCCATAAATGAAGCTGCATTGAAAAACCCATTTTGTTACTAAGCCAACTAGCAAGTGACTGAGTTCGCCATCCTACAATCTTGATCAAGCTTGCAACACAACACAAAACAACACTCAGGCTGCCTAATTCAGACAACACAAATAGAGCAGACACAACAATCACAGTAGTCATAAGCAAGGATAGCAAACAAGTAACACACAAATTGCAGGTCATTTTTAGGCTAGGAAAATTTCCATGCTACTTCGTATACAGCTGACTACGATGCTCGATTGTTATCTTGTTTGTGCTTAAATAGGACGAGGGAGAGACCAATTATGATCCTCGTGAACGTTTTACGGCTAGTGATTATTTAGCTAATAAATATTCATAAATATTGGTAATAAATACTCGAACAGGCCTATGATTATTTGGACATGCTAATGATAAAGACTTTTTATGGGATTGCGACGCAGGTACAATGGTGTATCTCTCTGATTGGTGGATAAATGATTGGTCAATAAATGATTGGTGGACAAATGATTCATGGAAAAATGTATGGCCCTCTATTTTCAATGTGAGCTTTTGTTTTCTTTGTCGAACATGGTTTAGAAATCGTTAATGCTAATGGTTTTTCGTTTGTGAGCGAGAAATTGATATGCTAGCCTTTGTTTACAAAAGTTGTATATATATAGATCGACGGGCAATGGCGGCCGATCTAGTGACGGCCGATGATTTGGAAGATGGCTGAATGAGGGAGAAGGTTGGATCGCCTTCTTCTAGTTGTAAGTGCCCGTAGTTGACAGAGGCCGATCTAGGTGGTGGCCGATGATTTGGAAAATACATATGTATATATGACCTGTATGATAAACACAAAAAAGTCTATGTCAATTATAAAGTTTATACTTGAAACTGATAAACACAACTCTCTTATTTCTCATTAGTGTAGTTCAATCTATTCAGTGTCAAAGTTCAAAGCATATGTTGATTAGACTCACTTCATGATATATGATGATTTCTTGCATTCAGAAAAGCAAATCATAGTAGTGACTGATGATAAACAAACCTCCAACATCTGAGCAAATTAAACTTGTTTGAGCAAGTTGTGAATCAACAATCAATGTAAATAAGAATGTCTTCCTATCAATAGTTTATCTGCAAGCACAAACCTAAAGAAAGTTTGTGGAAATTAAATTTTTCTCTATAAACTACTACAGTGATACACTCCCAAATAAAAAGAAAATTTTGAAATATATAAAAATGAAACAACTAATTGGGATTTTGTGTTGCACCAGGATAAATGCTCTAGGGCAAAATAGATTAGAATGGACGACGTGAAAGTCACAATTTGGCTTCTCAACAAATTGGACCACCATTAGCTAATGAACAAAAATTCGTGGGTGGTCGAAGGTGGCAGGGAATGTGTGTGTGTGTGTGTGTGTTTACTTTTATTCAGCGATGTGTGTGTTTGTGTGTATTCAATGTGTGGATTTGAAAAACATTCATCACAAAAACTTAAACTATTACAAATTGAAGTAGCAACAATTTCATATTCCAATATTTTAAGAAATAGACATCAGGTCATCTAATAAATCAGAAACCAATACCTGGGCATACACCAACATTTCTAACATTGGCTCAAAGTCACTAAGTCTAACGATACTAACATGTCTCCAACATATGCCACATTCTTGAGTAACATATCTACATCTAATAGGAATCGATATTCTCTCGGAATAAAACATCTTCTCCTTTGTTGTTGGAATAAGAACTCCACGTAAGGGAGGGGGAGACATTTTTTTGGGAAGCCTTCGCGAAAATCGACATTTTTGGGAGATTCTTGCAAAGCCTTGCGAAAATCCCAAATATCAGATCCCGAAACTCTCGCAAAGGCTTCGCGAAATTGTCCCTCGATGCGACACTGACCCTCGAAAAAAAATGCGACGATGGCCTCCCTCTGAGGTATTTTCGCAAAGGCATCGGGATTTTCGTGAAATTTTCGCGAAATTTTTTGCGAAGGATTCAGGGATTTTCTCAAAATTTTCACCAATCCTTCATAGAAATTTGGCGAAGACTTTGGATCCAATCTTTTCGATGGCTTCGCGGGATTTTCGCGAAGCCATCGCGAAAATATATATCTCTCGAAAGTATCGCAAAAAATTCT